>CM047805.1:140628287-141094550 GCA_026214975.1 Gentiana macrophylla | reverse complement strand
AAAACAATTGACACAAATACATTTTTACACCATCGATTATAATGGGGGTGTATCAATGATCGTGTCTTATGATCAATGGTGTAACAGTGTGTTGAGTCAATTGTTGTGACCAAATCATTTCATTTTTTTAAAAAATTAGTGGCAAAAAGGACATGGCAACACTCCAACCCTTTTCTGTCCAAAACACGCATGATTTGCTATTCTCACTGTGGTCAGAAACTGCAGCGGTAACTTCATGAAAGTAAGCACTATTATATACAACAACATAAGATTAATCCCAAACAAGAGGAGACAAATTTTATTTCTCATATACAGATCCATGCACTTGCAACTTGCTGAGCTCTTCAAATGAGAATTACAAGAAACTACCTACTGTAACAAGTCTTCAAACTCTCGGTCTCAATCACGAAAACCTAAACTTGCTTAACTCTTCAAATGAGAATTGTTAGAAAAACAAAACGAAATCAGATTTTTGCAAGTAACTATGCTAGTATGTCTTCCATACTTCCATCTCCCAATCTTAAATCATGAAAGCATGAGGATGACCAAATTTGGGGTTCTGCTGAAAGAAATGTTCATAAGCATGCACAATAATTTACCCAGGTGCTCAAACTAAAGGACAAACAACTAATAAGCAAATGTAATCCCTGATCCGGTCAGGATAAGACATCTTTTTCATTAAATATAATTATTCTTACCAACAAAGCAGATATTCTACTTAATTGAAGGGAAGAATCGGGCTTTTTGTATTCCAAAGAAATTCCTACCGAAGGAAAGAAGCCGAAGAGGAGCGAAACTAGAATAGAAATACCACAGAGAATTAGACACAAATTATCTCGATCTACAAGAAATAAACGAGGATGCTCATACCTCCTCTAATGTTTCTGTATTTACATGTTTTTCACATCGTATACCACGGAAGAATAATTCCCCTCCAGCAAACTGCTTTCCCAAGCAAACATTTAAAGTGACCTCTGAGTCATCAACATGGAAACCTAGAAAAGATAACTCATGAAATTCAGAAAACTGGTACTCATGAAAGCGAAAAAAATACTGAGCAGGAGAAAAAAAAGGAGACATATAGGGTACATAGTAAATAGAAGTCTGAATAGAGCAGAGGGAAAAGCAACACAATCAGCTTCAAACAAAGCCAATAGGAAGAAAAAAGTAGATTTCTTTTAAACAGATTATACATCAATCAAATAACGTTCAAAGCTCACCAAATAAGAGACGAACATAATTTGAATAAACTAAGTCAGACTGACTTTCAGGTTTGAGTTCATATAGACATTCACAACATTTCCATTTAGGTGTATAATAGTAGAGCACGTAGGTCAATAAGATTAAAGGCAAAAACTGAACATAATCACCCACCAAGATCAACATCCCTATCCATTCCGTACTGGACCACAAATCCATGATGGGTGTCAAGTGAGGAGCCACCAACTTCAGGAAAGAAAACTGCAACAAAAATGTTATAATCAGACCAGTCTCTTATAAAACTTATCAAAGATGCAGAACTTGTTGAGCAAAAATTCCATACCTTTGGATACTGGACTAATGAACTCTTCCATCAACTTGGCAAGCATGGTTTCCATGCCAAAATCATCCAGAACAACACCAAAATTGTTCATGATATTTGGCCTCATGATTCTGAATTTGGTTTCACGCACCCACTTTTCAAAATTCTCCACCTAAGCAATCAGAACCTGGTAAGAAAACATAGAAGCTAAAGTACAAGCAACACAGCAAGATAATTTGCAGGAGTGTGACAATTATCAAATATACCTCGGCCAACAACATTTCACAAAAACGAGGTTGCAGCATTTGAAACGTGAAAATTCCTGGAGATGGCTCAAGCATTATACTTCTGAAACCCTCTTCTGATTTTAATTTGAATGCCTCGATAAAAGAAGGGACAAAGAAGTTGGAAGGATGCAAAAGTACAGCTCCTGTGTAAAGGCTGGAAAAGAAAAGGAAGAATAAAGAATCTTGGAAGAAGCGAATTGTAGTAACCTAGCACCAAACAGCAACAACATACAAAATAATGATTATAAGTTTATAACACAGGACAAAATCACATCGCTAAGCAGATCCATCTGCTGAAATCTTTTCTCGTAACTTCACACAGCCCATAGATCCTAAAGTTCCTTCCTTTTTTGGGTAAACTGCAGGGGCCCAAAGGCCTACAATAGGGCTAAAGTGAGCATCAAATATTGCATTTAAATATTCCAACATCACCTTTTCAACACAGACGTAAAGCATATTTTAAGAATCCCTACATTTCAATAATTGATGTACAATCCAGAGTAAATTGATCCAGTGCAAACAGTTCCACCAACATCGACTTGAAATTGATAGAAAACAAAGGTAAGCAAAGAAGTGGCAGACATACATATGATTAAGCATACAGATCATAAAAGTTAATATACCCACTGAAGAATGCTACTGTTAAGACCTATAGAAGTTTCTTACGTGATTCTACAAGTCCGTAACATAAATTAGATGGTGCTTTTGGTCTGTCAATATATGGCTACAGATAATTAATGGAGTTCTACTCAATCTAGCAGTTACAGTAAATTACCTGATAGTTTGATATAATCTTCTGTCTGTATTCTTTGTGCCTCTGAGCCTGTAAAATAAGTACATGCAAATTATGGCCTGAAAATTTGAAGTGCAAAACATAATAACATCACACCAAAAGAAGCAAACAAAAAAAAGTCAGCATGGCAGAGCACCATCCACAAGGAATCTAGACAAAGATTAACGGCACCCTGAGTATCAGAGTTTACATTGATCCAAAAAGAGGCCAAGATAAGAAGTAGAAATAGGAGCTGAAAACAATTAACAAACATATTAAAGTGCAAACCAGACACTACACATTCTTCTACGTAACAATCCTATGATATTTCCCCCTTAGCAACAAACCATAGCTGCAAAATCCTAACTTATTTCGGCCTACCATATGATGTCGCTCGACTCAAAAAGAAACTGTCAAACAATGAAACTCAGATTATTAACATCTCTTTTCTTGAAAAGGAAATCTGCTGGTTGCTCATTTTGTTCTCAAAATTCAAAGCAAACAAAATAAAACCGCAAAAACTAATCAGAAATGCTAAAATCAAACTTTAAACTTGCGGGAAAATAAGAACTTACGCGGCTGCGTTGGCCTTCAGGGAGTATCGAAGGAGGATCTCTCGAATGTAATCGACCTTGATATCGCGGGAGGCATTAGCCAGAGCAGGAGGCAAGTACCTTTCCAAAGAGCTGAAAAGGAGTGGACTGAAATCAATTCCAAGTCGCAATAACTGTCCGGTTTATGATCATTGTTAGGGTACAATCGTAGCCGGTGCACTGTTACCGGCGGAGAAAGTGGTGGTGGCTGAAAGACCACACCGTTATTCCTATTGGTTATAGTGTTGCTACTGGCTTGGGTAAGGATTCTGTTACTATCGTCGGTTCTCCCATCATATGCCGTCGAGGCCTCTGATACACCGTCGGTTGACATAACTCTGTCGGAACGGTGAAGAATGAGTTTGCGAGTAAAAGAAATCGGAGGAACGATGCCGGAATTATGAGGGGGTTTTGAGATCTTATTCGGATATTATGGATCTTCCATTGAAAATACCATGTTCGGTTATTAATTAAAAATCATTTTATTCCTAATTTTCAAAAAAAAAAAGTTATCGACGTGAAACCCTAAAAATAAATTTTTTTTCGGTGTAACAATTGAATCCTCGGTCAAGTTATACTTGAGTGTTCGACATTAAGACAATACATAATTGGTACTTTTTTTCTTTAGGGGAAAAAGAATTTCTCTTATTTATGCAATGTTAAAGGTACAAACCAAAAAAAAGCAGTTAAGGTACTGCTTAGGAAAGGTCTCTCGTGCGTCCATCGTGTAAAAGAGACAGCTTAACGAGAAGAGGTTAATCGAGGGGCCTGGTAGTGGTCGCGAGATAGAGGTTCTGCTTGCTTTTCCGACTTCAGAAAGAGTCGGGCAGCTTTACTTTCAGAGCACGCGCTCACACATTTCCGTCTTTGCTTTATCTATACTACATTCTACCATTTTAAAAGCGCGTGAGGGGATATTAAAGGTACAAACCAAAGAGACATGGGAGGAGGAGAAAGAGCCACATACTACATGCCTAGTTAACTTGATACATTCATTCAGAAATGTTTCGCGTGAGATCTCTTAACAAATCTACATTATACAATTTTAAAAACACGTTTTTAGTTTATGAGAATCTTTATTTAAGATGAAATCGTCAGATTTCTTTATTTTACATAATGTAGAAGATATAAAGGAAAATTTAAAGAATACGGATAATCACGGTAGATGTAAAAGAAATTTTCTGAATCTGTAGTTCTGATAAAAAAATAGAGTATCTATTCTACAATAAAAATTTTAAATGATTTCACGATTATATCTGTGAGTCTTTCTTAGCTAAAAAGCCACATACTACATGCCTAGTTAACTTGATCATTCTTAGAAGCTGTTTCGCGTCGAGATCTCTCTAACGAATCTTATATTATACAATTTTAAAAGCACGTTTTTAGTTTACGAATCTTTATTTAAGATGAAATCGTCCAATTTCTTTATTTTACATAATGTAGAAGATACAAAGGAAAATTTGAGAATCTGGATGAATCGCGGTAGATGTAAGGAAATTTCTGATTACATAGTTCTGATAAAAAAATAGAGTATCATTGCGGTGTTATTTTTCTGTTGAAATTTCTACTGATAAAGTTTTTAAATGATTTACGATATATCTTTGCAAGTCTTTCTTAGCTAAAAAGCCACATACTACATGCCTAGTTAACTTGATACATTCCTTGGCCAAATTTCGCGTGAGATCTGTACTTGAATACTACATTATACAATTTTAAAAATATGTTTTTTAGTTTCTGAATCTTTATTTAAGATGAAATCGTCAATTTCTTTATTTTACATAATGTAGAAGATATAAAGGAAAATTCTGAGAAACGGATGAATCACGGTAGATGTAAAGGAAATTTTCTGAATCATGTAGTTTAGAGTAAAAAAATGAGTATCTATTGCGGTGTTATTTTTCTGTTGAAATTTATACAATAAAGTTTTTAAATGATTTCTGATTATATCTGCAAGAGTGCTCTTTACAATAAGCCACATACTACATGCCTAGTTAACGATCTCTTACTGAATCTATTTTACAATTTTAAAAACACGTTTTCTAGTTTATAGAATCTTTATTTAAGATGAAATCGTCAGGACTCTTTATTTTACATAATGTAGAAGATATAAAGAAAAATTTCAGAATTTGAATGAATCACGGTAGTTGTAAAGGAAATTTTACGAATCTGTAGTTTCTGATAAAAAATAGAGTATACATTGCGGTGTTATTTTTCTGTTGAAATTTTCTGATAAAGTTTTTAATGATTTACGATATATCTGCAAGTCTTTCTTAGCATTAAAAAATAAGCAGGGACATTTTCATCTCTTTTGACATATAAAAAAACAATATAATAAGACTATGCAGTCATCAATTATACTTCTGACCGGTGAGAGATCTTCAACATGTGAGAAAAGATGCTGGTAAATAGTGCGAGAGTCGCCTTCGAAAATCACATTAAAAAACCCATGAGATCGCATAGAATATGCCGTGGTATGTTCTGAGGGCTTCATGTATAATCGCATCATATGCTCTATCAAGCTTTAACGGAAAGCGATTAACAACTTGATCCTTGAATTTCTCAAAATACCACCAGCTGCTTGCCCTCTCTACTTGAATCTTTGCATCAACATTGAACTTCACACAACCTTGGTTTGGGGTGGCCAAACGGATAGGAGCGTGACTTGCTCTTTTGGGGTGTGAAAGTCTCTAAAGCCTCGCGATATTCATCAGCCTTCATGATGGAAGAATTTTGGAGGATTAACATATCCGTCTTCTTTTCCAGATATTCCACATAATGCAAATTATTCGCGAGATTTCTACCCAGTTTCTCATATCAGTCAAATTTGCAAAGAATTCAGAAAACGAGCGGACATGCATGTTATATAAAAGTTTCCCCGATTGGTATCCTTTCCATACAGCGGTAGGAATATCACATTCGAAAAGAGTAGTTTCCTCGCACCTACAACAAATTTGGCATACTCAATTCCCCACCAAACTACTGCAAAGTCCAACGGCTATAGGTAGAGTGTTGTTCTAAATTTTCCACTTAAAATGGTGATTTTTTTCTTGACTTTTAATTGCCAAATCACGGTTCCATATATTGAACCCGGATGTAGTACCGCTCTTAGCTTATAAAGGACTTGAGCTCTTCAGCCAAGTGGTAACCAGTTTTCACATGATACATGTCATTGCTAGAAAAATGCCACATAAACTTGTCTTGAGATCTACTAGGGGATAAAGGAATGCTCAGAATTTTAGCCGCTTCATAAGGGTTAAGATTTTCCTTTACCAAATCAACCCGCCACTTCACAGTTACTTGATTTATAAAGTACCATCCAGTTCTTGAGATAATTCCTCGGATAACGGAAGAAGAGCGAAAAGAGGAGGCTTGGCAACCATGGATCCTTGTCGATTCGGATTGTGTCACATTTCCCGATTCGCCATCGTATACCTTGAAGAAGAATGTCTCACCTTGTGAGAATACTCCTCAAGTATGATATGTGATAAATCGTCTTTGAACTCCCGATATTCAAAGTATTTTTATTTCAGGATTTGTGTAGATGTTGTATTAGGTTCCTTGAGGATCGTCATGCGTGTGCTTAGCTAACAAAGCGAGATTAAAGCACTCAAATCTCGGAAACCAAGTCCGTCTTACGATTTACGGTACAACACACTTCCAGGACTTGAACATATTTTATTTTTTCTCTCAATGGACCCGAGAAAAATCCGAGATTATTTTCCAAAGTCCATAATAAGAGATTTGAGAATGGCCAAACAATGCATAACATACTGGGGTAATGCTCGAATGACAGATGTAATTAAATTTCCTTACCAACAGCATATAAGAATTTACCTTTCCAGCCATTGAGTTTCTTTATGATGCGTTCTTTGATATAAGAAAAAAAACTCTTATTTGGAATGCCCGATCACGAAAAGTAGACCAAGATATTTGCCACGTTTCCAAGAGGGATGCACAAAGAAAATGAGAGCTCGTTCCTTTCGTTGGCAGGGATATTTTTGCTGAAAAAAGATGGAGGATTTTTTAAGATTTATCTTTTGACCCGAAATGTCTTCATATAGAGAAATAGTATATGAGATAATGTCACACTCCTCTAAGGTAGAGAGAAAGTGCAGCAATTAGGATTTAATCAATATTCCATAGATAGATAATGTTCTTGTACACAGTATCTATAGGTGTACATAATAACAACTCTAGTACAATATTCTTAGAATAATTACAGTATGATCCTTATACTCTCTATTTTACCTCAAATTGAATGGGGTATTAACTACATTTAATTTGTGCACTGAAAGAAATGTGAGTAGGCGAGAGGCTTGGCCAATGAATCGACTACTTGATCACATGAAGGATGTCTTGCACTTTCATTGAGCCCTGCATCACTTTCTCCTTAACAAAATGTGCATCTAACTCCACATGCTTGATCCTGGAGTGCATCACAGGATTGTGAGCAAGAGAACCTGCTCCTAAATTTTCACACCATAAGTTAGGTATTGTTGCTTGTTTGATCTTGAGTTCAGAGAGCACATTGAGTAGCCATTGTGTTTCAGAAGCTGCATTGCCAAGTGCTCTATATTCAGATTCTGTGAATGACCTGAAAACCACATGCTGCTTTTTTGAAGACCATGAAATCAAGGAGCCTGCTAGATATATGCAATAAGCTGTTATGGACCTTCTGTCTTCTTTATCACATGCCCAGTCAGCATCACTGAAGGCATGAATGTGTAGAGGTTGAGAAGATTTAAACAATAGGCCATGATATAAAGTACCTTTTACATATCTGAGGAGATGCTTGACTTGTTGCCAGTGAGAGATTGTGGGTGTGCATGTCTTTGGCTCAAGGAATTTACTACATAGGCCGAGTCGGGGCTGGTGAAAGTCAAATCTTGTAAGGCCCCTCATAGTGCGTCTATAAAGTGTAGGATTCTTCATAAGTTCTTGTGACGGAGGCACTTTTGAAGTGACAACCATGGGAGTGGGACATGGTTTCAAATTCTCCAACTCAATCTTTCCAACAAGCTACTTTGAGCATAAACATGTTGAGATAAAAACAAACCATCATGGTTCCTCACGGCTGAACCCCAGAAAATGATGCGGTGGCGTGGATACATGAGAGCAAACCTGGAATTCAAGTCACTAACAAATTTTACGATCTTTGGAGATATCATTACCAGTGATTAGTATGTCATCAACATAAATAAGGACATACAAAAGTGTTACTACGGTGTGACAAACAAGGAAGGGTCAGACTTGGAGTGGACAAAATTCCACACAAGCATCTATTTCTTTAATTCATCAAACCATGCTCCAGGAGCCTGTTTCAGACCATAAATAGCTTTCTTTAAATGACATACATGTCTTGGTCTAAATTTATCAACAAAGCCTTCAAGTTGTTCCATGAACACATATTCATACAAAGTTCCATTAAAGGCGCATTATTAATGTCAACTTGCGATAGGCCGGTCTAGGAGTTACTATGAGAGCTAAAATAATTCTAATAGTGGAGGCTCACAGCAAGCTGGACTAAAGGTTTACGAATAGTCCACTCGGTGTTTGATTGAAACCTTTGGCTACCAACCGAGCTTTATGTTTGTTATGAGAACCATCACAGGTTCAACTTGAGCTTAAAAACCCATCTATTAGCCAACTGCGTTATGGCATGGGATCAGGGACCAATCCCATGTATGGTTCCTCATTAAGGCATCATATTCATCTTTCATAGCTTGCATCCAAGATGGGTGATTCAGAGCTTCAGACACCCTAGTAGGTTTTGGTGAGTGAGTGGAAGGATTAGAGGTGGGAAGATAAGAAAAGGTTTTTGGTTTGAAGATGCCACATTTGGATCTGGTTTTCATCGGATGTTGATTGACAACAGATGTGCTAGAAGAGAATGGAAAGAGGATGTTCTTACAGGAGAGGATGGGCCAGAGTCATGTTGAACATTAGGATTAGTGATAGTAGATACAGATGCAGAACCAGACCTAGACTCACTAGGAGGAGGACTAAGGTGGGGAAGATTGGAAGCGGAGGCAACTGGAGTTGTTGCAAAGAAATGTGAGTTGCTAGATGCTTGGTGAGAAGGATCAGGAGATACTTGAGTACTAGGAAATTGAGGAGAGGAAAGAGCAGACTCAACATCTGGTTGATTTGGTAGGTCAGAAAGTTTGTCTGGAGGAACAGGTGGAGACAACATAGGATCACTGACAGTCATACTAGCAGGATTTGAGGTAGTAGTGGAAGGTGTCTTTGGATTTAGAGTAAGGAAAGTTATTCTCATCAAAGGTTACATCTACAGAGATGCAGAGCCTACCATTGGGACTACGGCACATGTATCCTTTATGACAAGGACTTAAACCAAGATGTGTGCATTTACGAGTATGAAATTGAAACTTCTATTGTGGTAGGAGTGCGAGGTAAGGATAACAAGCACAACCAAAGACTCTCAGCATGGTGTAATATGGTATTCTTCCAAATAGACACTCAAAGGGAGATTTATGACTCGGGATAGGTGTTGGAAGGTAATTTATGAGTCTAACAGAGTGCAAAAATGCTTCCTTTGAGAACTTAAGTAGTAAAAAGCATGAGCTAAAGAGCTATCCCCATTTCCACAATGGCCTGTGTTTTCTCTGCCTTGCCATTTTGGCCATGGGCATTAAGGCGAGGATGTCTAAAATTAATTCCAAAGTCTTTTAACAAAGGTTCAAAGTTCTAAACTCTTCCCAGATCCGTTTGCGGACAATTAATCTTACTATTAAAGCGAGTTTCAACTTGAGTTTTGAATTGTGTAAAAGCGGTTATAGCATCGATTTAGCTTTTAATGGAAAGATCCGAGGTAAACTGGTGAAGTCATCAAGAAGGTGTATATAATAGGTGTATCAGGTTAAGGAATGGGTGGAGAGGGCCAAGAGATACGAATGAATCGGATCAAAGGAGCAATAGTCTTAGAAGTGGAATTTGTATAAGGCAATGAATGTTGTTTACCAAGACAACAAGCTTCACAAAAGAAAGTTTTTCATTAAGATCAAAAGATTCATTACTGACTATGAGAACTTGACTGAGAACCCTACTAGAATGGTGGCCTAACCTTCTATGCCAAACAGTGGCTTTGTTTTGAGTAGAATGCAAACTAACAAAAGACTCATGACCAAACCTAATAAGACTAGTGCGAGGACTTGGTGACCTTTGGAATAAGATTGAACTTGAGAGAGTTGAGTTGATGGAGACAAAACTTCAAACTCTTTGGATGGAGGAGGGGTTAAACAATCGGAATGGACATTTGATAGAGACCATTTCTAAGGTGCCTTGCAACATGATTCTCATTGTAGTTAGATCCTTCACAAAACAAGAATCAGTGAAATTCGGGAAAAGCAATTATCTGATTAACTTAGAAACACTAAGAAGATTCTTTGTAATGTTAGGGACATGATGAATACCATTGAGAGAAAGTTTAGAGGTACTATTAGTGGGAAGTGTGGATTGGACTACATGAGCAATGTGTAAGGACTCACCATTCCCTACGGTGAGTGAGTCAGATCGCCTTCATACCAGGCTTAGATGCGACGGGTTATTAAGATCATTGGAAATATGAGTGGTGGCCCCACTATCAGCATACCAGCTAGGGTCCATCATAGTGTCAGCTGAGGCAACATAGGCAGCATTTGACCTTGGACTAGAACTCTGATAGGCACCATTTCTAGAATTGTTAGTAACCATAGGACCAGTATAGGAAGAATCATACTTGTGATAGCAATTTGCAGCTATGTGCCCTGTCTTGCAACAAACTTGGCACACTGGTCTAGGACCTGAACCAAACCTTCCACCTCCTATATTTCTTCCTCCGTTGTTGCCTCTGTAACCACGACCTCTGCCTGAGTCTTGTCCACCATAGGTATTTTCCTTGTATATTCCTCTATTTCATGATCCAGACTTTTGGAAAGCCAAATTAACAGTTGGTGATGGAACATCTCAGTTGATTGAAGGATTGAAACATGCTAACAACCGTTCATGTGTCTGGTGAGGCGCACCTCTTGTCGAGGTCAATGAACCAAATCCTTGATGTTATATTGACAATAACGAACTCATAATCTTTGCCAAGACCACCTAAAGCTGCTAAAATAAGCTCAGCATTGGAAATCGGATACCCAGCTGCAGCTAAACCAACCGAATACGACTCATCAGGGCAAGATAACCCACAATCGATTTAGACACTTTGTCAGTTCGAGTTAGAGACCCTTTGTACTCCAGCATGCGTGCTTCAGACCGGTTGTTAAACAAGGTCTCCAAGGTATTCCAGACCTCGTTGATAGTTTGACAACCCACTACTTCAGTTAGGGCTTGCTCGGTCATTGATGCCATCAACCAGCCCATAAGCAAAGAATCAGTGACGGACCAGTCGTCATAGGCCGGATTTGTGACAGTACCATACACTGGTGAAATCAGAAACTGTGGTGGACGGGTCTGCGTTCTAAGTAGATAGCCCTCAAGACGACGACCACGAACAATTGGGAGAATAGTCGGCTTCCAGAGAAGATAATTACCCCGATCTAGTTTCACAGTGCAGCTCTGGGTCAGATGACCACCAAACGGAGTTGACCCGACAAGACGACTCGGCGTCGGAGAAGAAACCATAAAGGTTGACAACGGTGGAAGAGATCCACGAGATAAGCCAGAAAAAAGAGGATCGATTTGAGAAACATTAAGATCGGGAATCCACGAAGTCTGCATGTGACCGGCGATGGTCCAATCGAGTCGGAGATGGTGTGTTAACAAAGGTGTTTTGAGGAATCGATGTGGTCATGGTGCTAATAGATGATAAGGACCCGAGAAAAGGATTCATCGAGCATTGAGGCTAGGAGATGAAATGACCGGTGGCGGTGGATCACCGGAGTAGCGGTGGCGTTAACCATATCACTGGCGCTCCGATACCAAGAGAAAGCACAACAATTAGGGATTTAATCAATATTCCATAGATAGATAATGTTCTTGTACACAATATTTATAGGTGTACATAATAACAACTCTAGTACAATATTCTTAAAATAATTACAATATGATCTTTATACTCTAACAGGTAGCCTCCACAAATAAGAGGTTGTGTCACCAAAGAAAAGATGGTTTACCTAAAAATGATTTATTTTGCCAAAAGTAACTCCCATGAGAGATGAGTTAGAAGTAGCATGTCTTATCAGAGATGAAAGACTTTCAGCACATACGATAAATAAGAACGAAACTCTAAATTTATATGTGAAATACTCTTTAATTTATAAAGGTATTTTCGTTATAACTTTTCATTTTTTTTTTCCCTTTTCTTTTAAGCTTAATAAGCTTTGTTTTGGCTTTAATTAAAAAATTACCTAAGATAGTCTGAAAAATATATAAAGAGACTCTATAAGCCCCTAGACTTCATAATTAAGCAAATATGTGTTCTGCGAGTTAACTCAGGTCGGCTCCCCGACCAAAGCTCTCGAGGAAGCGACCAAGTTGAGGTCAAGTAGCTTTGTTGGTTGTTTTTGTGTTCATTCTGTAGATCAAAGTGGTGAATTTGAAGCCGTTCATAATAGAAGTGTGTTTATGAAATCATCTTTCAAGGGTAATGCACTGTTCACAATTAAATAAATACAACAAAAGTGCACAACATATCTTACATCATTAATTCCAGTGTAGGACCTATTGATAACCGAGTGTCCCATCATAATTGAAGTGTAAGATATTGTGACCATTTTGTCATGGTCATAGCATTTTCACCTTTCAAATGTGATAGCTTGTACTTTTCTTTAGAATCTTGGTTTAATCTTGTTTAGGGTTGTGATGAGGGTCAGAGTAGACCTCGCCACGTGTCACTCAGGGAGTGGCTTCACAATAGCTAGATGGAAAAGTATTAGGGCCAGGGCCCGTATGTTAATCAAACCTTACCCCAGGTGGGAAGTGCGTCACGGCTCTTCCAGACTCGACCACCGCGAGGCGGCTTCGATTATGGTGGTCGGGCAAGCATGGTGAGGCGATCGAGGATCTGGACGTGGGGCGTGGGGCCTTTCCTTATAAGGATAACACACGACGCGTGCCTAAATGATTAGATAACGAAGGAAGAATCACTTGATTATAGGACCACGAGATCTTATAGTTTAAATGCAGTCGTAGTTATCTCTTATCAAAGATTTACACGTAATGATCCTTAGGGTTTAAGAATCCTATACTTGTCCAACAAGAAAAGGGGGATGAGATGCCTCCATATATAAACTACCCTAAGGGACTACGAAAGATTTGATTCCAATTACACACATTGGATACGTAGGCAACTTGGGAGAAACTAACTTTCAGGCTCAGTCAAAATCATAGCATATTCACCACCTCTATTGCCAAAGGTTCTTGATAAGTTGTTCAAGAGTATTTCAGACCCGGATTCCATACTCGACGATATCCAGCATCGTCAGGTTGCATTTATCATATAATTTATGTTGGTATTTTGTTTTATATGTAGATTCGAAGAACATGTGTTGTTTGTTCGTAAATATGTTGAGGTTTAAGGTAACGAGGTACTCTTGTAAAAGAGATTCGTTTTTATTTTAAAGACCATGCTTTTATTACATTTATACTCCCTCCGTCTCAAATTGTTTGGGACTTATTTCTTTTATGGATGTCCCAAAATAAGTCTCATAACTAATATTTAAACTAAAATGTCTTCTTAAATTTCTAAAATGCCCACATAACTACATTTATTAAAAAGATTAAGCACAATAAAAGAAGGATAGAATTGTAAAATTGTCATGTTTTTAATGACCAGACAATCTAATAAATGATGTCTCCTTAAATCTTTAGAATTTTAAAATGTAAAACAAATTGGGACGGAGAATCTTATTTTATGGTAATTTCTCGTATCCATTCTAAACACTTTTCTTTTCTTAACTTTTCTTTGCACCAAATATTCCCTTAAAATGTTACATGTTACTACATTCGGTATAAAATATAAGTCATCATAGCTTTTTTACTTTGGTCCTAGGAGTATAATATAAGTCATTTACGATACCAATAGAGCATTAATGAATATTTTTTCTTATCTTAGCCTTAATTTATATCAATCCAACCACTTTTATTTACTCCACAATTGTTGCATAGCCAAGGGTGTATTAGACATTTTATCCACATATTAATTACATTTAACTACTTTTTAATCAATGTGAAAATTCTAGGATGACTTAAATTTTAGACCGGATGTAGTATTAACATAAAAAATCATATTTATAATGTAATTTTGACTTATCATGACGTGAAATAAGAAAAAGAACTCGAGTAATACAATTATACTTACAAGCCCAACATAAAAAATACTCCCTCCGTCCCGTATTATAAGTCATTTTGGACTTTTCACACAAATTAAGAAAATTCATAAATGAGTTACTTTTTAATAGTTCAAGGCAAAATATGTATTGTTTTTGGGAGTGACTAATAATATTGCATTGAAATGAAAATAAAAATAATGCATTAATCTTGTATTGAAATGTGATAATGACTTATATTTTGGGACATCATAAAAAAGTTAAAAAGACTTATATTACGGGACATAGGGAGTAATACATATTTTGTGCTTGTACTCAAATCATACCTGCAATAGTATCTGCTTAAAATAAACAACTTTAAACATTCATAATCATAAAATACACATTTCTACTAAATTTTGTATTCATTTTATTCTGATTGAAAGCGAGAATCTACAAGCGTCTTGGGAGGACCTCAAATTATTGTCAGGAAATTGGCGTAAAAAACCTTACAGTGCCGAGGGCGCCAACTCTATTAGTTGAATTAGGCGCTATTAACGTGTTATTTATTTATTTTTCCTTTCTATTTTGGGCATTATAATTGCCGCAGCCCCTGCCCGTACTTTGATAGCTCCGCATCTCCGTTGTCTCTTCTATGCATATTTTCATCAGCAAATTTCATTGCCAACCTGCGGACTTTTCGAGGACACTCCCCTTGAAAAAAAAATACAGTAATTAAAAAAAAAAAAAAAAAACCATCCAACAACCAAATATTTTTTCCCAGTCGCCATTCACCCACTTTATATACCCAAAGTCTTCCCCTCATTCAATCATCCATCTCCCCATTTCTACCGAATATACTAGTATTTGAATTCGTTGAATTCCGACCTTGATCAAATCGAGTGATGGCGTGCGCGAGTTTTGTGAAGCTGAGTTCAGCCTCTTCATCTTTGGTTGGCCAGCAATCTTTCAATCAAAGAGCTGGATCCGCTTCATTCACTCCCTCCAGCCACCGTGTCTCCGTCGTACGAGCCTCCGGCTCCGGATCTTACTCCGACGAGCTCATCAAAACCGCTGTATGGCCTGTTTCTTGTTTCATTTCACTTTTGCTTGTGCTCTTTTTTTACTCTATGCATCAACAACACGACTTCATTTTTATTTTCATGTCACTCAATTGCTGTTTTTTAAGATTCTCGTTTTGTTTGTTTCTGTTTTTTGCGTTTGGCGTAAATCTCTGTTTAATTTTACTTAATTCTATCATTTGAATATTCGTGTAGCTTATGGTTTTGGTGCTGCCTGGGATCATAACATTCGTTGGATGATGTTATGTTGCTACACTTTAATTTCTACCAAGTATCTTTCCTATTTGAATAATGTTGCTCGAAATCTATTTTTATCCTCTCCTTTTTTTCTTGCACAGAAATCTATTGCCTCTCCAGGACGAGGTATTCTTGCAATCGATGAATCAAATGCAACTTGTGGAAAGAGGTTGGCATCAATTGGACTGGATAACACAGAAACCAACAGGCAGGCTTATAGGCAACTTTTGTTGACTACTCCTGGCTTGGGTGAGTACATTTCTGGTGCCATCCTGTTCGAAGAGACCTTATACCAATCCACAACAGATGGGAAGACGTTTGTGGATTGCTTGAAGAGATGAGAATATCGTCCCTGGGATCAAAGTCGACAAGGCATGTTTTTGTTTTATTTGACATTTGTTGTTGTTGTGGTGGTGGATTTTTCTAAATGAAGTTTCTAATTTATTTGTCCATAGGGTTTGGTACCCTTACCGGGATCTAACAATGAATCCTGGTGCCAAGGTTTAGATGGATTGGCTTCTAGGTCTGCTGAGTACTATAAGCAAGGGGCTCGATTCGCAAAATGGTGAGTAGTTTTGTTTATTCATTTATGTTGATTTGCAAGAAGTCTGGATTATGACAAGCAAGTTTCCTTGTTAAAATTGTCAGGAGGGCGGTTGTTAGCATTCCTTGTGGTCCTTCAGCTTTGGCTGTAAAAGAGGCAGCATGGGGTCTTGCTCGCTATGCCGCTATTTCTCAGGTATCTTCGATCCAAACACGGTCTTGTTATGAGCTCTAGATGAGGTATCTAATACAAACTTTTTTGCAGGATAATGGCCTTGTTCCAATTGTAGAACCAGAGATTCTTCTAGACGGGGATCACCCGATTGAGAGGACACTTGAAGTAGCAGAAAAGGTTTGGGCAGAGGTCTTCTACTATTTGGCTGAGAACAACGTTTTGTTTGAAGGGATCTTACTTAAACCAAGCATGGTTACTCCCGGGGCCGAGCACAAGGAGAAGGCTTCTCCAGAAACTATTGCAAAGCATACACTCACTATGCTCAAGAGGAGAGTTCCACCAGCAGTCCCAGGAATCATGGTACCTAAATCTCAATAGTTGCCTACTAACAAAACGAAATTTTCTTTGTCGTTTTTCCTTCTTTCGATGTGCTAGTACTTATCATTAATTGATCTGATATATCCACCTCTAGGTAATACATGATCTATTTAGTATAGGATGTTGAATCTAGGACTTCATGTGGTGAAGAGACTTGCATTGTGTAAAGAGAGGGGTGTTGTTTGAACAGGGGGGAGTTTACCGTTGCTAGTGATCCGCCATTTTCTGTAATGTGCATGATTTACTGTAAATCTTAATGAGAAGATTGATAACGTTTGAAAGGGGAAAGAATGTGGGTGTGTGTGTGTGGGGGGGTCCTTCTGAAGACTTTTTTGGCTGTCTTATTGATAACAAAGTTACTATTTATGTTATCATTTTGCCTTGTTTTGTGCTTTTACTACGTTGTTATGCCCCTCTGTTCGTTTCCATTTTCTTCATTCTTGTTTAACTTGGTTGCATTTGTGTACCAGTTCTTGTCAGGAGGTCAATCTGAAGTGGAAGCTACATTGAACTTGAACTCAATGAATCAAAGTCCCAACCCGTGGCACGTGTCTTTCTCATATGCACGGGCACTTCAGAACTCCGTCCTGAAGACATGGCAGGGCGTCCGAGAATATTGAAGCTGCACAAAAGGCACTGCTTGTACGTGCAAAAGCCAACTCATCGGCCCAACTTGGAAAGTACTCTGCTGATGGCGAGAAGGAAGAAGCTAAGAAGGGGATGTTTGTTAAGGGCTACACCTATTGAGTGGGGGCTTGTTTGTGAGGACTCGGGTGCATTTGCTCCCCATCTTTTTTGACTGTAGAAGTCCGAGTATTAAGTGGTTTGAAGAGAGCTTGGTGTACTGTTATAGTAATAATGAGTTAGTTTGAGTACTTTTTTTAATCCTTTGAAATATTGAGGCATAATTTCATTTGAGTTAATCTATTTGTATTTTAATGACTCTTAAATCCTTTTCAAAAGCTTCTTCTAAGTTGGGTTTATGGCTGCATGGAATAGCATTTCCTGCTCACTGAGATGTTTGCAGCTTCTCTACTTTTGTCCATGGTTTTGCCGGTTTTGTCCTCGGCTTTCAGGTAAATCAGAAGGCGGATCATATATACAATATTATGTCTGTGAATCTACACGAATAACTCGAACAAAAGCGGACTGGAAACTTATATGAACTAGAGTTGCGGTTGTTCATGAAGAGCTCAATTCATGTGCAACACTATATCTGTAACAACTATTTATAGATGAGTTTTCGACACCAAGTTCTTAAAACTAAATATCTTTGGGAGTAGCAAGTAATTAACGTCTGCACTCCCACGTAAATATTTGAAATAAACTGAAATACACTCCTTAACCATAGTTCCCCTTTCTTTAAAAAATAACCTTCATACCCTGTCAGCTACCGCTGCCTTCTCTTCCGCCCGTCTTCCTTATCCCCGCCACCCTCCTTCTTCCCGATCCCATTGCCACCTCCCTCTGCAAACCACCGTTTCTTCCCCATCTCTTAACCTCGTAAACCCCCATTTCTTCCAACCCATAATCCCATCCCTTCCCTTTGTTTTACATAGAGAAACCCCATTTCCTTCAAAGCCTTCAGTGTCCTTGATCTTCATTGTCCATTACATTTTTCTTCTTGAAAAACAAGCACGAGTGTTTAAAAAACATTTTTCTTCTTGCTGGAACTAGGACGGATGACTCTGTTGGATGAGGAGGAGAATGGACAGGATGAAGGAGGAACCTCCTGAGAAGCTGGATAAGGGCCTTGATGAAGAGCGGCTTTTGAGTCGTTGAAGAAGGCGGAGGCAAAGCTGTTGGAGGAACTGGACCAGAAGTCACAAAAGGAACTTGCTTAGACTGTTTAGTTGATGATTACGTCTACCGTCTACCGTCTACCGTCTGCCGTTTCTGAGAAATAAGAAATGTTAGAACAACTCACATACTAATGTCAACACCTAATAAATATTACAATCCTAGACAACAATGTTTTGCCTAAGTTTTAAGAACTTAGGCTCTTATACCAACTGTAACATCCTGCTCTCGGATACCGAATAGTTATCCGAAAATGGGATACTTGACACATAACATTTATAGAAAACTCTAAAACCCGTGTAAACCCTATGTCACGTTAGATTAATGGAAGAAAAAAACACGTTGAGACTGGGAGAACAAACCCCATAACGGTGCACTACCGAGAGCGCATAATTGCAGCACCAACTCTGGAAATACACTGTCGTAGTCTAAAAGGTAACTGAAACTAGTATAACTATCTTGGTACACATAACCTTATTGAGAGGAAACATTCTAACAACAAACTAATTGATCATAAATAAGCTTCAGGACTTCATCTTAAACTTGCTCACCAAATACACCATCACACTCGTCAATCGTCATGTACATGCATATCTTCTCAACCAGAAGAAATGAGTAATCACTAGTTAGATGCCAGAGAAAAAGTAGAAGATCAAAAGGAGATATTAATGTTTGTATAAGCCAGGAGGCATGACATGCATTAATCTACTTTATTCATTTTACAATCGGTCTAAATGATAGTATATTCTATAAACTATTTGAAAACATACCAATAACAATGCATAAAACATGTATAGCTAATTGCTTAAATTACCATTACTTATCTTGCACGTGCTTGCTCAATTTTTTTACAAACCTACTTAAGATGCTCATGTTTCTTGTCTACTTAGCATACTCGTATTTATTGTTTTGTCTATACAAAGGATACCAAATAGTCAATAGTACAATGCATCTCTCTTGTAGGATGTAATATCTCGGATGGATCAAAGATCCACCCGATTCTGTAATGAAACTACAAAATCTAGATCTAGTCAACCAAAATACATAAATATAATAGATCTAATTTACGAGAAGGATAGATTGCTTACTTGTTTATTGTGAATAAACTCCATGAACAATCTTTGTAGATGCGCCCGGTTGAGAAGCCATAATCTTCCAACGCGTATCTCCAAGCAACACCAAGTGGATGGTGTTTCACGCCGCCGGACCTCCCCGATATGCTACGAGAAAAATCCGAAGATTTTTCCAACTCAACCCTAAGAATAGAGGCGAAATTTTTAGCCAATTTCTCTTGTGAATAGTGACGTGAATAGTGATTTTTTTAGTCTGATGGATAACTCTTCTTATATAGGAGAGAGATCGCTTGTTACAAGATTTAATTTAATTAATGGATAATCAATCAAATAAATCATTTTCCATAAAAGATAAATCTAATATTTTCCCAAACAAATTAGGATAAATAAAAGATCATTATCTAATATATTAATTATTTAACCAATAAATAATTAAGCACATGTCATATAATAACACAAGAAAACAAATTTCTTGTTAATAATATATACATATTGGCGCCAATACCTAATTAAATAGATTATGGGCGAAATTCACCAAACGATTGAGTCAATGAAAAAATGTCTTTCCATGTTTTTAATCATTTAGTCCAACTAAACAATTAATCGCATATCAATTAAGCGATTGCAATGCTACTATTTAATTATAATCGAGTGTGACGACGGAAAACATATATGCTATATTAGGAGTAGCGTCGGGACCACTGGACCTATAACGAGTAGTTCAATAAATTAAATAAAATTATTCATCGGATGAGAATAATTATATCCAATCTATTAATTCGAGATTACACCACCATAAACCAAACCGAACTCGCCGAATATAGATAACTTACACTCAACCATGAGTTGATAAGGTGTCCATTGATATAATCATTACATACGGATAAATCCTCATCATTTGTTCATTTTAAGTCGGGATATTTCCGTAATCCCTTCTCGAAACATATTATCCTTATTTACCATTAACCCTAGTGATCAATTAGTTCACATACCGGACTAGTAGTTAATTAGTCTAACATGAACTCCGCGGATCGATCGGTTTCAGGATTAACAAATAAAGGAGGCTATCATCTACTTCCGAGGAAGGAATGGATTCATATCTGTGATAGCACGGACTACTCACTCATTCGAGAATAGAGCCACGAGAAGTGTTGGACCACATACTTGAAGTGATCCTTACTAACACATCAAACTCTACCCTAGTCTAAGCAGTTGTATGTGATCACCTTAGGATTGAGATTAATCCATATATGATCATCTTGTGATTCGATAAGAATTCTCGATCACGGAATTATATCGAGAACTCAAAACAAATCGGTCCAATACTATATGATTATTATCATATATAAATGCCCCACTAGGTACCGTATTACCGGCGATTCGGATAAATCTGTCACACACCTAAAGTGTTCAGGCGCATTATTAGCATATTAATCATGAGACCCGTACTCGATTAATCAAGCGCTACGGACTAAGTTAATTTTAAGTACATCTCACTAACTCAATCCTCTTGTGCATAGCCATACACCGCGAGTTATGTGATTACATAAACGCAGTACTTAGGGTTTTCAGTAGTGTCTTAATTATAAACATAAATGCATATAATAAGATGAATTATTAGTTCTGTCCTAAAACAATTACATAATTTTCTTTCGGGCACTACACCTAACAGCTACCACCCAGCACGAGGGCACGTTGCAACTCGAGTAATATGATACATCAAATGCTACATGTACGATCATGGTTCCCCGTTCGATACATCGTCTTAAAACAACATGGATAATACAACCAATCATACATCCGACATTATATCTAATCACAGTACTCCATTCAGTACATTGTTGTTAAATAAATGTACCATACCAAGAATATGTGGGTAAACACAGAAAACACATTGAAGCACGTAAGAGCACATAAAGCCATGTTCAATCCATATTATAACATACGTGATCATGTAAAGATCCATAACAACACCTTACGATCAAATTTGTCTCCATTACTCATAACATAATATGTAAAAATAATTTGCAGAATAGCTCTAGAAACATACACTGCTTTGAAATTATTTTGTACCGGCGCAAAATAACACATAATCGGACCAAAGGTAGATCCTAGAAACATGCGACCTCGAGCGGTGGGGATAGGTCCCGCAACAACG
This sequence comes from Gentiana macrophylla, assembly GCA_026214975.1. NCBI lineage: Eukaryota > Viridiplantae > Streptophyta > Magnoliopsida > Gentianales > Gentianaceae > Gentiana > Gentiana macrophylla. Next base: position 141,072,678 of record CM047805.1, on the reverse strand, counting down.
CAACTAGCACGTTTCCAGATTTGCCTTTTAGTTCCACAGTAACCTGGCATATGGATACATTTAACCTTACACTGCTAGTTCGATGATAAATCATAAGATAATAGTAAAAGTTAGAACTTTAACATAAGAGTTCTTTTTTATATAAGACCCTTTTACCATAAAGATCAACAAATTTACGGACAAACTGCGACCAACCTTTAATTATGCGAGTATTTATGATCAAGAAACGAAAACAAACGTAAATTCTACGATCAAATTATAACCCAAACATGATCAAGATGAAAACTTAAGAAAATATTCAAACTTTCTACCTTTTAAAGAGGATATTGGATTCGAAAGAGCTTCTGGAATTTGAACAACCTCATATTCACCACTATGATCTACAGAACACACATACAACAATTAACACAATTAGTGGAACTCACAGACCATGCGACAACGGTGAAACTTTGTTAAAGCCAAAGGAACTTTGTTAAAACCTAAATAAAAAATTGAGAAGTTTGTTAAAGATGCAAAATTGAGAAGTTCTCAACTAAGAGCCATTTTTAGAGGTTCTCATGCTCTCGGTTTTCCTTTTCGTAAAGCCAAAGGAAACTTTGTTAAAACCTAAATTAAAAAAAAAAAAAAGAAATTTTGAAAATACCAACATCCTTACAAAGGACGATTTTACACAACTGATGAGATGTTTCGATTTTATTTGATTTGATTTTATAGTTTAAAATATGTGTCAAAAATAGTTTCATGCAAAACAATGTAAGAGTCAGACCATGCCTTAGTGCCTTTACTCTGAATAAATTACGCTTCTACAGTATGGCTTAAGGATCGAGCTACTGATTAGGAAAAATAAAAAACAACGTAAATGTATCATTTGTACATCTAAAAGATCTTTTTATATTACTAAAAAGTTTCCATATCAATTATTTTTTTCATTTTATTTTATGAATTTAATTGGTTAGACAAACATCATTGTATGCCCATCACTGTACTGTGTGACGTTTGAGTAGGAGCACCTGAGGTATCTCGGACACTTTTCCGTCACAGTTCATCGGAGCTCCGTTTAATGATTGCCCCTACCTTCCATTTATCCTTCCCCTATTCCTCTGCCAAAATCTGTAAGCCACAGCTATTGCTACACCGCCCACCGCCGTTAGTCCTCATGTTGGACCGGCGGCCGTGTTACCAAGGCGATGTTTACATTCCTCCGCCACTCCGGCTTTCCGCCATTAGCACCTCGTCCTCCGCCATTAAGACCACCACTATAGCTTCTTCCTCTTCACAACCTGCTTCTATGGATTCCAAGCCTGCATGTTCTGATAATACAAGTAACAATCCTCATCAGCATTTGCCGCCGCATTTTTATCAACAGCAGCAGCAGAAGATAGGTGCAGTGTCATCTGATAGCTTAGGACGCGAAATTGAGGTTCCTGCTCATCTGGTGAGTATAATTTCTTCATTTTCCAGCACTGAGCTTGTTTTGTTGTGAATTTACTGCTTGCTCTAAGCATGCTTCCGCCCCCTATAGAAGCTAAAAATCATCGGTGACAATTTTTGTATCTCCATTCAACTTGTCTCCTTTGACAACGTTCATAAAAAAAGTTGAATGTAAATTGTAATTTAAACTTGTCTCAATTGACAACTTTCATAAAAAAAGTTGAATGTGAATTGTAATTCAGAATGCTCAGTCTTTTGATGAAGGAGATCCATGGACGAGTAAATTAATGACGTTTATTCGGAGCAGCGATCAACATGAACTCGTCTCACGGGAGAAGAAGGATCGCCGAGACTATGAACGAATATCAACACTAGCCACTCAGTTGGGACTGTATAGGTATGAATGAGCTTGATTTATGTATAGTTTTACTAAGCTTAGTTAGGTTTACTCCGTCTAAAATTGCAAGTGGGATTGCCTTTTCCAGCCGCATGTATGGAAAAGTTGTTGTTGTAAGCAAGACGCCATTGCCAAACTATCGCTCTGATCTTGATGACAAGCGTCCACAAAGAGAGGTATATCTAAAGTCTAAACTAGACAAGGAAAATATTTTGGGCGTGGATGACATTAAGGCATTGATGTATAAATCTCCCTCTCTCCCTCGCTCCCTCCTTGAAACTTGCTTCATATCCTTTAATATGTGTTTTTCAAGAGCTTCCTGTCGAAAATAGGTAGGCATTCATTGTAGAAGGGTTGTGGTCAACAAAAAATTAATAAAGAAAAAGCAACAATGCATATGTAGATGGCACTTGCCAAGTATGGAGGTCCATTTTGGATCAAGTTTTTTACTGGCTGATTTATCCTACTTCCCGCTCGTTTGCTTTTTATGTTTATTGGAAACACACCGGGTTTGAAATATTGACAGGTTATTTTGCCTTCTGGATTGCATAAAGCGAGTGGATGCGCACCTGGAAGAATACATTTCTGACATGGTTTTAGGGGCCGGTGTATCTTCTGAATCGAACAGCGATGATAATATTGATCCAGACTGTGGGTTTTTTGAAGAGCAAGAACCACTTCCTCAATGTTTTAGGGAGAAGATAGCATCACGGAGAAGTTTACAAATGCGCGCCGAGCAGCAAGCGTGGCAGGTTTATACTTAATTTAAGGCATGAAGCAGGCGTTCAGAATAAATCCTAGTTTGTTTCGTCATCTTATGGTTGAATGTATTACTCACATAGTAAATTTCAACTATAAAATAATTGTTTCTTTTCAAACAATCTTTCTGATGAGATAATGTTTTGCCTTTTTAAGTCACAAGCACTTTCTTTCCTCCTTCGAATCATATGCAGTTTAACTTGCAATATTTCCTGCTGATTTTTCTACTTAAGTCGGTGCTAATTGAGTCCTGTAAACTGTCCCATTTGTTATTTTCTGATTCGTTGCTTCTAATATTTGTTGCTTCATTGATTAGTTCATGAGCTCTACGTACTATTTGGAGACTTGAATGTCTTTTCCTTGTCATATAAGACCACAAGAAAGATTATTGTATCATTTGGTATTCGCTGTAACTCTACATAGTCTTTTGAAACGCACAATTATATAGTGATTATATTTTTGGTATTCAGAAATCGTGCTTGTTATTACTTCCAATTCATCTAAGCGTATCAGTTTTATCTCTCACAACTTATTTGATGTTTCTGGTGATTGAAATATCATTGCCTTTTCACGTTGAGCATGAACTAAAGTTACTTGATATTCGTTTTCTTTTGTTTCTCATATTTCCCTTTTAAACTTTGAATCACTATACTGTATGAAGAGATAGTTGTTACTTTACTATTATTTGTCCATATACTAATCACCTCCTGGATCTTTATACTCCTTCTGCCTCTATAAATAAAGTCAACGAGTCCCAACAATGTTAAGTATCAGCATTTTCACATTACTTTTTGTTGAAATATGCAGCTGTCCATAATTGTCTTTTCTCTGCATTTATTATTATTTCGGTTATCATATGCATTTATTATTAGACATGTGCAAAATGTGCAACATGTGTGATTGTGTGAGATGCTATTTAAGGTAGAATATTTCATATTTAAGTTAGAATATTTCCTTTTAAATAAGATCCACTGAAATCAAGGAAATGTATTAGGAAAGGATTCTCCTTGTAAGCACTATATATTTGTACCTTACCTTGGTACATGAGGGTAGAACTCAATAATAAAAGGTATTTCCTTTACTATAAAATTCTACATGGTATCGAGCTAGGTTCTAAAATACCTAGTTGTCAATGAACTCTGAGGCGACCGCCATGGCCGGAGAGAGGTCGATCACCTCCTCTGGGGTCATAACGGTGGTCTTATTCTGGAAAGAAGTGCCAGGAATGATGAGACCTCAAATTCATCCTCATCATCCTCTGCTACTCACCTTGCCATAAACTCACCGGCAAAAATTATCTAGAATGGTCTAATACCGTTCGATTGGCGATTGATGGCGAGAGGCAAACTTGGCTATCTAACCGGTGAAGCCAAGGCACTGAAGAAGGAGATCCAAAAGAAAGCGGTGGAATTACGAAAATTCCTTAGTCAAGGCATGGCTGATCAATGCTATGGAGCCGAACATAGCAAGACCACACATGTTTTTATCCACTGACAAAGGACATGTGGGATGCAATCAGGAAATGTATTCGACATTGAGAACTCATAGCAAATTTATGAACTCAAAACCGAGAATATGGTGGATTAAACAAGGTACAGAGAGAGGACTGATTTCTACAATGAGGTGGTCTCGTTGTGGCAAGAATTAGAGATCTATGCTACAATGAGACATGGGCATGCCCGGGTGACAGATCCAAATTCCACAAGAGGAGGAAAGTGAAAGAGTATACTCCTTCTGGTGGAGTCAGAATCGACCTAGATGAGGTCGGAGGAAGGATTTTGGGAAGAAACCCCTACCATCCCCGAGAGAGGTGTTCTCTGAGGTCGGGAGAGAAGAAGCTAGAAGGAAAGTCATGGGAAAACATGCCACGACTAGTGTAGATGGGAAGGATCAAGACTAGCAACCACCGAGGAATGAGGAAGAAACTTTGGCAATGGTAAAACCCAGGCCCAAGTGTGAGCCTTTGCAAGAAAGTTGGCCATACCAAAGAGACTTCTTTGGGATATCCATGGTAAACCAAACATGGAAAAACAAGGGTGTAGGAAGTCGGAAGGCGCGGAAGGGGAAGGCAAACCAGGCCTCGGTGGACTCAGAGCAAAGACCGTTCACTCAAGAACAAGCTGGAGCATCTAGCCAAACTTCTCAAGATCGGACTCTACAAACTCACCCCTGGCTGCTCTTATGTTGATTCGGGTAATGCGGCCTTCCTTAGCTCCAAGCAGGTGGTATCTCGGGTCATAGACTCGGGAGCTCTGCACCATATGACCGGTAATTCGAGAGATTTTTCCACTTATGTCCACTTTGCAGGAAATCGAGAAAATCAGTTAGCGAGATGGATCTCTTACCCCTATTGCGGGGAAAGGATCCATCCTATCACAAAGACACATAACACTTAAAAATGTTCTTCATGTACTAAACTAGCCTGTAATTTATTATCTCATTAAGAAACTAACATTGGATGAAGCGCAATGTAGTTTTTTCTAAGGATATTTGCTTGTTTGGAGACGGGGACTTGAAGATGATGATTGGCAAGTCTAGGAGTGTGGAAGGCCTCATGTGTTGGACCAAGAACTCTGCCTAGATAATTTTCTGTTTTAAAAGTTCAATGTAATTCTGTTTCTAGTGTGAGTCCTAGTAAGATCCTACTCTGGCATCAAAGATTAGGCCACCCTAGTTTTTCTTACATGAAAAAGTTGTGTCCTCAGATGTTTTTGAATAAAAATGTTGGAACTTTAAAATGTGAAACTTGTGAACTGGCCAAACTTACCAGAAAGCCCTACCCCATTCAACCTTACAAACCATCAACTCCTTTCTATATGATTCACGGTGACATATGGGGACCATCTAGGTCAAAACATTGACTAATAAAAGATGGTTTATATCATTCATTAGCGATCACACTAGACTCACATGGATATATTTCTTTGAAAGAGAAGTCGAAGCGAAAAAGTGTTTAAAAACTTCTATTCCCTTGTTAAAACTCAGTTTCAAACACTGATTAAAATCTTTAGAAGTGACAATGGGCCAGAATACTTTAACTCAATTTTGGGAAGGTTTTTTGAGAAGCGGCATAGTACATCAAAGCTCTTGTGTGGGAACACCCCAACGAGAATGGAGTGGTGAAAGAAAAAGCAGACATCTCACAGAAATAACTAGAGCTCGATGATCTATGCTCGGTGTCCTAAATACCTATGGGGAGAAATTTGTTTTAAGCGCAACCTATCTAATTAATAGAATGCCTTCCAAAAGTTTGAATTTTGGACTCCTCAATAGGTTCAAATCTGCTTTTCAAGATAATAGACTGTTTTGTGATTTACCCTTAAGGGTGTTTGGATGCATAGGGTTCATTCATCGAATCTGAGAAACAAGTTAGATCACAGAGCCAAGAAGTGTGTCTTTCAGGGTATTCTCCCACCAAGAAAGGGTATAAGTTTTTGATCCCAGAAGAAGGAAGCTATATGTCACTTATGGATGCCACTTTTATGAACACGTCTCCTTTTTTAAATCACAAAAACAGGCCCAATCTGAGGATACAACATATGACATGTGTCTCATCCCAGAAACTAACACTGATCCAGGGATAACTCTTGATCACACTGGAACAAAATATCAAACGGGGGAAGAAGGTGGTCCTACTAGAAACTACCCACCTTCTAATCCTTTGGAGACTTTTAAAGGGAAAACTTATCAAAGGAGAGGTAAAAGGTCTGCGGTAGATACCTTACACACTCAGGATGAACCAACGAGAATCTCAAGATAATCACGATACACAGGATCAAGGGAAAATGATAATGCTGAATCTAACCAATATGAGTCTTACGGCGGTGAGTTATCTAATGAAGAACCAACCTGACCGTAAAACGGGACCATTGATTATCTACCTATTGCCTGAGAAAACAACCTAGAAAATGTGCCAAGTACAACACACCAACCTACCCTATGTCCAATCACATCTCCTATGACCATCTATCCCAAAAATACCAAGCCTTTATCTCATTACCCAAACTACTCAAATACCTAAAACCATCCAAGAGGCTCTAAGTGTTCCAGTGGAAGGAAGGATCTTTGTTTCAGAAGAGATGAGGGCCTGAAAAAGAATCGAGACATGGGAGTTGGTGGATGCGCCTGAGATAGAAGGGCGTTGGGGTGCAAGTTTTTTCGAGTCAAATATAACACCTGATGGGTCATACAGAGGCCTGAGGCCAGGCTAGTAGCAAAGGGTTTTTCTCAAACCCGTGGAGTGGACTTGGTGAGACCTTCTCACTGTTGCAAAACTCAACACCATCGAGAATCATCCTTTACTGTTGCGTAAATCTAGGCGGCCCTTGATCTGACTAGATGTAAAGAATGCCTTCTACATGGCACTCTAAAGGAGGAGATCTACATGGAGAAGCCTCAGGGCTTTGAGGACAAGTTCAGGGAAGGTGTGCAAACCGAAAAAGTCCTTATATGGCCTGAAACAAAGCCCTAGGGCATGGTTTGAAAGACTCATGCAAGTTCTGAAGAAAATTGGGTTCACTCAAGGGCACTCTGATCACACTCTTTTTGTAAAACAGTCCCTTCACAATAAGCTAACTATCATTATTGTTTATGTGGATGACATGGTTGTGACAGGGGATGATGTAGAAGAAGCTGACAAAGTTAAGAGACAGCTTGCCTCTGAATTTGAAATAAAAGACTTGGGCCCCTTGAGGTACTTTACGGGGATGGAGGTAGCGGATCGAAGAGGGGGTGGTGGTATCTCGGAGGAAGTACACCTTGGACTCTTTGGAAGAGGCAGGAATGACGGATGCAAAACCCGCCAATTACACCAATGGAGTTCAATGTGAAGCTAGGGAAGATCTTGGTGAAGCACTGTAAACAGAGAGAGAGGTTTCAAAGAATTTGGTAGGGAGGCTAATATACTTGTCTCATACTAGGCCGGACATTACATATCTTTGTAAGCTCCATAAGTCGCTTTATGCACTCTCAACCCAAAAGCATCTTGATGCTGCCCATAGAATTCTGAAATTCTAAAGGATGCACAGGAAAGGCACTGCTCTTCAAAAAAAAAAAAGAAAAAGCAGGGCATAGAAGCATATCTGAGATCTGGTGGGGAAAGCTGTGTCAAGACCCGGAAGATCTCATGCTCGGGTATTGCACTTTTGTTTGGGGCAATCTAGTCACATGAAGGAGCAAAAAGCAGAATGTGGTCTCAAGAGCGGCTCGAGACCGAACTTAGGGCTATGGCCCAAGGTGTGTGTGAAGAAATGTGGATAAGGAGAGGGTACTACAAGACTAAGAGTCGGTCAAGTATGCCTCTGAAGTTGTTCTGTGACAACAAAGGGGCAATTGATATAGTCAATGAACCAGTGCAGCATGACAGGACCAAGCACGTGGACATTGACAGACATTTCATCAAGGAAAAGATGGAAGAAGGCACCCTATGTGTTCCTTTTCTTCCCTCTCCTAAACAGACAGCTGATGGCCTCACCAAGGCACTGATGAAACCAGATTTCCAGAAGTTTGTCAGCAAGTTGGGAATGAAGGATATTCATGCACCAACTTGAGGGGGGGTGTTGAAATATGCAGCTGTCCATAATTGTCTTTTCTCTGTTTATTATTATTTCGGTTATCATATGCATTTATTATTAGACATGTGCAAAATGTGCAACATGTGTGATTGTGTGAGATGCTATTTAAGGTAGAATATTTCATATTTAAGTTAGAATATTTCCTTTTAAATAAGATCCCTGAAATCAAGGAAATGTATTAGGAAGGGATTCTCCTTGTAAGCACTATATATTTGTACCTTACCTTGGCTGTAACAGGGTAGAACTCAATAATAAAAAGGTATTTCCTTTACTATAAAATTCTACACTTTTCCTCTCATTCCCACTTGAAAATATTTGTGTACTTCCATTTTATCTTTTTGGAACACTTTCCTCTCTCATTTCCCACATAAACGTATGAATTCATTTCTACTTTTTCCCCCTCTTTCTATGTTTCCACTTTTTCCTGGGACGAGGAACTTCTTAGCCAGCTTTTCATGATAAGTATCTTCATCTCTTAATGGCTGAATATATTATCAAGTAAAAAAGAAATTGTTTTCGGTTGTGGCTATAATGTAATCTGTGGTACGTCTGGCTGCAGTTGCATACGGAACTAGAAAGTGTTGTCATTGGATCTGTTCTGCATAATGATTTGTAGCATGTTCATGCAGCATTGTTTCTGATCAAGCCAGTGCCTATTTTTCGGTTTCTCTTCCCTCTTTATCCTTTGATGGCAGAGGCAGTTCTTGCTGGTGCTCAATTTAGTTTATCCGTAGGAACTTTGGTTGTTGATGTTTTCTCTTGCTACTTCCACATTTCTTGATTGATCAGTTGGATTCCTGGATGTTGGATTGCATGGTTTGATGAACCCGGTATCCTTAAATTTTCCTGCTTTATGGGGATTAGTAAGCAATGACATTGTTCCAGTTCTGACTTGTTTTTTGTTTGTTCGTGTGTGTGTTTGTGTGTCAAGGAATCTCCTGAAGGCAAGAAGATGCTGGAATTTCGTCAGGGTCTTCCAGCTTACAAGGAGAGGGAAGCAATATTAAGCGGCATCTCATGTAACCAGGTACTAGAAAATTATAGGACTGTATGGCTAAGTGTTTATCTGAAGCCTGAGAATTTACTATCACGGGGTTGATATAGGGAACGTGGATGTTATTTTGGAAAAATGTAAGCATTATTTGTTGCTATTAGTTTTTCTAGTTTAGCATTTAAGCCAGACCCACATTAGGGATGCTCTTGGCCCCAGTGAAATTTTCAGTTATGACGTGTCTGTGCCAGTCAAGCAGGAATTGTGTGGTACTTTTGGGGAACATTGACGCTTTCTTCGAACATCTGAGTGTTACTTTGGCATCTACAACATTTACTTTCCAAGATTGCTTCCCTTTTAATTGAAAAAATTAAGTGGAAGATTCAAAACTGTAGTCGCTTTCTCAAATTCTTGTATGGGGGGAAAGTTCAACTGATAAAGTCTGCTTTTTAGTATTCACAAGTTACTTAAGGGTTCTCTTTTGGAATATCTTGAAAGCAAAGATTAAGTGGGAGATACTTTGTGCACCAGTTCAGATGGGGACTTGGAATCCAAGTCTGGAAAGGCACCTTCCATGGATGTGGTTAGTTGGGTTCAATCTATAAAGTTACTTGGCAGGTTGAAGCTAAAGACTCAGATTAATGACTTTGGAAGAAATCCGTGTGGACTAGGGATGTTCTGGTGGATAACCTAAAGTTAAACCTTGGGTATTGGAGGCACACTTTCTTTTGGTATGATATATGGCACTCATGTGGTCAGTTGGCTAAAGAATGCAACATCAGGAGAAATCATAAAGTGGGTTCGGGAGCTAGGGTTGTTGAGTTAATAAAAGAGGAAGATGGGATAGACCTAAGAGTAGGGGTTGCGATTCTGAAACTAAAGCATTGGTGGAGAGTTGTAAACCTGTAATGAGGGCATAACCAGAAAATTGTATTGTATAGCTGCCATCTGAATTTAAGTGTTCTGGGCTGTAGAGATCCAGAGGAAAAGTTTGAGAAGAGACACAAGGTCAAAGATGGTAGGTGCAAAGAAACATATTCCTAGACATTCTTTATCCCATGGATGGTTCGCTGCGAAAGATTAAATACCCAAAATAAGCTGTTGGAGTGGGAAATGGTAGTTAACAACCAATGCCTTCAGTGTAATGAACTTATGGAAACGAAAAACTTCTTTCTTTGCTTGTCCCCCTTTCAAGCATAATGTGGTTTTACACTTTCATATACTGAACCAGCTGAAATGCAATCAGTAGCAGTGATTATGGAGCATAGTAATGAGTTGGGCTCTTGATGAGCAAGGAAAACTAAATTTTAACACCAGGTATTGTGGATGGCTTCTATGGGCTTTGGCAGGTGAGAACCCGACGGTTTTATTCATGGAACTCAAGAGGACTAATTCCATAGTCCGTGTAAGCTGAAACTTGAAAATATATGATTACGTGAACACGTGAAGAGGTGTTAGGAAATCAAAGAAAAACTAGATGCTCGCTTTGAACTGAAATGTTATCCAAGAATGTTTATTAGATTGTAATAGGTTCACTATGCTTTTTGTGATGTACTTTTTGATTAAGCAGAGCATAGAGTAGGTGGCTAAGTACTCATCCTTGTAAGTGATTAATTCCTCAATTTTTTAATAATGAAATTATATCTTTTTAAGAAAGAAGTTCTCAATTATGCAACTATTTCATCTGCATTCCCATTTTTTTTTCCTCGTCTCTTTGTCGTTTCTGTGCTCTTAAGATTCCCAGAGAAATGATTTACTGTGGAGGTCTAAAGGACAAGTGCCCCATTATTGGCTGATGGGGGGGATGACATTGGATTTTTAGAGGGATGAATTCCACCTCAGTTATGTTATGGGGTTCTAATACAATCATCACCATGAAAAGCTGACAACTTGTGTCATGGTAAAAACCAACACTCCTAAGTTGTGAAACATCTTCTGTTGGAAAATAGAAAGCACAGCTGCTTACATTAATTTCAAGCGTCCCGTGGTCAACAAGTATAACAGCTGCCTCTAATGTATTGAACATGCGACATGTTACTTAGTGTCATACTGTGAATGACTAAAATCAGGAAGACTGCAAGTACCTATGAGTTTTCTCCCAAAACATTTATTCCTTTCCCAGGTTCTATTTAAGAATCATAACACACACACACACAAAAAGAAAAAAAATCCCCAGCCAAACATGCATTTTAACCATGTAGCTGTTGAAAAGTTAAAAAATTGCTTGTGAATTATGCCAGGCCTTTAAATTTATGAAAGGAATATTGCCTTCATAGGTGGTTATAATCTCAGGCGAAACTGGCTGTGGTAAGACAACACAAATCCCACAGTTCATTTTGGAATCTGAAATCGAATCAAATCATGGTGGGACATGTGGTATAATATGTACGCAACCTCGACGAATATCTGCGATATCGGTATCTGAAAGAGTTGCAGCAGAGAGGGGAGAAAAGTTGGGTGAAACAGTGAGTGTTGCATTTTTTATCCCATACTCTAGTTTTCTGATATCGACTTCTGTCTTATGGGTTTAATACACTTTATATTTCTTCGATGGTCTCATCATTGTGTAGGTTGGTTATAAAGTTCGGTTAGAGGGTATGAGAGGTAGCGATACTCACCTCCTTTTCTGCACTACGGGCATCTTGTTAAGAAGGTTATTGGTTGATAGAAACTTGAAGGGTGTGACACATGTCATTGTGGACGAGATTCATGAACATGGGATGAATGAAGGTGAAACACTATCTGAATGTGATTGCTTAATGAGTTTATTTTTTAATGTGAATTTTGACAATTGTTGCATGCTGGATTTCAGATTTTCTGCTAATAGTTTTAAAGGATCTCTTACCTCGCTTGGCCCGACTTAAGGCTCATTTTGATGAGTGCAACATTAAACTCAGAGCTTTTTCATCATACTTTGACAGGGCATCTGTGCTTCATATACCTGTAAGTTTATTTATTCTTAGTTTCTTCATATGCATGAAATGTTGTTTGGTTTTCAGGCTTCAGATACTTTATGTCATCATATACTTGTTTATTAGTGTTTACTGGCTTGCGGAGGGAAACTTTTTTCTAGCAGAGTGTTTTAGAACTGATATTCGTGGTTATGTTATGTTCAATACTATTGTTGATTTCTACCTCGCTTAGTATTGCTTCCTTTCATGATGGCTGGATAAAGCCAAAGATCCTCAATTATAGTGGATACATGTTTGATTATATTGAATTTTGCCGCAGTTCATGATTTCCTGGTGAAAAAACAAATTCTATTGCCTCCATTGGCGATGATGTAAGTTAAACAATTATTATAAAATTTGCTGGGCACGAGAATGTAGACACAGACAATCAGTCCCATGATATATAGCTAACTCTATCTTTGGTTTTACCGTTTTTTGTTCCATTCTTGATGAAGCTTATGCTGGGAATGGGTCTTGGTTGGAAAAGAGGAGCTGTGTATTTTGTAATATCCTGGTCAGAGTTATTTATTACTCGCAATGAGCGAGATTTTTCAGTGTGGTTGGGTGCATGAGTTTCACTGACATTAGTTAGGTCTAACTAGCCGTGCTTGTAAACCACAGCTCAAAGCATAGTCTAGGTGTTTGCCACGTATAAGGAAATATCCTAATTGTTAATTCGTTGGAGCACCTCTTGAAAAGCTTGTTGCCTGCTTTTGCATTCCACATGCTTGTTCTACTTTAGTTTCATTGAAAATATAAATCTTAAACGCCTGCTGTACGCCTTGCCCATTCCCTGAACAAAAACTTTTCATACTAATAGCAATCTAACTACTTACATTATTTCACTACATGTCTAGCATGAAGTTGTCCCAGCCCCTCGGAGTAAATTTACTGGATATTTGCATTTTGAAGGAAATTGAGTGAAAGAGCTTAAGAGTTGCCTTAAATTTATGTAGGTTCTGTAACTCTAGTCAGTAATGGAAGAGATTAACAAAATTCACTATTAGTCCCCTCCATGGGAGACAATAAATCCTTGTCACGTAGATTGATGCCTATCCCATCAGTGAGTTGCCAGAGACCATACTCATCTTAGAAGCATGCCTCATGCGCTCATGAAGATGCATTTACAGGCAAGATGCAGTTCTTATTTCTGACACCTTGGATTAGCCTTAATGATGGGACAATTTGTCTCTGTTGATGGTAATTCAACATGGTATCATAGCATTAGGTCATGAGTTTAAACCACTTTGCCAACATTGCCTCCCTATCTGTATTGTTCACGTATTGGGTTTCTTTGTTTAGCTTTGGGCGCCCAATTGTGTCCATTGTTGACCATGCTATTTGTATTAGGCCCATTCTGAGGGGCGTGTTGAAGCCAATAAATGTCTAAATTACTCACCTCTCCAGCCGCTTAAGCTTTTGGGAGAGATGATAATTCAAAAGTTTCCTATAAATACCTCCATGTACACGTTCCTTTTGTGTGTTGCATGTTATAGAAGCTATAAGGTATCTTTATTAACAATTTATGATTGGCTGCATTCATTCTCACCAATGTTGCACTTCAAACTTTCCTGTTGGTTGTTGCAAAGCCTTTATGATTTTATATAATGTTAAAAGCAATGCCAACTTTGTTGCTTTGACAACACTTTTAAAGTTTTGGTTTTTGTGGCTTATAGATTGTTGGGAACCTATATCGGTAGTTCTTGGGATGTTGGGTAACCGTCAACCGAGCTCTACGTTTATTGTTCTTATGTTTCTATGTAGGGGTTCACTTATCCAGTTGAAACTTATTTTCTGGAAAATATCCTAGAAATGTCGGGATACAGGCTGACTCCAGACAACCAAATTGACGATTATGGTATAGAAAAACCATGGAAAATTAACAAGCAAGTCTCTAAAAAGAGGAAGACTCAAATTGCTTCTGCTGTTGAGGTATGCTATTGCTCTGTTGATCTCCTAGTATTATGCTAATTAATCATCACTTCTTAATTTTTTTTTGATGGTGAGAACATAACCAGGATGTGCTCAAGTCGGCAGATTATAAGGCTTATAATTCACAGACACAAGAATCCTTGTCTTGTTGGAACCCTGATTGTATTGGCTTCAACCTTATTGAGTTTATTCTGTGTCATATATGTGAAAGTGAAAGGCCTGGTGCTGTCTTGGTATTTCTGACTGGTTGGGATGATATCAAATCTCTGATGGATAAGCTCGAAGCCCATCCCATTATGGGTGATACTAGTCGGGTTCTATTGTTGGCCTGCCATGGTTCTATGTCTACTTCAGAACAGGTAATTATTATCTATATATATGAGCCAAGCCTTTTTTTCCTGTTGAATTCTTGTTAATCAAAATTAAGTGCTTGTTGACGTCTTTTCAGATTTAATTTTAGAAAATCAAATTTTCCCTGCAGAGATTGATATTTGAGGAGCCTGAAGGTGGAATAAGGAAGATTGTCTTAGCTACTAATATTGCTGAAACCAGTATCACAATTAATGATGTTGTTTTCGTTATTGATTGTGAAAAGCGAAAAGAGACGTCGTATGACGCACTCAATAATGCTCCTTGCTTGCTTCCATCCTGGATATCTAAGGGTTCAGCTGTGCAAGTAAGTACATGCTCAAGTTTTGCCGTGCACGAAAATTGGTTAATTGTCCTGTATGCACTTGGTTGAATTGGTAAACTCTTCTTCACCTATATAGGATTAGATTTAGTATATTTACCCTGGCTAATACTTGTAGACAGCGCCACAAGTGAAGAAGAACTTTGTTCGTTTAGCAACCATAGTGTCAAATAGAAATGTATGTTATCTGATCTTAGAATAACGCCTTCAAGTGTTTATAAATTGGAGAAAGGAGGATTTCGAAAGTATATGAATGTAGGTTGCTCATTTGTGGTGTTTGTTCAGTGATAGTTTTCAGAGTGTACTTTACGATTTTTATCTCTTAGTATGTTTTGAGGCCTGGGAGGAATGGGCGGTGGGAAGGGGGGATTGGAGTGGGGTTTTGTCAGGCAAAGTTTAGTTTAAGGCTGATATTATTAGTATACATGAGCTTTCTGGTTTTATTTATTTATTTTTTTCTTTTATAAAATGCACTTTATGGTGAATTATATAATTAGTGGACATAATCTGCAAGTGTTTGCTGGAGTTTGACTTAAGTTGAAACCTGGAAACAAGATCCTCCCATTAAAACGGCCTTAAAATTTGTTCACTTGATGTCCCTATCTGCTGTCCATGATGTTTTTCCTTCAGGGCATTTTAAGGAGAGTGATTGAGAATCGTCTGACTGACTTTATGATTTGGCTCTATATTTTGTTTGAAAGGGATAATACAAGATGCTGGTAAAGATAACGTATTTTGTGAGACAATTTGTATGATGTATTGACTGTGTTTCAAGTTGTTTCTGTCAACAATAATTGTAAAGAGTAAAAGCAATGAGAAAAGTATTCTTTTATTAGAATAGAAAGCTCATTAAAGTTATTACAACTACTCTCATCCTTAAATACTACTAGGAGAGCTCCAACGGCTAGTTGATTAAAGGTGGGACTGGGAACACTGTTCCAACGGTAAAAGAACAGTGTTACAGTCGCCAAAAGCTAGGAAAAGACAAAGCCAACAGCTCTTTTGTACACCTAATTACACCTTAATTAATATAAGTTTTAAGGGTAATAAAGGTGACAAAGATTACATAAAAATATTATAATATTATAATAAAAGATAGAGGGATTTCTAACAATAATCTATTTTGTCCTATTTCACGGCATATTAAACTTGAGCTGACATTTGGTGACAAAATCCCAGAGGAGAGGAAGAGCTGGACGTCTTCAACCAGGAGAATGTTATCATCTCTATCCAAAATTGTTTTTGATGCTTTTGCTGATTATCAGTTGCCTGAGATTTTGAGAACTCCATTACAATCTCTGTGTCTACAAATCAAGAGTTTAAAACTCGGCGGTATTTCAGAGTTCCTGTCTAGAGCTTTGCAATCACCTGAGTTTCTTGCGGTAATGCTCACTCACATGCCTTTTTTATTTTATTTTTTGTTTTAATGTTTTAGAAATCTCTTTGAAGTGGTAATTAGTTTCGTCATGCTTTAGACTAAGAGAATTTACTCTCCATGAGCTAAAGGTTGTGGCCTCTCTAATACCTTGAATCTTCTTTTTTGCTTCATTTTTGGTAGGTTCAAAATGCTATTGAGTATCTGAAGATTATTGGTGCTTTAGATGATAATGAAAATTTGACTGTTCTAGGTAATGTAACTATCAATTTTGATGATTAATGAGTTCTTGTTTATATATAAGCTGATCTTAAGTTCTTAACAGGGCGTTACTTAACAATGCTTCCTATGGAGCCTAAACTCGGGAAGATGCTTGTGCTTGGTGCCACTCTTAATTGTCTGGATCCCATACTGACTATTGCTGCTGGCATGAGTGTCCGTGACCCTTTTTTGATGCCCACAGACAAAAGGGATGTAAGTCAAACTTATGTTGTTTACCTGAAGCGCACCTGATTGGTTTATTCTATGCTTTTGTTGGATATCATGTGTAACATATTTTGAGGGATGGATAACATCGATATGTTTTCAGCTAGCAGAAGCTGCAAAAGCACGATTTTCTCGTGGGCACAGTGACCATCTTGCTCTCCTTAGGGCATATGAGGGGTGGAAGGATGCTGAAAAAGACTTAAATGGTTATGATTATTGCTGGAAGAATTTTCTGTCAGTATCTTCAATGAAGGCTATTGATGCTCTAAGAGAAGAGTTCTATTCATTGCTCAAGGATACAGGTCTTGTAGATAGCAATGCATCCAACAACAATACATGGAGTTATGATGAACATCTGCTCCGAGCTATTATTTGCTACGGTCTTTATCCTGGAATCTGTTCTGTAATGGTTAGTATGGTGTCTCCTTTTATATATGCCTATGTTTCTAGAATATATATGTTTCGTAAGGTGAAAAGTGAAACCTGCTGTTCATCCAATCTTACTGATAAGCATGCTTGTATTGATTTTTCGGCAGCAAAATGATACGTCGTTCTCACTGAAAACTATGGAAGATGGTCAGGTGCTTTTGCACTCTGTAAGTGTTTCAACCAGTTCTTCACCATCCCCCCTTTTCATTTTGTAAACACTTTTTTTTTTTGGAAGGAATTTCGTAAACACTTGAGTAACCCCCTTTTCCCACTTTGTTTAGAATTCAGTTAATGCACGGGATCAGACTATTCCCTTTCCATGGCTAGTTTTCAATGAGAAGATCAAGGTGAACACTGTTTTTCTTCGGGATTCAACAGCTGTGCCTGATTCAGTGTTGCTTCTATTTGGTGGAAGCATCTCAAAAGGGAACATGGTTTGTAGTTATGTCTACTTGTCCTTTTCAAATTCGTCCAATTCACAAAAATAAAGAAGATAAAAAGAAATATATAAAACAATTGGTATCCATTTATGGTAATTGTATTAAATTCTATCTCCTTGCAGGATGGCCACTTGAAAATGCTTGGTGGGTACTTGGAATTTTTCATGAGCCCTGATCTTGCTTCAATGTACTTAAGTCTGAAGAAAGAACTTGAACAGTTGATTCACACAAAAGTAGGCAGAATAGTCACAAAAGCTCTCTTGCCTTAAAAGATTGGATTTTTTTTTATGGCCTAATAATAATGTGGGTTTGTGCAGCTGCTTAATCCGTGGATGGACATTCACTCATTTCATTCTCTTTTATCTGCAATAAGGCTTTTGATCGAAGAGGATAAAGGTGAGGGAAGATTTGTACTCAACAGACAGATGCTGCCACAAGAACCCGTAAAGCCATCAGTTATTACAGAAGTACAATCAAACTTGGTATCAAGAACGGAGAATCGTCCTGGAGGTGATAATTCCAAGGGGCAGCTACAGACATTGATAACACGAGCAGGTCATGCAGCCCCGGTCTACAAAACAATGCAGTTAAAGGAGAGTAATCAGTTTCAGTCTAGTGTGGAGTTTAATGGAATAGAGGTGATGGGAAAGCCTTGCAACAACAAGAAACAAGCAGAAAAAGATGCAGCAGCTGTTGCTCTTGAGTGGCTCCTTGAGGGTAGTAGCCGAACAGGTCCTGACGACATCGACAGAATGTCGATGTTTTTGAAAAGGAGCAAGAGAGATCACAATTGATATTGAAGGAAATTGTGCTAACCCTAGGTTTGAAATGGAAAACCAACTTATAGTTCCGTGTGAATGCAGTGCGTGGAGTTTTTCCGGTGAAGGGCATTTGAGTTTTGGTACTCTGATGAGCAGTTGTTTCCAAGACTATCGATGGCCTCGTACATAAAACATGGAAGGAAGTAATACTTTAGAGGGAGGGGGTGTTATGCAGCATCCCTCTAGGTCCAGGGACACATTGATGCCAACAATCGGAAGTTACTCAGAGATCTGGCTTTTTGGTTGGGGGGACTGAAGGATGAAAGTTCTTTATTTTTTTTGTACATGTTTGATGGAAAAAAAAGACTCTACTTGTATGAAATTATGGCACCATCCCTTTGTTAAAGAAGCTTTTGTAATTTAAGTATTGCTAGGAGGATCCATGCTTCTTCATGTTCGATTATACTATGTAAATTTTCAGCGGTTATATTGCCAACTTTTTTTTTTTTTTTTTTTTTTCTCGCAACCCTTTTAAAGTTTGTGTATATGAAAGAATAATGGATAGGAATGAGAATGGTGAAGTGCTGAGCAAAAATTATGGTGGGTGAGGAATAGGTGTTTGCTTGTTATTTTGCTATGTATACTCTAGTGGTTTATGTAATATGCTTGTGTTCATCACTTGATTATACTAATATAATTCAAATATACATCACATAATATCATTTTTCATTATAAAAAAAGTTAAACATATGTATAATTTTTTGTACATATGAAATGACCACCCATATTCCTAACAACCGAGACAACTTGCTCTGGCTCGTTATTGTTAGAACCAATGATCTAAATAACACACTTGATTCTACTATACCCAACTTGAAAAAGACAAAACTTTTTTACAGCAAAAGATTAATTATTATTATATATATTTTTAAATTATGAAACAACCTTTATGGGACATTAAATTTTTTTCTTCCAAATGGTTTTACCTCTGACAATTTCTTCATTTTTGGGGTTGCCATCTATTCGGAGGAGGTGTGTGTAGCTAAATGGCCCTGGAATGAAGGATCGAAGAAGCTCAATATTATCATTGGCTTGAAGAATTCCAGATGATGATGAAGAAGAAAATGAAAAACAATTTAGATGATTGCTAATCTTTTTGTAACTTTGTTTAATTTCATCAGTAATCAGTCCTCCATCTTCAATACCATCATCATCATCATTAAGGATACCGTTTGATCCATTATTAGGCTCACATAAGGATTGAACAACATCTGAACTCCCGCATTCTCTTCTGTATTCTAGTATCAGCTCCGAAAGCTGGTGACTGTCTAAAAAGCTGTCCGGTATTGTCTGGAGAAATCAGAGGGGGCAAAAAAATACACTTAATTAGTGAGCTTAATTGGACTAATTAGCTGGCCATCGTTTTTGTTAATTACATGATAACCGAGGACCTCTTGATCCTGAGACCCTTAGTTTTACCGATCAGACAACCCTTGTTGGAAATTTGCTAGCCCTGGTGACGAATAATTAAACTCATGTGCAGAACCAATATTGGAGTTGAAGGGTAATTCTGCCCGTAGGGACTACCTATTAGAACTGAGTTGTCGGATGATTGCCACGCGCACAAGGAGACAAAACACACGTGCGCCATTTTTAATCTTTGATGATATTCTAATTTCAGAGTTAGGGGGACATGAGTCTCAAACTCAATGGACACTTGTTGTGGTACATGTTGGTGAAGATATATAGTTAGTTAGTTAGGTTAGGTTATGGTTATACCTCAAGGATCCATCCAACATACTTGACATTGTTAACATGTTGATTCATATCCAAATCACTCCTCTTTGCCTGCAATAATCATACAATTCTCAGATCATCAAGACGTTAATTATGATTTATATCCAGCCAAAAATAATAATAATTAAAATGTAAAGATATGATGGTCATCAGTCACCTGCAATCCAGATTTAACATATTTAGCAGCAGCAGCATTTTTGCCAAGCTTCTCAATCTTGTCAGGAATATCTTCTTGAATAGCAAGCTTTTCATTAAACCAAGGTGTGACTTCAGCCCTAACCTCATCTGGCATTTTCGATAGCCGTCTGCTTAGTTGGTTCATCATCACCCATGTACTGTTTGTTAATTGTTCATTAGTTCATTAACAACAAAGTCAATTACTTTTTTTTTTCCTTTCTTTTTTTTTTGATAATTATCAACCGCTGGATTATACAAATAGAAGGATAGATAGATAGATAGGCAGACAGATGACCTGGTAGCACGGGCATAAACATGGCCGGTGGCATGGCTACGAATAAGCCAGTCTCTTCTCATCCCATTTTTCCCTGAAGGTCCTACCCATGTCTCTACTTCCAATACTTCACCCCTTTCACAATTCAATACATAGTAGATCATATATTAGTAGGAACATTACATAGTTCACGCCCGTCCCCTGGACATAAGCCAACAAGGCCAAAGCTTAGGGCCCTCGGAAAATAATCAAAAATTTAGGGGTCTGGTTTTTCTTTTGGTCCAATATATAAGTTTGTTAGTCTAAACATATGACATATCTGTTAAAAACCGTACATTTCTTTCGAAGGGTCCCGTTTTGATTATTTAGCCTAGGGTCTATAAAAGGTCAGCGAACGGGGGTGCATAGTTTTACACAATTAAAGTAAGTTGTCAGTTATATGTATAGATATAGTTATACCAGATAGGGTAATGGTCAACTTGGACTTTCATCCTAGAGACAACCCAAATAAGGTTGTTTCTCATCATTCCATGTGTTGCTCCAAACCCATCCCCTAGCAGCCCTGACATCCATACATGATTCAATGCTGTTTCCTGCATTCATTCAATATATACTAATTAAGTACTAAGGAGGGAAAGGGAAGTTTAATGTACCAATATGGAGGGAAAGGGAAGTTAAATTAATTGGTAATTATATACCTGGAAAAGGTTGAGAATAGTCTCAATGGTGGCAGTCTTATCAGCACCAACTTCATAAGATCTAACAACAACAGTCTGTGTATAGCCACCACTACTACTCCTTCAGTAATCAGCTGACCTTGTCTGTAAACATCCACCATCTGCTTCTTTGTCGGAATATTCTGACGAATCGTCTCCTCCTTTGAACACACTTGTACATCCACCTCAGCAGCAATGTCTGCAACAATAGCTGCTACACCATTATTGTTCTTCACCATCAAATCATGATCCTTCTTTAAAACATCATGAAAGCTTGAATTCCCATTAATCTTTATACTACTTGTTGTTATGATTCTTTTATTGTGATATTCATGTCCATCTTTGTTGATTGAGCACTTAATGGTAGAACATGTTAAGTAGGAGAGGGATGTCATTTTTTTTTCTTTTCTTTTCTTTCTTTCTACTAGCTAATAAGCTATTATAGTTAATTTTTGAATGGCGGCAAATTAATTATTAGGAGGGAAATTAACTGTATTTATGGTTTTGGACATATACATCTATGGCAGTTTTATGTGTTTTGATTCTATTGAGGTGTCTGCTCTTAGCAATCATCGACACAAATCAATAATAGGACAAAAGGGTCATTAGTAGAATTTCTTGTATTTTGTGATTATGGTTGACATAAATATGTATAAGGTTCTTTGTTCTAGGAGTTTCTGATGTGTCATGTGTCAAATTATATGAATCTACAAGTTTGATATCTTGAGGAACCAAGAACAAGAAAAAAGAAGATGCTCTATTGGGACACAATCGGACAAGGGAAATGACTTATTTAGTCATTGTAAATGAGTCAAACTAAAAACAATTAACACAAAACGAATTCATTGATTGATATGAATTTTATCATGATTAATGATGTATAAGTAATGACTGATCTAAAAGAGAGATAATCATGTGTAGTTTAATATGTTTTATAGTTTATATTTATTTATTGAATAAAATATGATTTGACAAATTGAGTATGTAAGATGAATGAGGTAGGGTTAAGTTGGGTATGTGAAGGGGTTGGGTGTGGGGGATGAGGTGGAGGACGGGTAGGGGTGAGGTAAGAGTAAGGTGAGGTGAGGATTAGGGGTAGGGGTAGGGTCGAGATGCAAGGTAAGGATGGCGGGTGGGATGAAGGGGAATTAAGAGCAACTATTGGTAAGAAAACCTCTGTCTTTTCGAGTTTTCAATAAAATAGAGTTAATGGTTGTAGTTGCTTCTAATCGTAAAAGATCGAATCTTTCTCATTCTAATCGGAGATTCTTGTTCATACTAAGCGATCCTTTGTTTTCTGCACCAAACCTTGATTCTACATCCGTGATCGAAAGAAAAAAAACCAAGAAACTAATCCAAACCGTAAACCATTCCAAACCAATCCGAATTAACCAAACCAATAACAAACCAAATAAATTGGTTTGCTTTGAAACCAAACCGAATTGAATTGGGTTGGTTTCAGATATTTTTAATTACACCCAATCCAATCCAAACCAAACCAAATTTTTATACATCAATTTTATATATATATATATATATATATATATATATATATATATATATATATATATTATACCTATTTCATTGTTGTTTTTCATGGAGCCATGGAGGTTGTAGGTTTTGTTGGAGTTGGATTGGATGCTTGTTTTTGCTGTAGTTTGTTATGTTGTTTTGGTTGGAAGATGCTCATGGTATTTTGATCATTTTGTTGTGTCAACATTCAACCTTTTCCTCTTTTGATGTAAATATGTTAATCAAGAAATGCATGTATGTAAGTATGCAACTATTGAAGATTGATCAGAATTTGAATTATATAAGAATGTGTTGTTACTTGTTAGTTGTTTTAAGTTTTTATTTTATTTTATTTTATCATTTTGGTCTGTAATTTATTTTAGTTTGAATGTAATTTATTTAGAGGTTAAATAAAAAATGTTGGTTTCGTCATTTTTTTATATAAAAGATTAGAACATAAACCGAAACCAACACAATCCAAAATGAAACCAATTCGAACCAAACCATTGGCGTTGACTTCGTTTTGGTTTGGTTTGGGAATGAATTCTGGCGCCCCAAACCGACCGAGTCTTTCAAAACCAACCCAAACCCACCCAAGCCAAGCTCTCTCCAAGAGTACATCGAAGAATCAACCGTTAAAGGTAACGATTATATAATCGAATGGCAAGATTAACTTTTATTGAATTTATATTGACTTATGCAACTTTAATTTTACATTTAAGTATTGTTAATCATGAATTCATGTTGATTGTTTCACTGGGTAGAGTCAGACGGAGAATTTCAACAGATCAAGGCGTTCGGGCTGCCGCTTTTTGCGGTGGATTCGATACACAATACACCGTCTACTTTCATGCAAGTAGATTGTACATGAGCAATATATTCCAGAATATTTAATAATTTATTTATGTTTTAATCTTGGCATGTAGAAAGTGTCAATAGGTTTCATTATGAATGTCAGCTATTTTTGGTTAGGTATTAGTACTGCTTTGTAGTGCAACCCATTCCATTGCATTGCCTTGCCTTGCCCTCCATGGCTTACATGAGAGAAACTTATCCTTACATGACTTACATTTTTAGGGATTTATCCTTACATGACTTGCATTCTGAGTGGTTTATCCCTCTAGAGCTTACGTTTCGAGGGGCTTATCCTTGCAAGGCTCACATTTTTAAGAACACTAGTAAAATGCACGTGCATTCGCACGTGTTTTAGTGAAATAAAATTATTAAAAATTTAAAGATAACAATACTAATTAATACATAAATAATTAAGTATTTAATCCTAGTAAAATATAAATATGCTATCATCATTAATCATACAAAATGATTATATGAATTTTTATTAGTATTTTGAATTTATAAATTCATATACTCGATACATTTATGACCCTTTTAAAGATAATAAGTATTCTGAATTTACAAATCTGTGTATTTAATATATATTGAGAACATCTTCTTCATAATTATCTAGTAAAGTTGTGGACATTTACAACAAAAATTAAGTAACTTTTATGAAGCTTTTAATCTAAACAACTCATTTTGATAATGTACATATAATTTTATATGTTTATTATATCTTAGCTACGGATATACTTTAGTAATTGTAAAGCAACACTTATGAAACAAAGTTACATTTGAGGTAATATCATTATATTTTAAAATTTTGATGTGTCAATCTAAGATTCAACTTAAATTAGCATGATATGAAGAATTGTGAAATCATAGAATTTTATTGTAGGTTGTAATTTGTTAGACATATATTTTAGTCATTATAATTATCATTCAGTTATTTTCTAAGTTATACTTTCATCGTTCCTATTTATGATGAAGTTGCCAAAACCATGTATAGCAATCCAATATACCTCCCCGCATAATAAATGTGTTCCCATTTAACAGATGGATTATGCACTCTGGAATTACTCTTTGTCCTCAATCTTATCTGTCATACTATCTTTGAATTAGACATGATCCACTCATCTTGAATGCCCTTGTTTCTTCTTTTTCTCAAGATATCATTTCGTAAATCACCTTAGAAAAAACTTCTTGTGAGGCATAGACTACTTTATATGATGCATATGCAAATCCCTCCTCGTGGGCGAATCAAACAAATTAAACAATACGTCAACTCTATGCAAAAAGTTCTCAAATAATATTTAATTATCTTTATGTTGTGAAAGCTAAAGCTGATGAATTATTCAACGGATCCGGATGATCTTGTGAATCTTATTTCAAACAATTTATGAGATGACTATAAAGAGTTTGCTAGTGTTGTTCAAGCAGGTGAAACCCTTATTTAGTTTGAAGATCTCCATGAAAAGCTACTTAATTATGAGACTCTTTTGCCTAAGATGGAACCGGTCACTTTTTCTGGTCTTGCTACAACTCACTCGGCCATATGACATCCCTCCCCGGTGTTGGTTCGTTTTACGCCTTACTATTCCTAATTCTTGGGAATAGTGCATAAAATACTTTCTCTCATGCAAAGAGGCTCAAGTTTTCGCCTCTAAAACCTTACTTGGTTACTTCAAGTGTGGAAAGTGCAAGGACATTAAGAGAAATCGTGCAATTCTACCAGGTTCAACCTCTTACATATTTTTCTCATTTAGTCCAGCCATCCAACATTGTGTCCTCTTCAAACACATTTGGATGCTCCGTCATCTTCTTCATGGTTTTTTGATAGTGGTGCCAAGCATCATGTTACCACTAATCTCAGTAATTTGGCATTACACACGCCTTATTCTAGCAATGAAGACATCATGGTTGGTGATGCAAATAATATTTGCATCACACACATATGTTCTATTTTTCTCTTTAATCCTTCAAAATCTTTTATGTTTGACGATGTATAAAATCGTCCGGGTTACAAATGAGTTGATATTCGGGTAAATGGACCTCTAGATGACGATCTCAATAACTTTTCGAGTGGATTTGAGAACGGGCCTGCAAAACACACAAAAACACAATGGGTCCCGGAGCTTGCCTCTGGGGGGATGCCTCGACACTCAAGTCCATATTTGAAAGCAATAATGTATAGCAAGCGTATTATGTGCGTACCTTGTAATTGAGGATGAGGATACTTTATATAACTCTCCCTCGTGGGGGGTGAATTATGATGCATTGAAGTCGTGGTCAAAGTAGTTTTTACCATGTATTGATGTAATAAAGTATGTTATGGAGCAGTTAGGGCTCGTGCTACAATGGAACGTAAATTTCAAAGCCATCATTATAGCAGTTACTTTTGTGGAGTAATGTCTGCGTGAAATCTGGAACGCTTATTGAAGAGAATGTAACCGTTGCTTGAGGTTGAGGATCGATGAACTGTATTGTATTAAGTATAAATGACCGAGGTGACATGCAAGACTTCAGTAATAAAATACCATAAACGTCTTGCGTCTTGCCGGTTATGTGGGACAGAAGGCGACATGCGCCATGTCAGACAAAGGACGACCTGCATCATGCCTGTTGATGATATAAGGGTGGCTTGCGTTGTACTAAAGATGGTGCTTGCTGGTTGAGGCCTAATATTGAGTTGAGTTCATGTCGTCCCATATGTTGATATGGCATTTATCAATCAATGTGAGGCCCGATGAGTGTCACGTGTACGATGACCGAACTCACCCATGTTAATGTTCGTTGTGTTCTCAGCGTGTCTCATAATTTATTATCAATCTCTTAGCTTTGTCAAGTCTATAATGTTTTTTTTTTTTGAATTCCTACCCTCTAAATTTATTTGAATGATTTTCAGACCAATAATTCTATGATGTAATGACCGGTTAAAAATGGGTTGTATCCGCACATGTTTTAGTCAAATGAAACATTTAAAATTTTATAAATAACAATATTAATCAATACATAACTTATTAAGTATTTATTTCACATTGTGGAAATATGGTTAATATTACATTGTTGTACCTCTAACTCGTTAGAGTGTAACATGTTATTTATGTATCAAAGAGACATATTAATTGTATTAAATAAACAATTAATATGTCCTAAAGTCATAAAGTAACTATTTTTTTGTCTTATTATGTAATAGCATAGTCATAGCCGACTCTAGCATTTATTTCTAGCCGGCTCTAGTTACTTTTACTTTACTAGCTAGAAGCCTCCCTTGTATCTATTTATACTCATTCTTTCAATATGAATAAACAAGTTGAAGTTTACTCAAGTATAATTTACTTTCTCAAACTCTCTTCATGGTAGCAGAGCCTTAAACTCCTGAATCCGCTGCAAATTCTCAGCACCCTGCTGAATCAAAGAATGTCTTCATTATCTGAAGCTTCCTCACCCTCAGTTGAGTCCCAGCTGCCTCAGCAGACTGGGGTCACTGACTCTTCATCTTACACAAATCATAGACTTGATGGCAACAACTACTTACTGTGGTCAAGGTCTATGAAAATGTACATCTCTGGACAAGGTAAGATGGGATACCTGTCCGGCTCTAAACTCCGCCTCTGAAGATGACCCAGATTTGAAGCATGGGATACTACTAATAATCAAGTCATGACCATTCTCACAAGATCAATGACAAAAGAGATTAGTGAGAACTTTATGATGTATGATAACGCAGCGAGATCTCAGGATAATGCCAGGGATCTTTACTCCAAGAAAGACAATACATCGAAGTGTATGAGCTTGAAGCACGATTCAAAGCTCGAGACAAGGAGATATGTCTCAGAACTCAATACAATCTGCTCAGGGCATGGCAACACTTAGATATGTTGGAAACTCACCCTGGAATGATGTCAAGGATGCTGCACTTTATAAGGACATTATTGAGAAAAAGAGAGTATTCAAGTTTCTTCTGGATCGAATCCTACTTGATGATGTTAGAGGAAGAATTCTTGCCACAAAACCTCTCCCCAATCTCAAATCCATGTTTTTTGAAGTCAAACATGAGGAAAGCAGAGAGAAAAGTGATGTCTTTGAACTCCCCGCCGACAACCCTTTGAAAGTGCTACCTGTTTGATCGCCAGGAAGCTCGCCGAGGTTCTTGAGACTCGCAGGAAGCTTACCGATCGAATCGAAAGTTGTTTCGTGAGCACCGCGCAACGCACAAATCACACCAAGGACACTTGCTTTGGAAGCTACATGGCATGCCTAAATCCTCCAAGCCTACCAGGGAAAGTCGTAAGCGTGCATGTCAATGAAGAGGAGAATGATAACAAGTTGAATGCTCGGTTTGTTGCATTCAAAGCTTTCCTCACTCAACAAAAGAAGGTAGTCCTCTACCGACTCACCTACTCCGATCTAGTGCGAGGTAAATTCTACTCTTCTATTAGTAATGAAACATGGATTGTTGATTCTGGGCCTCCTCTCATATGACTGGCAATAAAAAACCTCATAACTCACCTTGTTCCATGTCATCAACCTCATAAAATTAAGACTCGCGATGGATCTATCTCTCATGCAAAAGGTTTTGGAAATGTTAAACTCACTAATAAGATATGCCTAAAGGATGTCCTATTTGTTCCAAAAATTAGATCGCAACCTCATATCTCACAAAGAACTTGCAAAAGATTTAAATTGGACTGTTGTGTTTAATAAGAATCACCCACTTTCCAGACCCTTCTTCACAGGAAGTGATTGGGAGGGCTAAACCCCTTTCAGATTGTATGTGGTCAACCTCGCCAAGATGTAAGATCGACCGCCTCAGCAACTGCACTCAAACCTTAGACAATATCATGTTATGGCATTATAGACTAGGACATCCAAGTTTTGGTTATTTAAAGTCTGTAATTCTCGAATTATTCAAAGGATGTAATGTCAATGATCTTCAATGTGATATTTGTCAATTTGCAAATCTTACCAAATCAGGTATACCAAACTACCTTATTTGCCTTCCACACCCTTCACTTTAATTCATAGTGATGTATGGGGACCTTCAAGAGTAAAAAGTATAACAGGAAAAGGTGGTTTGTCACTTTCATTGATGATCATACCGTAAACACATGGTCGCTTTTAATGAAGGATAAATCAAGTTGGAACAGCTTTTTCAAGAATTTTACAACATGATCTCTACTCAATTTGACACTAAGATCAAGATCTTAAAGACTGATAATGCACTTGAATACTATGAGTCTAATCTCAGTAATTTCTTGATGGATAAGGGAATTGTCCATATCATTAGTTGTGTGGAAACACCTCAACAAAATGGGGTTGCTGAGAGAAAGAACAGGCACCTTCTAGAGATGGCTAGATCAATCATGTTCACCACACATGTTCCAAAGTATATGTGGGGTGAAGCTATATTAACTGCCACATACTTAATCAACAGACTTCCCAGTAGAGTGTTAGGCTTCAAAACTCCTATCCAAACCCTTCTGACCACACACTCATGCCCTCATCTTATTTCCCAATTACCTCCTAAAATCTTTGGTTGTACTGTGTTTGTTTATATCCATGCCCAACACAGAAGCAAACTTGATCCCAAAGCTCACAAGTGCATTTTCCTAGGATATGCAAAGGACAGGAAAGGTTACAAGTGTTACTCTCCTTCTGAAATGAGATTTTACAATTCTATGGATGTAAAATTCTTTGAAAGGACTCCCTACTACAGCAAGTCCACTGAGGCAGTCACTGATGGAAACCTGATTGAAATTGACCTAAATCCTTTCCTCAAAGAAAATCTTAACCTCAACAACCATCGATTCTCAAGAGATCGAACCTCAAGACCTATCGACCCACAATGTTAGCTTCATCGACCCTCAAAGAACCTCCCGAACCAGAGTTCATCGACCCGAGCCTGCCGACCAGAGCTGCCGACACTCAAGAACCCACCTCTCTCTCAGAAACTGGCGACATTGATGATAGGCCTATTGCTATCTATCGAGGAAGGGAAAGAGATCTTGCACTCATCGATCATTCTATTCATAATTATCTATCTTATGATCGCTTATCACCTGATTTGCCATGTTTACATTGGGACTTGGATTCTCACTCTATTCCTAAGAATATACTGTGAAGCTCTCCAACATGATAAGTGTAAGGCAAATTGGTCTGTGATCGAAATGATCGCCTCCTGGATAATCATACTTGGGATCTAACTTCTCTCCCAAAGGCAAGAAGACAAATACATTTTGCAAGTGGATATTTACCATCAAATACAATGCTGATGGTACAATTGACAAGTATAAGGCCAGACTAGTTGCAAGGGGTTTCACTCAAACTTATGGCATTGACTACAAAGAAACTTTTGCACCAGTGGCAAAACTAAACACTGTCAGAATACTGATATCTCTTGCTGTCCAACTTGACTGGCCCCTTCACCAATTAGATATCAAAAATGCCTTCCTCAATGGTGACCTTACTGAGGAAGGTTACATGAATGTACCTCCTGGTTTTACCAATCCTAACACTCAAGGAAAGGTTTGCAAATTGAGGAAATCTCTATATAGCCTAAAGCAATCCCCAAGAGCCTGGTTTAAGAAACTCACTACTGTGGTTAAAGCTGCTGGATATCATCAATGCAACTCTGATCACACCATGTTTATCAAGGACACCACCCGTAAAAGATCTATTCTTATTGTATATGTGGATGATATCATCCTCATTTGGTGATGACTCTACCTTGAGATCCGTAATTTGAAGACTCATCGGCAAAGGTTTTTCAAGTCAAGGACTTGGGCTATCTTAAATACTTCCTTGGTATGGAGATTGCAAGAAACAACCAGGGTATATCTATCTCTCAAAGGAAATATGTGATGGACTCTTTGAAGGAAATCGGTATCTTTGGGATGCAAACATGTCAGATATCCTCAGAGACCCCAAAGAAATACTCTTCTACATGGTGACATCTTTGTCGGAAGGATCAATATCAAAGACTTGTAGGAAACTCATTTATCTCGTCCCATACAAGATCCGATATTGCATATGGAGTCACCGTTAGATAGGTTCATGCATTGCCCTATCGAACAACATTGGAATGTCGTGAACAGTGATATCGAGGTACCAAGTCCACTCGGCCAAGGCTTACATTTCACCAAGTCTGCTGAGAGATCTATCAAGGTTTACATCGATGTCGACAATGGGTGTCACATAGATGTAAGGTCTACTACAAAGCATCGTTCTTATGTATGGGCAATCTTGTCACCCTGGAGGAGCAAGAAACAGCCTTACTATCTCTAAGCGATCAGGTCAAGTCGAACTCGTGGCACTAGTTTTGGGTATTTGTGAAGCTCTATGGATAAAAAGTGGTCCCGATCGAACTTCAAGACCTCCTCAAGAACCTATCACACTCTCATTGTGACAATAATTCAAATTTTTATGCATAGCAGAGGATCCAGTTCATCATGATAAAACCAAACATGTTGATATTGACAGACATTTCCTTAAAGAGAAGATTGATGCCAAGATCATTCAACTTCAGTATGTTCCTTCAGCAGATCAAAATGCTGATATTCTCACAAAGGCAATTCCACCGCTTATGTTCAGCAGACTGAGTAGCAAACTTGGCTGTATTAACATATACAACCCAGTTTGAGGGGGGTGTGGAAATATGGTTAATATTACATTGTTGTACCTCTAACTCGTTATAGTGTAACATGTTATTTATGTATCAAAGAGACATATTAATTGTATTAAATAAACAATTAATATGTCCTAAAGTCATAAAGTAACTATTTTTGTCTTATTATGTAATAAGATATAGTCATAGCCGACTTTAGCATTTATTTCTAGCCGGCTCTAGTTACTTTTACTTTACTAGCTAGAAGCCTCCCTTGTATCTATTTATACTCATTCTTTCAATATGAATAAACAAGTTGAAGTTTACTCAAGTATAATTTACTTTCTCAAACTCTCTTCACACATAAAATATAAATATTCTAGTATCAATAATTATACAAAATGATCTTATGTATTTTTTGTTAGTATTTTGAATTTATAAATGCATGTGCTCGATACATTTATCACACTTTTAAATATAATATCATTCCGAATTTATAAATCTGTGTATTTAATATAAATTGAGAATATGTTTTTCATAATTATCTAGTAAACCTGTGGACATTTACAAAAAAAAAAATTAATCAACTTTTGCGGAATTCTTATTCTAAACAACTCATTTTGATAAATGCATGCAATAAGCATAGCAGGTGGGTTTCAAGTACATATAATTTTATATGTTTATTATATTTTAGCTATGAATTCATTTTAGTAATTGTAAAGTAATATTTGTTAAACAAAGTAACATTTAGTATATTTTAAACATTTGATGTGTGTATCTAAGATTCAATTTAATTAGTATGTTAAGAAGATTGATGAAACCATATATATAATTTTATTAGATGTTGTATATGGTTAGAGATATATTTTAGTCATTATAACTATATCATTCAATTATTTTCAAATCTATACTTTCATTGTTCTTATTTAACTGGGGAAGTTGCCAAAACCATGCATATCAATCCAACATATCTCCCGGCATAATAAATGCGTTCATATTTAACAGATGAATTATGCAGCCTAGAACTACTTTTCTTCCTCAATTTTATCTGTCATAATATCTTTGGATTTGACATGATCGACTCATCTTAAATGCTCTTATTTCTTCTCTTTCTCAAATATCATTCCGTTATCACTCAAGCAAAGACTTCTCATGAGACATGAACAACTTTATATGATACATATGCAAAGCCGTCCCATGGCCGAATAAAATAAATTAAACAGTACCTCAAATATATGCAAAAAGGTTCTCAAACAATTTCTAATTATCTTAATGTTTAAAAAACTAAAGTTGATGAATTAGTCGACAGATCCGGATGATCTTGTGAATCTTATTTCGAACTTTTTGGGAGATGACTATAAAGAGTTGGCTAGGGATGTTCAATCACGTGACACCCTTATTGATTTTGAAGAGCTCCATGAAAAGCTAATTAATTATTAGACTCTTCCGTCTAAGATGCAACCGGTCGCTTTTTTCCGGCCTTGCTACAACTCATTCGATCGTATGACATCCTCTCCCAGCCGCTAGTTCGTTTTCCACGCCTTACTATTCTTAATTATTAAGAACATGCACAAAATACTTTCTAATGCGCTTTGCTCGAGTTTCACTCTAAAAACTTACTTGGGTATTTCCAGTGTGCTAAGTGCAAAGGACATTCAGAAGAATGGTGTAGTTCTTACCATGTTCAACCTCTTAAAAAAATCTCATTTTGTCTAGCCCTTCAACATTGCGTCCTTTTAACACATTTGGATGCTTCGTCATCTTCTCCATGGCTTCTTGATTACCACTCATCTCAGTGATTTGGCATTACACACGCCTTATTCTGGCTCTGAAGACATAGTGGTTGGTGATGGAAATAATATTTCCATCACACACATAGGTTATATTGTTCTCTCTCTATGCCTTCAACTTATTTACATTGAAGTTGCTCATGAGAGGGGCAATTTCTATATTAATATTATATTATGGTGAAGTTGTTGACTTCCTTATGCATCCAGACAAAGGTCTGATGTTTGACGGTGTCTGAAGTCGTCTAGGTTACAATTGAGTTGATATTCACGTAAATGAACCTCCGGGTGATGATCCGAACAATTTTTCGAGTGGATTTGAGAGCGGGCCTACAAAATACACAAAAACGTGAGGGGTCCTGAAACTTGCCTCCGGGGGGGAGACGCTGATGCTCAAGTCAATATTTGAATGGAAGAATTTCTATTGAGATAGTACGCGGGGATGTATTGCAAGCGTATAATGTGAATACCTTGTAATTGAGGATGATGATTTTTATATAACTCTCCCTCATGGGGAGTGAATTATGATGCATTGAAGTCGCGGTCAAGGGAGTGTACCATGTATTGATGTAATGAAGCTTGTTATGGAGCATTTATGGCTCGGGCTAGAACGGTACGTAAATTTCAAAGCCATCATTACAGCAGTTACTATCGTGGAGTAATGTCTGCGTGAAGTCTGGAACGCTTATTGAAGAGAATATAACCGTTTCATGAGGTCGAGGATGAACTGTATTGTATTGAGCATAAATGATTGAGGTGACCTGCACGACGCCGGTAAGAAAAAAAACCGTAGACGCGTCTTGCATCTTGCCTCGCTATAAGGTGACGTGAAGGGACATGCGCCATGTCGACAAATGATGGAATGAATCATGTCGATTAATGATATATGGTGGCATACATTGTACTAAAGATAGATGTCTACGTAGTACGGTGACCGATCTCATCCATGTCGATGTTCGTTGTGTTCCCATCATGTCTCGTAATTTATTATCTATTTATTAGCTTTGTCATGTCCATAATGTTTCTTTTGAATTCTTACTACTCTAAATTTATTTGAAGGATTTTCGCATCAAGATTTTATGATGCGCCATGACCAGGCCCGAGTTGGGTCGGGTTGGGTTCATTTGGGTTGGGTTTTTCATAGTATTAGTCGGGTTGGTTTAAGAAAATACTAACCCAAACTGAACCAAATTATTAGTAAACCCAATGGTTTGGTCCGGGTTGGTTTCGGGTTGGGCTGGGTTGGGTTTCGGGTTTTAAGCCATAAACAATGTATTTATAATCAAACTTTGATGTAATAAAATCCATACATGTATTGTATCGAAATTCAAATATTTTACCACATGTCTATAGAGAACAATATTTAAAGACAATTTTTTTATGGACATCATATTACTTAATCCAATAATCCATGACACAACCAACAACGATATAGATTGTAAATAAAGAACAATACTTAAGCATTAAGGAAACCATACATGAAAATTTAAAAGTTAAATAAATGATCCATGATTCATTCAAAAATATTATATTCATCAAACAATCATTTTTCAATTATCACACCATAAGAATAAATGTTGATCGAAAATGAATAGCAATAACCTTTTCATTAGCTATCAATAAAATTATCAATTGTAATGTCTTTCGGGTTGGGTTGGGTCGAACCGAAGAAAAAAAAAACCCCAAACCAACCCAATAGCATTCGGGTTGGGTCAAAAACCAACCCAATATTTTTGGTTTCAAACTCGGGTTGGATTATTTTGGGTTGGTTCGGTTTGGGTTTTGGTTTGGTTCGGGTTTATTGGGTTTTTTCTCGGTGACTCAGCTTAAAAACGGATTGTATGGATGGACAAACTCCCCTTCTAGCTTTTCGCGATGAATAACACATCAATGAGTGCTTGGCATCATTGTCTTTGTCGCTCATCTACTCCCATTCTTCAAGTTATTCTTTGCCAAAGTGATCAGAAGTTGCCACCACAATCGCTTCTTCCTATTGTTTTTTTTGTTTATAATAAAAGTCACAAACTTTCTTTTGCTAAACCACACTCATGAGCACATTGTTTTTTTTCTTCTAAAAGACGACATCTTCATCTTATTTTTATTACTACACCTTTTATCTATGTTATTTACTAATACTTGATCGTGATTGTTATATTTAATGAGAAAATTTATTAGGGATAAACATTTTTTGTGAAACACTCTTGTACTTCTATTTCTACAAGTTGGATAACAATTAATATATTTTTAATCTTGATCAACACACTAATTATCTATGCTATTAAATACCACCAATTATTATTTTATTAAATTAAATAAATTATCCACTAAAAAATGAAATAAATTAATTGGGAGAAAGATTTCTTAGGTAAACACACTCGTTTTGGTTTACACTCAAAACTCTGTATGATTTCCGTACTCAACATCATCTCACCACACATTTTTAATTTGTAAAATAAATTATAAAATAAAAACACAATCACTCACAATCACAATATGATATTGAATAAAAACATTATGCAGATCGTTAGGTGTATTCCCTAAAAAAAAGAAAAGATCTTTCTGTGTAAAATGAAAAGTATTCATTAACAATTCGCATAATGACTAATGCATTAAATTGAATAATGATCACCAAGGTTTTCATCTATATAAACACCATTTTTATCTATGTTATTTAATATCTAAAAATGTTCATTATATTTAATAAGAAAAAATATTGGGAGAAAAACACTTTATAAGGGTAACACTTACGGAAAACAAGTATACACTTTTAGTATTTTTCAATTTTTATAAGTTGGATAATGATCAATACATTAAGTTTGATAATACTATAACATAATAAATATAAGTATAAGCATATGATATAACAACATAATATAATTTAACATAGTATAAAAATGATAATGATTATGATTTAATTCTAATTTGATTTGATGATCTTTAATGGTGATTGATTTTTTTTAAAAAGATTTAACGTGATTTTTTTTTTGGGATTTTTAATGTTAAAATTAATTGATTTATTTTTTGAAAATGATTTAACATATGATAATGTTTATGGCCGGTTTTTGTCTAATTTGATTTGATGATGGTTAATGGTAAACTAATTGAATAAACTTTTTTTTGGAATGATTTAACACATTTTTTTGATAATGATTATGGTTTTAATCTAATTTGATGATTATTAATGGTAAAATTAATTGATATTTAAATTAATTGTTTTTATTTAAATATTGTATAAATAATAACATACAATAGTTTGATGCGATTCCCTTGTTTTGACTTGATGATGTGTTATTCATTTTGTTGTTGGCTCTTTTGATGACTGGTTTTCAATTATATGTGCAATACAAAGTCTCCCCTTGATTATTGATCCAAACTGGCTTGTCTGTAATTATGCGTAAAAATTGTGTTTGTATGGTGTCTAACTTTTAGAGGTGAAGTTTTATCATGGTTCATATGTTTCGTTAGATGATTAGAATGCGAAGATTATTGTAGGCAGCTTGTTCCGGCTCAGTGGCACTCGAGTTACTTTTAAAAAAAAAGCCAGTGGCAGACCGACATTATAGCATGAAGTCTCTCACTGGTGAGTAATGTCACTGTCAGATCAGCTGATGTTATTTTTTAAACTTTGGCGTGCATAGTGTTGTGCCGGAAGTAAAAAAAGAATATATGTGTGATGCCGGAAGTAAAAATAATAATAATAAAAAGACTGTTGAAAGTAATTTATATGGAACCGTGAAAAAAAAAATTATGGTGTCAATAGAACACCTAAAAATAAAACTCATATATTGATAGCCCATGTATATTTAAAAGCCCATGGAAAGTAATACTTTTTTTTATACATTTTTTTACGGATACGTAAATACTGACGCATATTATTTTGTTCTCTACGAGCGACTAACCCGAAACCTCCGAGTTAACGATGATTATATAATTCAATTTTGCTGATTTTCTGTTTTTTTACATTATACCATGTATTTAACGATGATTAAATAATTCAATTTTAATGATTTTCTTTTTATTTTCATTTATTTTACTGTTTTTTTTTATCGTTTTTTTTTTCATTTTTATCAAGGATAAATAATTATTTAGGGTGATTGATTGAATTTTATTGTTGGCTTTTATTTGCGTTACTTTTTTTTTTATTAATGATTTTCTGTTTTTAACTATTTTCTTTTTTCGTTTTTATTATATGAATCCTAAATAATGATTTATGGTGATTGATTAAATTTTACAGTATGCTTTTATTTGCAATTTTATGTGATTGATTTAGGATTATTTTGAACGTGTTTTTGATTTCTTTTTGAGGAAAGTGTTTTTGATTTCTTTTATTGATTTTGGATTATTTTTCCGCGCGTTTTTTAATGATTTTTTTAATTATTTAATTTAATTATTATTATTATAAATAATGATTTGTAGAAACTCTTTTTGGGAGAAAACTACTTTTTAAACACACCCACACTTTTAATATAGTAGAGATAGAGATATTCCTTCAGGGCTTACATTTTGAGGAGTCTATCGGCCTATCCCTCCATGGCTTATACTTTTCAGGGGCGTTGCTTTCAATGGTTAACAGTCGGAAGGCGTAATACCCTAGAATCACATGACACAATTTCTTTACATTTCATTCATTTTAGTGCGCTTCATTAGAGTCTTAGTTCAAGTATTTAACTTTGTTCCAATAGCATTGTTAGGATGTATTGTAGTGTCTTAGAGAGCATGTCATTAGGGGTTATTTGTCTTTATATAGCAGTTTCTTTTGGGGATTGTGTCCCCAAGTTGACAATTATTTCTTCTGAGATGGTATTTTAGCATTTATCAGTGGACTGGAGTTCTACTTTTATTTTAGGATTTTGTATTAGTGGATGTATTTTTGTTGATTACTGGAGTTGTACTAATAAAGTTTAGAAATAGGAGATGATGTTCAGACATAAGCTTCCCACCTACTCAAAGATCTCCAATATCGCCTTTAAAAGGTTTATAATCACGTCACGTCATCCAACTTATAAACCTTTTTTCTATAAACCTTTTCTTCACAATCATAAAACTTTACACACCGCCACATCATCATTTTATAAACCTTTTAATCATTAAAGGAAAAAAAAAAAAAACAAAGACATTGAAAGCTGTTCAGCTAGTTTGGAATTAAAAAATGAAAAAATAAGTACCAATCATATATGGAAACAGCTAGTTTAAAAGTAAAAAAAAAAAAAAACAAATGATAAAGTACGTGCTGCATTAAAATATATATATATATATCCAGCTGGCGGTTTACCAACCGGTTGAAGCAGTTAAAGCTTTGACAAAGCTTTATCCAGTCACCTCGTTTCCAATAGTATGAACCTATTCATAAAGCTTTAGCAAAAAAAAAAAACCTACCATTGGAGATACTCTCAGCAGCGAGGGCCCACCGGCTTACTTATTTATTGTTTTGTTTTGATTTATGCGTTTTTATTTTGTTTCTTTCTCTTATGTTTTAATATATGATATCATCATTACACGTGAGATTTACGTGTTTAGTTGGTAGGTAATAAGTTGAGCACGCACGTACCAACTACAAAGTAGTCCATTAGAGCAGATACAGTAGTAAAATATATTATAATGTCATTTTACCTCAAAAGAAGTAAAATTAGCTTAGTTGGCAAGCAAAAATGAACAATTCATTTACTTGAACTGTTAAAATAAAATAAAATACAAGAAAAGAACAAGAAAAAAAGATATATATAGAGTAACTTAGAGGAGAGAGAATAAATGTTTTTTTCTTATAAAATATTATCAAGTCCCGCGAATTAAGCTATAAAGCAAACCATTAGGCCGGCCTTTTTTTTTTTTTTTTTTTTTTTTTTGAAGCGAAAAGGAGGAAACGGGGAAGGGGATCGAATCCCTGACCTCTCACTTCAGCCAGTAAAATCCAGGCGCTAACCACTTGGTACGAGATGAAAGCCTTTACGCTCAGCCGCCATTGCTATGTGCAATAATAAGCGACTAAATAAACTATATAGTAAAAGCGAGATAGTATCAAAATATATAAGGGTATTTTAGTAATTTGATAAAAATCGAGGGGGCAAGCGACTTCTAGGGCCTCAATAGATCCGCCCATGATTTTACCTCTTTCCTCTTCGTGAAATTTTTGGATAAGACGCACTACGTGTGGATATGATATGTGGTGCGCGACACGATTTAACTACACGATTTGAAATCAGTGTGGTGTGTGGTGTGGTGCGTGGACATTTATGCTATCCGCACGTAGTACGGTGTATGCAAAAACTTCCCTTCCTCTTCATCTATTTCTTTCACCTTTGATGGATATAGAACAGGGGAGATAAGTTGATTTGATTGTAGAGAGCAGATGAGTTGATGGATTTATAAAAGGCATAATAATGATATATACACCGAGTACATCCCACCCCATCCCCCGTAAAATGCATTTAGTGGTTCTGGATTTTATGTTTTTTCTTTTCTTTCTTTTTTTAAGTTTTCAAAGTCTGTGGTGTCTGTTGATTCGGTGTAATCTTTTTACGCAATTCACCGATGCCTAAATCACCGTTCTTATTAAATAGGAGTAGTTGTTAGTATTTATTACTATTTGAGAAGAAGCGGCGAAAGTGACTGAAGAAAATGGTTACACGCTTATCCGAGTTTTCTTTTTTAAAATTTAAATTTATTAATTATGCTGGTGAGACTTACGTGTTCAGTTCAGGGGCGGAACCACCTATGGCCTGGGCGGTCTCAAGCCCCTCCAAATAATGGCCATGCGCCTCCTCCCCCATATGGCCTGCCTCTCTCTCCAAATTTTTATTATCAGATTAGTAGTAGTGTTAATATTAGATTTACGCTTTTTCTTGAATAAAGCGCTTTATATCCCAGTGGTTTAAGAACAAACCATTTTTAGCCTCATAATTACAGGTTGTAAGTTTAAACTGATTACCAACATTTTTACAATTTTGGTCATCTAACCAGACATCGTTCGATTTTGGTCCCTTTTTTTTTCCCAAGAACAATTTTAGTCGTATGTAAGTGGTGCCTTATTTTGCAAAAATAGTCGCGAACACCTAAAAGACCACTCACTTACGGATTAAAATTGTCGTTGGAATACCACTTACACGACTAAAATTATCACCGGAAAAGACAAATTTAATTCCGTAAATGGTCTTTCCAGATTCGTGACTATTTTGCAAAAAAAACCACTTTATGTGACTAAAATTGTCACCGGAAAGACCAATTTTAGTCAGAAAAAATCTTTTCCAAGATTCGCGACTATTTTGCGAAAAAAAAAACCACTTATAGGACTAAAATTATCACCGAAAAAAAACCAAGACCAAAATCGAAAAAAATTAGAGGACCAAAATTGTAATTTATCCTCTCATTCGGTGTAAATTATGCGAGATTAATTGGAAAAAACAGCTGTTCAAGAAAAAGGGAAAAATAGTGGGAAATTAAAATAAGAAATTTGAAGAAAAAAAGAAACACACAGTGGGGGAAAAAGAAAAGAGGAAAAAACATTTTTAAAAAAGAAAAGAAAAGAAAATTGACGAAAAATGCGAAATATCATCTCAAAGCTTCGCAAGACCAGTCATCCAGTTTCGTTTCTCCTTCTTTCATCTGCAACCCATTCTTTTGAAACATTAAAAGAATCAGAAACCGGAAATAAGACCAATTTAAAGATGGGGAGCACAGCTCTAGTCTATAATCTGCACCTCAACAACAGTATCTGCTTCAGTTGCCTCAATTCCAACACAATTCCCACCACTTCTTTAGTCATTAACCGCAGAAATGAAATAACCAAGTTAAAAGTTTCAAGCAGGTCGAAATTGAAGAAATTCAGCAAAGTTATCTGCAGTGCTGTTGAAGATGTGACCGCGAGGGAGCAAGAATTAAGTAGCGGGGTTGGAATGGAAAGTAGACCAGGTAAAGTCCAATTGAAAAAAAATGATACTTTGATGGAACAATTATTTTTATTTTATTTTAGTTTATGTAACCGTCTTCTTCCTCCGGATTATTCGGAATTATGGGTATTGTACAAATTTGTTCTGGTGATTTTTAATTGCTTTCCAACAATCGATTTATGTAGCAATCGATTTTAGGAAAATGGTTAGCAGAATGAAATGTCTTGTTTCCTGGGTTTTGGATATAATAAAAAGGGCTGTGTCAAATTTGTTAAACTATGTTGTGGAGAACTTAAGTGTGGACCAAATTACCTCTGAGAAGAAATGTATAATTGTTTGTTCCTTCGTTTTTTAATGGTATATAGATTTCATTGCTTAAGCTTTTCCTTGTTTTTGCAGTAATGATGTTGGGCAAATTTAGTTTCTCTTGAAACTTTATGATATTTACATAACTCTTACGGGTTCATTGAATCGATGGGTTATTACGATATTCAAGGGCATGCAAAATGATTCAAAACAATAGCAGCTGCATTTTGGCTTGTTCATGGAGGTTTACAAGATAGAATCTAATAACCGCTTTATTTTGCCTTTACACTTTTGGTTTTAGCCTGCTGTAGCTTTTAACTGGTTCTAAACGTCATCGGCGAAAACCAAATTGTTTGTGGAATTCCAATACATAGAAGCTTCTACAAATGTGAAAAATTAGTTTCAAGTAATCATTTGTTAGTACAAATGTTGGCTAAAATCGACCTTACCTTGACGTTGAGGCTCTGAAAGTAAGACCAAACATTGTTACTACAGAAATCTTAGTTTTGATTATTACGCTTGTTTTTTTGTTATGCTCCTCTGCCTTGTTTTGCCCGTTACTATAATTTTCCTCGTGGAATGATTCACTTCAGCCTGAATAGGTTGTTCTCATCTCTACAATTGTGTGTAAAA
This sequence comes from Gentiana macrophylla, assembly GCA_026214975.1. Lineage (NCBI taxonomy): Eukaryota > Viridiplantae > Streptophyta > Magnoliopsida > Gentianales > Gentianaceae > Gentiana > Gentiana macrophylla. Next base: position 141,030,934 of record CM047805.1, on the reverse strand, counting down.
ATTTATGAACAAGATTAAACTGAAATAGGCTGCATGAAGAACTCATCTACTTGGCTGAGTAGAATTACTAAAATGAGCCGGCCTCCTTGTTTACTCTTTTGTTGGTATTTGCTTTTGATTTTTGACATTTACCGGTGTTTCTAAAATGATTATGTTCCCTTTGGAAAACCGTATAAGGTGATTATTTATGTTACTGACGATATCAGTAAACTTGTAGGCGTTGAAAATGGTTCGGAAGAGGACTTATTTCAAATTCAAAAGAACGATGCTGATGGGGAAGTGAGCCCTCTTTATAATATTCTGTATCCAGACAAAGAGCTTCTCCCAGATGATAAAGAAATGAGTATTTTCGATCATCTGGAGGAGCTGAGACAAAGAATCTTTATATCAGTTTTGGCAGTTGGAGCTGCCATTGTGGGATGTTTTGCTTATTCGAAGGAACTCATAATGATACTTGAAGCTCCAGTTGCTGTGCAAGGTGTCCGTTTTCTTCAACTGGCTCCTGGTGAATTTTTCTTCACTACAGTGAAGGTTAGAAAATCGTGTACTTTTTATTTGTATTTGCTGCTTTCGTTTAATTGTATGCCATATTGCCACTTTATTTGTTCCCTCTTTCCATTATACACTGAAAATGTAGTTGCACTTTTTGTGCATATTAATATGGTGATGATTATTGTAAAAGTTCATGTTTTTATGCATGCTACAAGGAAAATGGGGGGTTTTCAATGACATTACTGGCTCTTAAAATACGTGACCGGAGATAATAATTTTTTGGTTGGTCATTCTGTTAATGATTTTCAACTTGTTCCAGGTATCAGGGTATTGTGGCCTTCTATTGGGAAGTCCAATCATTCTCTACGAAATCATCGCCTTCGTTCTTCCAGGTTTAACACGAGCAGAGAGAACTTTTTAGGTCCAATTGTTCTTGGATCCTCTGTACTGTTCTATGCTGGGATCGTGTTCTCGTGACTATGTTCTCACCCCAGCAGCATTGAATTTCTTTGTAAGCTATGCTGAAGGAGTTGTAGAATCGTTCTGGTCTATTGATCAGTATTTTGAATTCGTGCTTGTTCTCATGTTTAGCACTGGCTTGTCTTTTCAGGTATTCTCTACTTTTTATTCGAGTTTTTGTTCTTTTCCACAAGAAAATTACTTGGCTCTGTTCCTAAACAATAGTATGTTGAGTCATTTCAAGAACCATTTGTCTAATTGTAGATTAATTTGTTAATGCTGCATGAAACATTTCAATCCCAGTCTCGTGATCATTATGGTCTTTTGCAACATGTCTTCGCTCTTGTATCAACTTCTGTATTAAAGCTGATAGACTTGCGGCTGCTAATTATGTGTTCAAACACTCTTCCTTGTGTGGGGTCTACAATGAAAAGTTTAGTCTTGTGACCTTCTGCTCGGATACCATGCCGAGTTATCATCTGTCTCTTGTTGAGGAATTTAATATATCCTTGTGTTTCAGGTACCGGTTATACAACTTCTTCTGGGACAAGTTGGGATAGTGTCAGGAGATCAAATGCTATCAATATGGAGATATGTTGTGGTCGGGGCTGTTATTGTAGCGGCTGTTCTTACACCGTCCACAGATCCGCTCACTCAGATGCTCCTAGCTGGACCACTTTTAGGTCTTTACCTTGGAGGAGCCTGGATGGTTAAACTTACAAAGGGATAAATTGATTGATATTCCAGACTGCAACTCCATTGTTGGAAGCAAATCTCAAAACGCACACGGTTCAGACAGACATACATACAGACCACTACCATATGTACAATGATGTCATCATCATATTTGATTATATTCTTTTGGGCATCCACTGTTGTGAAAAATGGCTTCTGAGCTAAGGATGATAGTGATGTAATATTTCTGTTTGGGTTTGGCTAAAAATGAGTTTATTATGCAATGTAGATTAAACCTGGTGTAATAAATATAGCTTTTTTCTTCTTTTCTTTTTGTATATTTAAGATTCCTGCACTTAAATGTCCAGTATCAAGATCTCGAAACATGATACCCTGCTTCTGGCTTTCTGGCTTCTGAGCAGACACTAATAAAATGAAAACAAGTTGTACCTTCAAGTCTGGTTATTGTTCCCATGTCACTTTTTTTTTTTTTTTTTTTTTTTCGGGCAGAGAAGGGGGGGGGAGGAGGGGAGGGAAGGGAAGGGGAGGGGATTTTCATTCGGGGTGGGGATGTGAATCAAAGAACCAGGGAGTGCAACGGCCTTTACCAGTAGACTGAATTCGATTCCCTTGTTCGCATGTCACATTGATTATAGGTAAAAGGTTAAAATGGGAACATTGGAGTAAAATTGTGAAATTCATAAAACAAAATAGACTAAAAATGTGTTTTTATCCCTAGTTCATACAAACTGTTAATGTAGTTCAAAGTGTGACAATAAATCTGAATCTGAGCTAAAATTGCAGCCAACTGAGTATTAGATTCATCATCCCTCTGCTTCAAAGTTGCAAAGTTCACCACTTTCAAAAAAGAATCATTTTCCTCTTGATCATCTGACGATGGTCGAGAGCTATGTGCTACAAGAACCCTCGAGCCATTTGATCCTCAAGTTTTACAAAACTCTAATCCAAGAGTTCTGGTCTGTCCACTGAATCTGTTTCCTTAAACAATCTCTCCCGTGCCTTCGTTGCCTGCATAAATACAAATCATACATATACGTATCTGAGTAGAAATTCTTGTATGAACAATCTCTATCACACCGCACCATTAGATGAATGACATTCATCCAACAGTCTGATGCAATTGAGGCTTTCCAACAACTAACAAATTTACTCTTTTATCCACCCCAGTTCCTTTTTTTGAAGGGGAAAAAAAAACAGATAAAAGTGGTGGATTACCTGTTTCTCCCAATTTGTGCAACTTGTTATGATGAAGAGAAGTAAACTTTGAGTCATAGCACCGGAAACAATTCCTATCCACAGACCTTTTCCTCTTAGTCCCATGACGAACCCTAATATACTACCAATGGGGATTCCAACCAAATAATAAGATGCAAGATTCACATAAGCTCCCATATGTTGCCATCCACATCCTCTTGCAACACCTTAAAAAAGAGTAGTGTACTTTTACAAAATTTCCTTCACAACAAAAAGCAAAGGAAAATAAAAACATATAATCTGAGAAAAAGTAACCTGAAAGAGTTCCTTGTAGGTTATCCATGACAATCGATGCACAAATAAGCGGAGCCATGTTTGTAACATAATCCACAACTTCCTTCTGATTGCTAAATATGTACCCGAAATTCCTACGATTAGCAAAGAGTATTATGTCTACTATGACAATCTCAGCAACAGCGAGGAACATGACGGCAAAGACAGACGTTCGAGCCGTTCTTGAATTTCCAGCTCCTAATTCGTTTGAAACTCGTGTACTGAAGAAAACTGAGAATGGTGATTATTAAGAATTCCAATTTAGTCACAGAAAGTATAAAGGAATGAGAAGTATCGACATGTCAAGCATACCTAACAGCACCGGCAAGTCCATACGGTATTGCATATAGTGTTGTTACAGTGTTCAGGCTGTTCATACAAATAGGAAACTGTTAGGCTATGTAGCCTCTATCAAAATTATCAATCCGTTCTATCGGTATATTCAACAGGACAACACGAAGCATACCACACAGACAGGACAGAAGTTTCCAGCTCCGGATTTGGTAGAAAACCTGAGAGCAGAATGAGGAGCTCAAACGACCACCACTCGAGACTGCAATCAGAGTTTCAAGATCCTTACAAAAAATGCAAAAGTTTCACACTATAATGTTATGAGAATGAAGAGCTTTACCAAATCATGACAGTAGAAGGAATAGCAAAGCAGAAGAACTCTTTGACTTCTCTGAATACTTCACGTGAAATCGGAGCTCCGGTTTTGGCACAAGAAGGGTGGAATTTCATGTATAAACCGAGGATGGACGCATCCAACCACAAGGAAAAGCACATAGCTAAAGCTGCTCCAACGTTTTTTAATCCAGATTTGTACACAAGAACCCAGCATAAAGGAACATGTAAGCACATGGTGACACCAGAACTTATGAGCATTGGAAATATCATACTTTGCATTTGAAAGTAACGAACAAGAGGTTGAAGGATTGCATCAGCAAAAAGAGAAGGAAGTAGCCACACAGCAAATCTTCCGGCCTCTTGAGCAATTAACGGATCTTGACCAATTAACAACAGTATCTTCCCTAAGTTTAACCATAAGATGGAGACAGGGATGCAGACAATTATCAAGGAAAAGATAGCAGCGTATGTTTGCGTTCCGAGCCTTTGATACTGCTGAGCTCCATAAGCTTGACCACACAATGTTTCCAGTCCACTAGCCATTCCCAACTGTTTTGTACATACTGTTAGCAAAATATATGATAAAATGAAACATGGGATCGCATTTTCTTGCTTATCCCTTCACGCATAATCATTTATATAAGAGGGATTACAACTGAATAGACACACCTTTTAAACTCTAAAGATAAAATCCTATTTAAGATAAACCACTCCCAGGATAAACTAAACCTCTCCAAAAATAATCATCATATCTAATAAATAAGACTAAACCAATTAACTTAACAAGTCAGAATTCGACTACTACTTTGACAAATGTATAATATTATCTTTTAACACATACAAATTCACAATAGTATTTTAAACAACAACCATACAATGCAACAAACACTTCCTCCTATCAACATAGGATGCTAATGCAAATTGATGGCATGAGTCCAGTACCCAATACCTGGCCCTAAAGTTTCCTTTCCTTTTCTGGTATAGTATCCGCGGGCCTTACACAATGAAATGTGAAGTTATTCAAAGCGGTGTCCCATTTGAGAAAAACATCAATGCCTTTACCAACCAGGTTTACAACACAATGAAGCAAATTCTTACAAACATCAACATCACAATGAGAAACCAAGAAAATTAGAGGCCAAAAAACCTCACAAAAGAGATGGGAAAATTCGTGAACCACGGTCCGATAAACACATTCTACTCCACCTAGGTGGAGTTTTCCAAAATGGCTGGTCCAGGCTTGTATAAAGGAGGAGGCTAGATAGACAATTGGAACGAACCACATCACAAGCCTCCTTAGTACAAGAAAGTTGATACAACCTTTTAACCAACCTTTTAACCAACAGTACCGAGTCCGGATCCTCTGGCCCGATGCTGTGACTTGTTCAATGACATGACAAAGTAAGCATACTTTGATAGATGACAACACAAGCATTGCAGGAGTAAGTAAACTTACTTTGTACATTCACTGAAAAGATAAAATCCAGTTTTCTAAAGAACAAGCACAGGAGCCAATAACAAGGCTAAGGGAAAAATCTGGTTTTCTACGGAACAAGCGCAAGAAAAGGCAGAGCCAAGAACAGAGTTATGTTTAAGTTGAGCACTGAAAAATAGTTCCGAGAAAAAAGTGACTGAAAAGTAAGGAAGAAAAAGAAAAGACTAACCAAAAGACTAAAGCCAGTGACAGCACAAAGAGAGACGGCAATGGCAGTACTGGAAAGAGCAAGTTCACCCAAACGGCCAACCATCATTAACGACGTAGTTTGCAGCATGAATTGAGACAAGGTCACCACAGTCATTGGCCCTGCTAAATACCACAATTTTTTCACCTCTTCAACGACTGCATCCCAGGTTAATAATAATCCTTCTTCTTCTTGCTTCACTTTCACTTGGCCCTCTTTTAGCAACAATCCCTCATCCATTATTGGATTTATTTCAACCCTCACGTTCAAAGACGACGATTTGTAGTATTGAATCAAAAGTTCACGCAGAAGCAGCAGAAAGTTCAAAGCGATTAGGACTATCTTATACCGGAGTTCCACCTCGGAGTACTTTTACCGGTATGAGCACTGTTCATCCCGGGAAATTGTTCTACGGGTGTCGAGGGAACGGAATAAAATGTCCTTAAAAATTATAGGGTTTTAACTGTAACGGAAATCCCTCTTCTGGCTTAGGGCCGTACGTGGTAAAACGATTCGAGTCGAATCAAAAATTGACTAACCGAGTTGAATTGTTATTCAAAACACTGATGCTTTGGGACCGGTTTGATGCTTTGGGACCGGTTGATAGATTTTTAATTATGATCGAGTTCGGTTCGATTACTGTAAATAAAATTTTAAATATTTTCAAGAACACAAAAGAATATATATTTATAATATAATATAATATTTGATAAAACTCGTGAATATTTCGAATCAAGTTTTCAAGTACTCGAATTTGACTCGGTAATTATGATGAAATGCTCGAGTTTGTTTGATGAAATATTTCACGAGCCAAACGTCGAGCTGCTTATAAGCGGCTCAACTCGTTTTAGTATCATGCTATAGATTTATTTTGTTAGTTTGATGATTGGGATCGAAGTCAATTTCGATACCATAACACATACGATCGGTAAATTATGTTTTGTTGTATTAACAGTTGATTGTATTACAATGCTATATATACCACTACTGCTAAGGCTAGTAAAGTAATTACAAGGATACTAACTACAATAATAATAAATACAAACATATATACGAATACACATCTAAATATCTAATAGATGAGAATCGAATCCGGAATAGCGGTTCATGCCATTGCATTTCTTGAAGAGATTCAAAATTCGACTCTCATCCCGCGCGGAATAAAAACACATTCTCCTATCCCAATCTGCTTTGGGACCGTTGAGCGTTAGGAATGGTCATTAGCTTTTACATACATATTTTAGTGTCTCAACGTCAAATGAAGACGTCAAGAAAAAAATTCTCGTTAATTCCATAAAATTTGACGTAAATACTTTTACACATAATCAATGAACCTATAAGACTTTAATCCAAGAGCTCGGGTCGGTCCACAGAACCTGTTTCCTTAAACAACCTCTCCCGTGCCTTCATTGCCTGCATACATATACGAGTTATACATAATTAGAGATTCTCTCATCGAACCATTAAAAGAGTTAAAATGTGTTTTTTATACAAATGACATTCATCCAACGGTCTGATGCAATCGAAACTTTTCAACAACAAACAAATTTACTCTTCAATACACCCCACTTCATTTCTTTTTTTAATAAAAAAACAAAACAGAAGGAAGAAAGAAAGAAAAAATGGTAGATCGATCACCTGTTTATCCCAGTTCGTGCAACTTGTTATGATGGAAAGAAGTAAATCTTGGGTCATGGAACCGGTAAGGATTCCTATCCACAGACCTTTTCCTCTTAATCCCATGAAGAATCCCAGTGTCACAGCAATGGGAATTCCAACCAGATAATAAGATGCAAGATTCACATAAGCTCCCATGTGTTGCCATCCACATCCTCTTGCAACACCTTTAAAAATTAAACTAGTTTTGCACAACATTACAACAAAAAAGAAGAATGAAAAAAAGTTCATTTAAACTGAAGAAAAGTAACCTGAAAGAGTTCCTTGTAGGTTATCCATGACAATGGATGCACAAATAAGTGGAGCCATGTCTGTCACATAATCCACAACTTCCTTCTCGTTGCTAAATATGTACCCGAAGTTCCTACGATTAGCAAAGAGTATTGTGTCTACTATGACAATCTCAATAGCAGCAAGGAACATGACCGCAAACACAGACGTTCGAGCCCCTCTTGGATTCCCAGCTCCTAATTCGTTTGAAACTCGTGTACTAAAGATAAATGAGATGATCATTATTAAGCTTTCTCTAATTAAGTCACAGTTTCTTCAAAAAAAAAATAGAGTCATAGAATGAATAAGGCATACGTCTTTAGTGGCACCACACCGAAACTACTTTCCGGGGCACCACAAGGAGATTTCACCTCTAGAAAGTCGAACTTCACACCCTGATGTGGTGGCACGATAGATATGGTGTGGTGCCACTACGTACAGGCGCCCAAACAATAATTGAATGAAAAGTATCCACATTTCAAGCATATATATACCTAACAGCACCAGCAAGTCCATATGGTATTGCATATAGTGTTGTTATAGTGTTGAGGCTGTTGAGACAAAATTGAAGTATGTCAGGCTATATAAGCAAGCATCTATGATCAGTATTTTCAATAGGGCAACACGAAGCATATATACCACACAGACAGGACAGAAGTTTCCAGCTCCGGATTTGGCAGAAGGCCCGAAAGCAAAATGAGGACCTCAAATGACCACCACTGCAGACTGCAATCAGAGTTTCAACATATATACTTAAACAAAGTTATAAATCCCAAATGAAAGCATGAAATCGATCCAAAAGTTTTACATTAATAAATCAACAGCTGGCCTACCAAATCATGACAGCAGAAGGAATAGCAAAGCGGAAGAACTCTTTAACTTCTTTAAATACTTCACGTGAAATCGGAGCTCGAGTTTTAGCACAACAAGGGTGGAACCTCATGTATAAACCGAGTATGGACGCATTCAACCACAACGAAAAGCACATAGCTAAAGCTGCCCCAACATTTCTTAATCCAGATTTGTACACAAGAACCCAACATAAAGGCACATGTAAGCACACGGTGACACATGAACTTACGAGCATTGGAAGTATCATACTTTGCATTTGGAAGTAACGAATAAGAGGTTGAAGGATTGCATTAGCGAAAAGAGCAGGAATTAGCCACGTAGCGAATCTTCCGGCTTCTTGAGAAATTAAAGGGTCTTGGCCAATCAACAACAGTATCCTCCCTAAGTTTAACCATAAGATAGAGAAAGGGATGCAGACAATGATCAAGGAAAAGATAGCAGCGTATAACTGCGTCCCGAGCCTCTGATACTGCTGAGCTCCATAAGCTTGTCCACACAATGTTTCCAGTCCACTAGCCATTCCCAACTGTTTTGGTACATCACAAAGTTCACATTAATGTTTTATACAACCATTAAAACATCATTAGTAAACATGATAGACATATAAAAAGCATCTTTGCATAAGAATCATCGCGCGTTTTGATCAAACAAGTCAATTCCATTCATTGTATCCTAAAAGGGATTTTGATTGATTCCAAAGTGCAACGGTTTCGAATAGGGATTAGGGAAGAAACGTCACTTAAATGTTGGCGTTGACAATTGACATGACACTGAAACACAGTTCATCTAAAAACATTCATACAAAAAGTCAACTGAAAAGTTAGGAAGAAAAGGAAAAAAAGGGCTAACCAGAAGACTAAAGCCAGTGACAGTACAAAGAGAGATGGCAATGGCAGTACTGGAAAGAGCAAGTTCACCCAAATGACCAACCATCATTAAGGAGCTAGTTTGCATCATGAATTGAGACAAGGTCACAACTGTCATTGGCCCTGCTAAATAGCACAGTTTTTTCACCTCTTCAATGGTTGTACCCCATGTTAATCTTTCTTCTTGCTTCACTTTCACTTCTTGATCATCTTTTAGCAACAAACCCTCTTCCATTATTGGATTTATTTCAACTCTCAAGTTCAAAAATGGAGATTTGGAGGAGTACTCAACCAAATGTTCACCCAAACGAAGCAGAAGCTGTGTACTGAATAAAAAATGATTACTCGAACGCAGGCCATGTGTATTATGTTACACTGGAGTCGTCGCACCTGAGAGTACTTGTGAGCGACCTTTGTCTCTTTTTTTTCTTCTATTTTTTTTTGTCTTTGCCGAGATTCTTGAGAGACGTATCGATTTTTTATTTGACCATAAAAATCTTAGCCGCCTGAACCGTGAAAACACATGTGTTAAAGTTGTGCCATATTACCATATTGAGAGTTGAACATTATTCATCTTACAATCTAGATTTTTGAACGAGACTCTTTATCTTATATGAGTTTAAATCTAGATTTTCTATATGTTATCACAGTCACCATGTATTGTGCAAGTGTTGAATTTGTTGATCCATCGTGCAATTGTTAAGCTTGTTGAGCCTCTTGTCTTATATCGCCATTTATATACAATGCCTTATGCAGTGCAAGTGCTGATTCTTTTTGTTGGCCTTATAGCGCATTCTGCCATATGATCCAGACTCTTTATATGGGTTTGGGTTGTGTCTTATAACGCCCTCTTTGTTGGCCTTATAGCGCCTTCTGAGCCATTGTGCAAGTGTTGAGCTTGTTGAGCCTCTTGCCTTATAACGCCCTTTATATGCAATGCCATGTGCAGTGCAGGTGTTGATCCTCTTTATTGGCCTTATAGCGTCTTCAGCCATGTGACCCAGTCTCTTTATACAGGTTTGGGCTGTGTTCTTATAGCGTCCTCTTTGTTGGCCTTATAGCACATTCTGCCATGTAGCCCAGGCTCTTATTGCGCCTTCTTCCACGTGGCACAGACTCTTTATATAGGAATAATTTTTTTGACAATTACTGAATCAGTTATTTTGATACGGAGTAAGTACTAGTCATTTCGGTTGTTTTCATACCAATCAAGCCTTCTGGCATATGGCCCAGGCTCTTATAGCGCCTTCTGTCATGTGGCCCAGACTCTTTATATGAGGAAATACTTGTGCGATGTCTCCACACGTGTGGAGACATCAGAACCACACATTTTTCATTGTGTATTTAAACTGTGTGGTTCTGATCGTTTACCCGTCACTTCACATCAAAATCCATTCTCCACATAAGTATTTCCCCTTTATATGAGAATATTTTTTTTAACAACTACATCAGTTATTTGAAACAGAGGGAGTACTAGTCTTTTCGACTGTTTTCATACAATCAAGAGATGTTATTATTTTTTGATAAAAAAAGATGTTATTATTTGCACCTCACGTGCTTCACTCATTGCCCCTCACCTATCGGTGTATCATATCATTTCTATATGATATTGCTGTGAATATCAGGTTTGCGGTAACAGAAGTATTTCGTGGATATATGGCTATATACGTGCGATTTCTACGGAGAGGACACGGTGGTGGACAAGAATAAAGCTGTCGGACTAATGCTTAAAGAAGAACACGCAAATGAGTCGACAAATTGACAGAGTAGCTCTGTGTATATTAATTCTTGGATCCCCCTTCTATTACATTGTGATCTCATATATATAGGCTGAGACTAAGTCGGTTTAGTGTTCATGACAAGACAATTAAATGGATATAATTAGAGATAATCATACAAATATATACAAGTGGACCGGCCAGCTGTCTGAATAAGTATGACGAGCAGCGGACTCGATTATGTTCTCGGACTCGTATTTGCCTTGTCTTGAAGTTAGCCTGAGCACATGGGTAGAAATCACACGGAGTAAAGGAGTTCGGCTTATGGGAAGCGAACAGGATCCGGCTTACAGATTGCGGACAGGACCCGGCTTACGAACAGCGGGCAGGATCCGGCTTAGGAGTTGCGGATAATGAGGACGGAGGCCCAAGACCTGTTATTGGGCTATTTGAATAGGCCCAATCTAGATGAATAGGGCCCCAATCCAGTTCGGGTATATCAATGGCCCCCTACTCTGTGCCTGGCGTGCCCGCCAAGGCGGAGAGTAGATCTTTGACGAAGCAGTTGAGAGCCACACCCTTAAGTTGTCGTTTGCGATTGAGGTATGCCTATAGTGGTTTATCGGGCTTAGATCGGTGTTATCATCGCATTGTAAATTACCGATAATGTTCTATCGGGCTTGAACCGGTGTTAGTATCGCACAACGATTTACCGGTTGTATGATACGCATTGCAGCGGACAGGCTTTCGTGCCGATAATGCTCTATCGGGCTTGAATCAGTGTTAGTATCGCGTAGCGAATTACCGATTATATGCTGCGCATTGCAGGGGACAAGCCGTCGTGCCGATAACGCTCTATCGGGCTTACAGTGCCGTGCATGTAGCTATGGACTTAGATGACCGCAATTCATATTGAACGGAGGCCGTAAGCCACTTGAAGAGAGGCCACAGAGGATAAACTGAGGCCGTATGTTAGTTAGAGTTGTGGTCGCCAGTGGGGACCAGAGCAGTTGAGGTAGCGAAGGGCGCGCCCGTTGGCGAACCGTCGCTTCGGTTGGCATTAATGATGTGACGTTTGACATGAACCATCACGCGTTCTGATTGGCTGAGGCGTATTGGTAACCGTCCCTAGCTATGATGGCGTTTGAATTTAGAAAAAACCCAAACGTCGTTTCCCTCCTTTTTCGTTCTATAAATACAGGGCTCCCCCATCATTCTCACACTTTCTCTTATTCTGAAAATTATTCCGGCAAGCATAGCAAGGAGATTCCGGCGAAGGCAAGCAATTTCCGGCAATCACGCAGTTTCGGATTACAGATAACACCCTTCATCCTCCTTTTCAATAATCAGGTGTGAATTCGGATCCTTTTACAGCTTTGTTGTTTCGGATTTACTTCAATTTTACTTTTTTCCTTCGCTAGAATGTTATAATGCAGTTGAATCATGTCTGTAGTTTAGGGTACTTCGAATGAACACTATAAATTCACCCCTTGTGTTTCAATGTTCTTGTGCCCCTTTTTCCAGAAATCCCTTTGTAGATAAACATTCCGATTGTAGCCACTATCCATGTTAGAATGTTTCATTTTGCTTGGGGTTTTTTCTGGGCTAATTGGGGGGGTTTTCTGGGTAGATTGTTTAAGGAAAAAGGAGAGGCTAGGTGTCGAGATGTCATTACTCTCACTTCGGCCCGATTTCCATGTCTGGGTGATTATACTGATCCACCTCGCCCTGTTTGTTTTCCAGAATGTCTTCAGAGCACACGTTGTCACAATCAGATGAAGAAGACCGGGCCGCTGCCGGCTATGGCTCTGAGGAGGTTAGCGTGAAGGAGGCTAGCTCTAGCGACGCCGAGGAAATAGTAGAAGAAGAGAGAGAAGCATTCGATGTTGATTCTGACTCGGGTGCTGAAGCGGGTAATGAGGAAGTTGTAGTAATCGGTAAGGGCGCCACTGGGGGTCATGTCGATAATGAAGATCAGACGGCGCTGAGCGACCTGATTCATAGGATCGAGAAAGTGGTATCCCCAGGAGCCGCTACCCGCAGCGCGATGCTCAAGGAAGCCGTGGAAACCGCGCCGGTGTCGAAAAAGACCGGTGTGTCAAGGAAACCTTCGACGGCTAGGAGAGCCAGAGCGGCCAAGGAGTTAGTCGTGTCAGACGAACCCGGGAAAAAGAAGAGGCCGCCTAAAAAGAGGTCAATCGCCTTTGAGATGGAACTTGCGGAGCAGAAACGTGTTGATAGCAACCTTATAGCTCGATGGTGCGAGTTCCGAGATTGGGTTGATTATACATCGGCGGTGACCGCTTATGACATTTCGGATTACTATCGATTTGTTAGTATGGGTGCGACGAACGTGTCGCGGACGTGCGGTCGGGATACCGAGGATTTTTTGTGGCTGCATTACGACCACTTAGTCGCCGGACTGAGGCCACCATTTGACCCATTCTTCATCACGTTCATGGAGGAATTAAAGGTTATGCCTTGCGACCTCAGTCTGGGGGTAGCCTGCGTGGTGATGTCTTTTATCGTAATTAGTCGGCTTCGTGGTCGCGAGCCGTCGATGGCGGCGCTGCTATATTTTTACGGTTTCAACAGAAAGGGCGACACCGGACAAATTCAACCATGGAGCAAGTCGAGCAGTGGACCAGTGGTAGACCTCGTCTTCTGTTCAATCTTCCCGACAAAATCACAGATTGGGAAAAGAGGTGTATCGAGTCGAATCACTAGTGGATGGCCATTTCCAAAGCTCCCCGCGAACTCCGTGCAGACCAATCACTTGAAAGATTTCCCGACTCAGGAGGACGACGACGAGTTTATAGCTGAGCTCAAGGAGTTGCTCGGGTTTGTTCGAAAAGGTGTCAAACAAGCCTGAGCCTTTAACTGGAGGTTGCTTTTAGATGATAGCGAACCTTATCTTAGAATGGCCGCCCGCAGCCGGAGTCGGAGAACCTTTGGTGGTGGTCGACCCCTTGCCCACTAATCCCGATTGGTATGGGGAGTGTCATTATGACAAATGCATGCCCTCCCAGTGTAAAGTTTATTTCGGCAACCCCTCGTTCCGGGCCCCGAGTACGATTTTCCCTTGTTTGTTTTTGATAGAATGTTTCTTTCATTTTGGTTTTTCCTCACATTGTTTTCATGTTCGTTGATAAACATTGTTTCCTGTAGGTACCATGGACGCTCTGGAACAACGTAGTTTGTTGGGCACCCGAAAGACAACCGGTGAGGTGAAAAGAGCCGTTGTGTTGAAGGGAGTTAAGACCTCACTCCCTACGGTCGATATACTGAAAGATGCGGCCGGAGCTTCTGGATCCCAGGCAGGGAAGTCAACCCAGCCGCCCGCCAAACAATCGTTAAGTAAAGGCCCCGGCGGGCAAAACTATGAAGCAGACAACTCTAACCAAGCCTCCGGCGGTCGAGAAGAAAAAGAGATCTGTCACCGAGGAGGCTGATCCGGCCGGGGATGGTAGCGGTGAGCAAGAGGCTCCCCCATTTAAGAAATCCCAACTTACTGAAGGCCAGAAGAAGGATGGTGTTGATAAGGACAAACCCTCTGACAAAGGCAAATCTCTGGCCGACGAATCATTCTCAGCGGGTACAAAGTCAATGGTGCCTTTTTCCGGTGTACCCATCGGGCCCGGGGGTCATCCGGCGGTTTGGTTGGACAGGGAGTTTATGCGCCAACAGCCCTTTGATCTGTCCAAAGCAATAGTAATATCGAGGGGGATTGCTGATGTGGCCCCGCTGAGGCATTTAAGATGGAGTTTTCCCAACCCTGTCCAGCTAGAGATTGGCCGCGGGATCGCGATGTAATCGTCGCCGCGAGATCAAAGCCGATCCTCGCCGCACCTTCCTCCAAAATATTGAAGATCTGTGGGGTTTATATGGTGCCACGGTGAGCATGGTAAATATCTTTCCTTCATTTGCTTTATTTTTCTTTTATCCTTCCGTTTTATTTTTGAAGTCAAGTCTGACTTCGCTGGTCGCTCTTTTTCAGGTCGGGACGGGTTTGGCACAGTTTATAAACGACTATAGGAGCACTATATCGTCGAGCGCTGATGCTAATAAAGAGATGGCCGACACCCGTAAGGCTCTGATTGCTGCTAAACAGGTCGGGGCAGATTTGAATGTCTGACTGAGCGCTGCTGAGGCCGACAACGACCGGCTGAGGCAACAGCTGGCCGAAAATGATCAACTGAAGAAGCATGTCGCCGAGGCAGAGAGGGCGCGGATCGAGGCTCGGGCGAACTTCGAGCGTCTTGAGAAACTTAACCGTGAGCTGGCTACCAAAGATAGAGAGGCCACCCAGACCATGAAGGAATTGCAGACGTAGATCGACTAGGCCAAAAAGCAAATGATGCCCTGAACTTACAGCTCGCCGATCTGAACAATAGGGTTGAAGCTCGGCTAAAGGCTGCTGCGGGTGATAATTTCCTTATGGGATATGACCAAGGGTTTTATCATATCGCAAGGTGTCTTTGGGCTCGTGGCGGCGAGGCTCCGGATGTCGAGACCCTGCGGGATTGGATTCTCACACATCCCTTCTCTGACCACCTGAGGGATTTCCATCCGCAGATCCCCTTTTCCGGCATCGAGCTGCATCGATACATTCCAAGATGTGCTCCCGATTAGGAGACGCCCCCTGTTGCGGAGGAAAATCTAAGGGAGCTGGTGCGTTGAGCTACCCAGGTGCCGGCTGAGGAAGAGGCACAAAGTGCCGAACAAATTAAGCAGACCGAGCAAACTGAGTCGGACGTAAATGCTGATAATCTGATGCATCATTCTCTTCGACTCGAGAACGTTGGCGACGATAGCATGCTGCCAGAAGTGTTAGGAAATCACTAGTTTAACGCAGCGGAATTTAAAATTTGATTTCCTTTTTCTAGATCGTTCTTCGTTTAATGCAATAAACAAGTTAAGTAGTTTGACGGTTATACCTCAATGATCTATTAGATCATCGCTTTGACCATCAACGGAGAGTAGTACAGTGCGCAAGCCGTCCACGTGTCCGGCCTCTATCGCTAATCCACGCGAACTCCTCGCTGGAATCCTCCTTGGATTGCTATTGGAAAACTCCGGTTGCTAGACCGGCATTTTTCCCCTCTCTCTAACTCACTATAGGATGCTCTCTATTTTACAAGAACTATGAGCTCTTGCAATTGTGATGTTCCAAAGAGCTTGACACCACCTCTTATTTAGAGTGAGAGGGGCGCCCCATATGGTGTGGAGATAAAGAAAACATTTTCCCAATAAAATAAGGAAAATCAATTAGATTGATTTATCTCTTTAATTATAATTAATTTTGTCAATATCTTATATTGAATATAATTATCTTATTACCATAAATATATTTTTCCAAAATCAATTAATATCTTTTATTAATATTATGGTAATCTTATTAATTAAAGTGCATAATCCATGTATCTTTATACCCTAGATGTGGCGCCCCAAATGCCAATTAATTGGCTTCCGGAATATTCTTTAATTAATATAATTTATATATAATTAATATCTTGTATTTTATTTATTCATAATAAATAAATACCACCATATTAATTTACCACTATAACCTTTATAGTCTAAAGATAAATTTTTCTTATTTGGTTATCAACTATAACCATATTTTAATCCGACTCGAAGTTCATATGTGTGTGACCCGATAGGCTTCCGAATATGTTGGCCGTAGACATAAAGTGCAATTTACTAAAATGCCCTTCATGCCTAACGATCATGGGATAGCGTCTGAAAACACACCGTGACCCCCAATCATCGGCAACACACCGTGACCCCCAATCATCGGAAGAATCAAAAGCAATGACTACCACCTTTCATGTGAAGCAGTTACCGTGTAACTTACAATCCTATCGCTGTAATAATATCCATACGATCGTATCTCGAGTTTCAATACATTAACGATCGTATATTATAATCTGGATACCAAGCTCTCTCGGGATAACACATTTACTCTCATTTTGCAAAGATTCTCAAGAGCTAGACATTCTTAATAAGAAGGTCATTTCGGATATTCGATCCCGATCATAGGATACGCGATTCCCGGACGACCAATCATGTATACTCCACATGCTTCAATATCATACCCAATCACTACCGCATGATCGCCCCGTGGCTAGGGGAAATCTCAATAGTGTCAAAGCATGACAATCCACACCGTGATGCCATGAAGACTCGGTCCAAAGGATAATTACACAACCGCCACATAGTGTGACACTTAATGTAAGTGGGGTCGCCTAACGACGCATTCTCTAATACACGTCCACGCACGGTCAAGTGTCTCTACACTTCGATAGAGCGAGATCTATCCCTACCTTCTATAAGATAGAAGACATCCAATACGTGCTAGTCTGGATTATACTATCAATGTCTCATTTGACGGTACACGGACTAGAGACATTTAAGTACCAAACTTGTTATAGTGATTAGAGATCTCATCAACCATAATCACTATCATGGTTTCTCTATCACAGTTTGATAATAGGGACGTTACTATATATGATCAACAAATAACATGAAGATAAACAATATATAATAACATAAGTGCTTTTATTAATCATAATAAAGTTATTACATGAACTAAATAGACTATAAATGACCAGACCCGGTCGGATCCGGTCCAATCTGATTGGGTTTAGGACACCTTTCCAACAAGAGACTCTTAGATTTGCTTGCTCTATTTTGAAAAAAAACAGTATTTTGATGTTGCGTTTGTATAACTCTTTTCATTTCCGCACTTTATTTGTAATAACATTTTTCCTTTTCGCACTTAAGCTTGCTTTCTTCCCGCACTTTAGCTGTAAACAACAACATTTCTTTTGCTTGCTAAATGTATGAAGTTCCTTTTCTGTTCGCTTGCATACTGCTTTTTGCTCGAATTTACTGTATAAATTGGGTCCGATGTTGGTGTTTGTATTAGCATCCGGCCCCCGTGTTTGAGATAAGATTCAAAATCGAACCAGAAAAAAGGCTTATTTGATGCTGTCCGATTATAGCGCAGAAAATTTGTCGTAATATGCCCTCTTGAATCTTATCACAAATAACTGCTCGCTTGCCTGTTTGAAAATAACTGTCTGCCCCATTGTTTAGGGTAAGAACAGACGGACCTCTCTGAAACAATTGCCCGATGGTGGTGTAAAATTTTTCCGAGAGAGCCCCTTTGTTTCATACGAGGTTCGGACCCACTCGTGCTCAGTTGCTTTTGTTTGAAATTTTTCCGAACATGGCCCCCATTTTTAACAAAGTGCAAGATGAGTCCGAGATATTAGTTGAAAATTTTCTCGAAAAATCACCCTTTACACGCGTAGCGGACACAGCTGAAGAAAATGATAATATGTACTCTAAAAGATAAATGTATAATCGGGATTTATTAAGTTTGACTCA
The DNA here is from genome assembly GCA_026214975.1 of Gentiana macrophylla. NCBI lineage: Eukaryota > Viridiplantae > Streptophyta > Magnoliopsida > Gentianales > Gentianaceae > Gentiana > Gentiana macrophylla. The sequence goes on along the minus strand of CM047805.1, from coordinate 141,012,673 downwards.
TCCCGCTAGATGAGTGAAGATTACAAGTAAGCAAGAAAGCCTGACAACTCTCGTTGTTTTTTTTATATAGTGTTTTTTTTTTATATAGTGTTACAAGTAAACACTATAAAAAAACAACACTATATAAACAGTATAAAAATACAACACTATAAAACACTATATAAAAAACAACACTATATAAAAAAAAAAACATTATACAACACTATATAAACACTAAAAAAAACACTAAACAACACTATATAAAAAAAACAACACTATATAAACACTATATAAAAAAACAAAACTATATAAAAACAACACTATACAACACTAAAAACACTATAAAAAAAAACACTATATAAACACTATAAAAAAACAACACTATATAAAAAACAACACTATATAAAAAGCAAAAAATATATATAAAAACAACACAATAACATAATTTACATAAAAAAAACATTATATATCAAGTAATATTTAATTAAACAACATTTTTAATCAACGTATACTTAAAACCGACAAAAAAAAAACTTATAAAATAAAACTATAAAAGACAATAAAACAACAATAATAAAATAATATAATAACCTATCAAACAAACTATAAAAAACTAAATAAAAAAAAACAATAAGAACTACGTCCGCTTTGATTTTTTTATATGTATCGTGTCGGAAAAAATAACAACCGAATGTTCGACACAAACGTTGAAAAAATAACATAATTTTTAAAAATAACATATTTTATATATAAATAAAATAACACAATATTACTATTATATTTAAAACCGAATAGAAAACTATTTATAAAAAAAATTCATATTATATTACAACCGTTTTAGTAATTATAGTAAAAAGAATAATAATTGTTATTGTAGTGAAAATAATAAGTATTATATGAAAAAGTTAAAAAAATAAATAAATTATGAAATTTTAAAACCGTGGCACGAACCGTGATCAACGAAGCCGTGACCGAACGGGAGCAAACCGGCAAAACCGTGGAACGGCACCAACCGCAACCGGCGGTTTTGTCAACCGGGCGGTTCAAACCAACCGGCGGTTTGTCAACCGCCCAAACCGGAAAATACCAAAACCGCGGTTCCGGTTAAGGGGTCGGTTGGGGCATTTGGCCACCACTAGTTGTGGCGAGCTGAAACTTGTCTCTACAATAAAATCCGGCAATGCTTGAGCTTTGATAGCTTTCCTGGGTTGATACCGAATATCAAACTCAGTGATTTCGATAGCCCGTTGGAGCAGACGACCTGAAAGGTCGGGCCTATTTAATATTTGGCGCATTGGACAATCCGTTAAGACAATTATAGTGTGCGAAGTAAAGTAGCTCCTGAGTTTGCGGGCAGCGATAACAAGCGAGTAGGCTAATTTTTCAACATTAAAATAGTGACTCTCCACCGGACTGAGAGCCTTGCTTACATAATAAACGGGATTGTGAGGGTTCTGGCCTCCTTGATAGGAACGGCAGCAACAGCCCGGTCCGAGGCCGCCAGGTACAAAAACAAGATATCTCCTTCTACAGGGTTGACCAAAAGAGGTGGCTTCCCTAAATGCTCTTTCAAAGCTTGAATCGCCTGCGAGCATTCCGCATTCCGCATTCCATGAAAAGGTCTTGTCACCTTTGAGAATTTTTAAGAAATGGAGACATTTCTCTGCAGAATTTGAGATGAAGCGACCCAACGCGATGATTCTGCCATTGAGCCTCTGAACCTCTTTGATGGTCGTTGGCTCTTGCATGTTGAGCAAAGCCTGTATTTTTTCTGGATTAGCCTCGATGCCACGACGACTAACCATGAACCCGAGAAACTTACCTGCCTGGACACCAAATGTACATTTGGCCGGATTGAGTTTCATAGAGTGCTTGCGGACATTACTGAAGGTTTCCTGGAGATCGACAGCGTGACCGTCCCCTTTAGATTTGACTACCATATCATCTATGTAAGCCTCCATGTTTCTTCCAATCTGCGAACTGAAAACTTTGTTGACCATCATCTGATAAGTTGAACCCGTATTTTTCAGCCCGAAGGGCATCATCTTGTAATAATATAAACCTCCAGCAGCCCTGAAGGCCGTTTTTCCCTGTCGGACTCAGCCATCCGCACCTGATGATACCCCGAATATGCATCCAGAAAACTAAGGACTTCAGGCAGAGATGGAATCTACTAACCGGTCGATTCGTGGAAGTTGATAAGGATCCTTCGGGCAAGCTTTGTTGATGTCCGTGAAGTCAACACACATTCTCCGCTTGCCATTGTGCTTCTTCACCATAACTACGTTCGCTAGCCAAGTAGGATAGGCTAGCTCATTTATAATCCCTGCTTGAAGAAGTTTCCCGACCTCTACCTTAACCACGGCCTCCTTTTCGGTCGTAAACTGCCGGGGCCGCTGCTGTATCGGCTTAAAGGTAGAGTCCACATTAAGATGATGGAGGGCGACGTCTGCCTCGACCCCTCTCATGTCTGTGACGACCCAAGCAAATGCATCCTGGTTTTCTTTGAGAAGTTTGACCAAATTTTCTTTTTCAGAGGGACTCAGCCGAGCCCCTATCTTGACTTTCTGCTCGGGATACTTATCGTTGATAATTACCTCGATCAACTCATCCTCTGTTGTGAAGTCTGGCTCATCCCAAACTTGCAGATTCTCACACTCAACTTTAACTGGCGAAGGTTCGCCAACTACTCTGATTGTGTTGATGTTTTCCATGTTGTCGGGCAGTTTGATGCGGGCTCTCTTGTTCCTTGTCCTCATTTCATGGATGTAAGTGAGGACGGTCGCGGGCTCACTGATCGACGTTCCAATCTTGTCCCTGACGTAAAACTTTGCCCGCTGATGCGGGATAGAAGTGACCATTTGAAACTGCTCTAGCGCTGGAGTTCCAATATCATGTTGTAGTTTGACTGGAGATCGACCACAAGAAATGTTACCTTTTCCGTTTGGAAGGGTGCATAATCCCCCATCTGCACATCCAGATCGATGGCCCCCTTGACTTGTATTCTGTGATTGGTGAAGCCATCAAGGGTGCCATTATGCGGTCTTAAATTCGAGTCAGCGAACCCCAGCTCCTTAAAGCATTTGTAATACAAAATGTCTCGACATGCTCCCGTATCGATCATTACCCGGTTGACGCATGCCCGATTTAGTATCACTGATACACAAAGACACATGTCCTCCACATTTATGAAAGTTACCAGCTCGCTTTGGGTAAAAGCAAGGGGTTGCTCATTCCCACCGATCGGCCTTTTCTAAGTGTCCAATCTCACCGGCGTTGTACCGGGTCAATCAGTAGCCTAGAATTGGTGAGTCAAGGTCGTATCCCATTGGGGAATCCGGTCGAGTACCAAAGTCGGTCTCGATCCCTAGTTCAGTCAACACATATATTGAGCGTGGTGATTTGTCGATCACCGGTTCTACAAACTAAAATATACACAAAACAAAGATTTTAAACTATATAAAAGAGAAAAGGGTTTAAACTATGAAAAACAAGATAGCCGAGCTATGATCCAATCAACTACTCTCTAACCCTAACTCGTTTCCAGAAGTGTTTCGACAAACTCTAATGTTCTCGGCATCGTTGAAGGGTGTCGTCTCCTATTTCCGAAACTAAACGCCAATTTCAACAACCTAGTTTCCTATGTCGAATTCAACAGTCCGCTGACCGGATTTAACTGACCCGACACGGTCTACGCTCTATGAGATGCTCGTTAACAACGATATAAACCTCACACACGAAACCGAATCTGAACAACTCAGTCGGTTTTACACGGTGATCCTAGAACCCCTTTTCCCGCACCCTCTCGCAAAATACATATGTAAAGAAGCCACGTGTGATACGATTATCGAGTCGCGAGTTCAATAAACGTCATTAGGCATAAGTTCTAGAACAAAAACAACATCGAGAATCTAACAATCATAACATCAAAACACTTCAATCAACGAGCTAAGGATTTGATCTCGAAGGCTATCACATATCTCGACTATATAACGGATTAACTACTCATTAAAACAAGAAAAACAACAGAAATCAACAATCAAAGGCAACAAAAGCAAGATTAAAAGCAAGAACAAAAGATGAAAACAAAATACCAAATATATTATGCCGTAGAAAATCGAGTCTCCGAACGAAATCCCGTCAACAACGTGTCAAGCTATCTTCGAGATCCTCCGGATTACAACGATCTACGACTAATCTAAGCTAATATACCTCTAAACCTAATCTAAGCTAGAAATATGAAGAAAAACGCAGAAAAAGTGCAGAAAAACAAGTTGGGGGAAATGATAGATCGAAATGAGGGTGTATATATGGTGTTTTTTCAGATCTGGACTCACAGGCGGGCGCCTGTACTGACAGGCGCCCGCCTGTCAAAAATTTCAATGAAGTAAACGGTTCAGCAACCTTCTATGGTGATAGGCCTTCAGAAAAACAGTCATAACTTTGTGTGTAGACCTCCAAATCGAGTGATTCAAAATCCGTTGGAAATCTAATGAAATTGTCTACAACTTTCATGAAGATGTCCAGCCCAGAATATGCTTCTAAGGTGGATCAAAATTCAGATCAGTGGAAAGTATGGTTGTAGTACCACCGCGTTTTGATCTGTTTGAACGTTTAAGCTTCGGGCACACGTTCTAATCCTCGTAACTCACATTCCGGCCTTCTCGAACACCTAATACATGTACTTAATCACAACAAATACCACACGTAATCCCTACAGGACACTAGGGTGACCGAGAGTATAGTAAATTACAATTAAAAGACCGAGAATCCCGGACTTTACGTCCCCAGGTCCCGAAATGATAACCAAGGTGTAAATACATCAAAATACAACCAAATGTCTCCGGAAACATATAAAACGAGGTATAAACGGGGTATAATCACATAGTAAATGATAGTCAATTTGACTCCCATCAACTACCCCCTACTTAGCGTTTGCTCGCCCTCGAGCAAAAATGAGCGATTCAAAAATAAAGATGGATTTAACATTGTAATTATACATCTAGTCTATAGTATCGAAATGGTAAAACACAAGTAATTGACACAAATGCATAAAACTCAAGCTCTACCTTGTATCGAGAAAAGAATGTGTGTGTGTGTGTATAAAGCTTCTTCGACATTTATCACCAACGACCGGTTTAGATTATAGACGTATAATGTACCGAGGTTACACCATAGGCTTATACTTCATAAACATCTCCACTAATCGAGGTCAATCAAAGTTTAGTAGGGTCAGGCAGGACTTGAAGGGTTATAACGTTAGGCTAGGGTTGGGGCTAACGAAAGGGATATTTACGATAAAATAGAAAGTAGAAAGTGCAAGTGAGCTTAATCAAACATCAAACACTAAAACCGAAGCTCTTCCCTTCGTAGCAACGGAAGACTCAACTCCTCATAAGGATGCTCGTTCGAATAGTACAAACCATCAAAGCGAATTTCAACCTATAATTCATCCAACCTTCCACCTCTCCACATCATTCCACAAAGTTTGGAGACATACGTCGTATCCAAGTCTAGTTCATACCTAAGCTCGTCAACCAGGAACAAACCACTTCATAACACAACAACATCTCCTTCTCCGTACTAGATTAGAAGAAGTTCCCATCGCTAACATCACAACTACAAAACACAAGGCCATTTATGGAAATTTCTGAACTCATATTTATATATACATGTACAACATTTTTTTTCTTCTTCTTTTTTCTGTTTTCTTTTCTTCTCATTTTTTTTCTTTTTTCAACACCACAAAAACGATCAAAGGCCGAAACGCCACATAATTCCACCTCCTCCGGGATATACTCATTTTTACCGACCCCACTCGAAAGATACGCCACTCCACCACCCCACACCATATCAGAAAATGTGAAAACAATAAGCTCAATCTTGCAAGGTGGTCAAGGAAACGTAGACCGTAATAAAAGCTAAAGGCATTGGTAATTAAGAGTTAGTAGCACAAAAGGTTAGTTCGGGTGGCGGTCTAACCACCCTACAAAGGCTTAGAGGGGTAACTGAGGATATACATATAAGGGATGGAATTTGGCTTTGATCGGGTCAAAGAAATGCCATAACCGTCATCCCGTACTTAACCAAGACCGACCTTTCTATTTCGCCTCGAAGTTACTAATATAAGTTCTAGGTAACCGGGTCATTAATAGCTACCATAATCGTTCACTAGTCAAGGTGATTCATGAAGTCGAAGCTAACGTGATAGAACTATTCCATTCTCAATACAACAACTCGAATGAAATGCATATATACAATAACTAGATGTTTACCAAAACAATACCGAAGGCTCGATGTATCAAAATCAATGTCAAAGCCATCAAAATTCTCAGAATCTGACTCATTTAAACTAAAGGAATAACAATCGCTAAGTATAACTCATTCGATATGAAAACGGGACATTTAAGCTAAACTAACCACCCCTACTTTAAAACGAAACACGAAGGATAAGGGTAGAAAAGTTAGCTTACAACCGGAAAATGGTGCGAGCACGATCATGTGGCATCCGTAGAAAGTCCTCCCAGGTACTGTGCTAATATCAACAAGCAACACAACATCCAAGAATACACGGTATGGAGATATCGAAATGAAACTAGACGGATCACCACGACTTATCAAAACCAAAAACACCAAAAACTAGCCCCCAAAACACACTTCGGGTTATATTACATCAAAATTACCCGAAGTATCAAAATACAAACTAAAGAAACACAAGTGAAACACGAGGGGGAGAAAAGCAATAAAAGTACATTACGAGTTTATAGTCCTCAACTCGACTTTCTACCCCAACTAGGTCAAGGATATTTGTACCAGAGGAGAGCAAACCTTTGCATCTCCTACCAAAATCGTAGGAATTGAGCACCCGTGAAAATGAAATATGAGAAATACTGGGCTCAATCCTCACCACCACGATTTGTTCGATGAGTCCCATTACATGAACAACGAACTCACTTTCCCGAAGGATCCATTAAGCGCAAACCAAGGAAACAACACGAACACAATCACGGTATCAAGTCACTACCACTACCGGAGTAGATGGTGTGACACTTCAACAAAAACAAATAAAAACAAACTATACATAAAAAAACAAATAATAAAAATGACCTAATCCTAAGAACTCAACTAACTTACAAGATATCAACCGGATTCCCCGGCAAAGGCGCCAGAAAACTTGATCGGCCTTTTCTAAGTGTCCAATCTCACCGGCAGTGTACCGGGTCGACTGTAGCCTAGAATTGGTGAGTCAAGGTCGTATCCCACTGGGAATCTGGTCGAGTACCAAAGTCGGTCTCGTCCCTAGTTTAGGTCAACACATATATTGAACATGGTGATTTGTCAGATCACCGGTTCTACAAACTAAAATATACACAAAACAAAGATTTTAAACTATATAAAAGAGAAAAGGGTTTAAACTATGAAAAACAAGATAGCCGAGCTATGATCCAATCAACTACTCTCTAACCCTAACTCGTTTCCGGAAGTGTTTCGACAAACTCTAATGTTCTCGGCATCGTTGAAGGGTGTCGTCTCTTATTTCCGAAACTAAGCGCCAATTTCAACAACCTAGTTTCCTATGTCGAATTCAACAAATCCGTGACCAGATTTAATCGACCCGACACGGTCTACGCTCATGAGGACGCTCGTTAACAACGATATAAACCTCACACACTAAACCGAATCCGAACAACTCGATCGGTTTTACACGGTGATCCTAGAACCCCTTTTCCCGCGCACCTCTCACAAAATACATATGTAAAAAAAGCCACGTGTGATACGATTATCGAGTCGCGAGTTCAATAAACGTCATTAGGCATAAGTTCTAGAACAAAAACAACATCGAGAATCTAACAATCATAACATCAAAACACTTCAATCAACGAGCTAAGGATTTGATTTCGAAGGCTATCACATATCTCGACTATATAACGGATTAGCTACTCATTAAAACAAGAAAAACAACAAGAAATCAACAATCAAAGGTAACAAAAGCAAGATTAAAAGCAAGAACAAAAGATGAAAACAAAATAGCAAATATATTATGCCGTAGAAAATCGAGTCTCCGAACGGATTACAACGATCTACGACTAATCTAAGCTAATATACCTCTAAACCTAATCTAAGCTAGAAATATGAAGAAAAACGTAGAAAAAGTGCAGAAAAACAAGTTGGGGGAGATGATAGATCGAAATGAGGGTGCATATATGGTGTTTTTTCAGATCTGGACTCACAGCGGGCGCTCTGATCGACAGCGCCGCTTTGTCAAAAATTCCATGAAGAAAACGGTTCAGCAACTTTCTATGGTGACAGGCCTTCAGAAAAACGGTCATAACTTTGTGTGTATACCTCCAAATCGAGCGATTCAAAATTCGTTGGAAATCTAATGAAATTGTCTACAACTTTCATGAAGATGTCCAGCCCAGAATATGCTTCTAAGGTGGATAAAAATGCAGATCAGTGGAAAGTATGGTTGTAGTACCACCGCGTTTTGATCCGTTTGAACGTTTAAGCTTCGGGCACACGTTCCAATCCTCGTAACTCGCATTCCGGCCTTCTCGAACACCTAATACCTATACTTAATCACAAAAAATACCACACGTAATCCCTACAGGACACTAGGGTGACCGAGAGTATAGTAAATTACACCGAAAAAGACCGAGAATCCCGGACTTTACGTCCTAGGTCCCGAAATGATAACCAAGGTGTAAATACATCAAAATACAACCAAATGTCTCCGGAAACATATAAAACGAGGTATAAACGGGGTATACTCACATAGTAAATGATAGTCAATTTGACTCCCATCACCCACGCAGGACAGCTGGCTTCTCCACGTGTTTTTTTATAGAGCCGATGCGGCTTTTGATTTAATTATTGCTGGGAGGAGTTTCCGTGATCATTCGGATCTGCCTATCATATTGGCGGACTTGTTGATTCTTTCTGTCCGCTCCCCCGGCATCTCTCTTATACTGATCATGGTTGCCGCGAGCGAGTAGCTTTTCGATTGCTCGCTTGAATTGCACGCATTCATCTGTGGTGTGACCCTTGTCCCTGTGGAATCCGTAATACTTGGTAGTGTCGCGACGAGCATCAGAAACCATAGGATAAGGCTCGGGGATCTCGTCCCTTACTTCGTTGAGCATCTGTGTGTATGAGATTATGAGGGGTGTGAAGTGCTCCTCCTTAAACCTCTCAGGTTTTTTAACATCCCTATCACGATTTCTGCGGCTATCTCGGGGCGGACTACGCTCAGTCATCTGTTTTCCCTTATTGGACGAAGACGCTCCTTCGTTTCCCGCAGTTGCGCTATATTTTCTTGTTGAACTCAACATCTCTTGCAAGTTTGGGGGTGGAGTCAGAGCGAAGTAGGATTTTAGATAACCGGGATTCAGCCCTGTTTCGAAGCTGCTCATCACAACGTTTTCCGTTAAGCCCCTTGTTAATTCATACACTTTGTAAAACCGCTCTAGTAGCTGCGGGTACCCTCATTTTCACCTTGCCGTACTTCATGCAAGTCGATATGTGTCTTTTTCGGCCCTCCCACTGACTTGAAATATGATATGAATTTGTTGATCAGATCATCCCAAGATAAAATTGAACCCGGAGGAAGACCGCGGACCCACGACGCCGCTCTATCTTGCATCGACCCCATAATACTCTACACCACGCCTCACTGTTAGGCGTGCACAAACTGATCCGGCTTTGAAAAGCTGAGAGCCAATCTAAAGGATCCGTAGCTCCATGATAGTTGGTGAAATTTGGGTAGTGAGTGCCCCCTCTTGGAGCCGCTTTCAAGATGTTGGGGTGGAGGACACTGGTACCCTAAGTCGGATTTACTTTCGTTCCCGCAGTACCCTTCTGCAACTCCTCTATCTGTTTTTTCATTATACCCATCTCATCCCGATTTTCTGGGATAGGTGGGAGCGGGGTGTAACTTTCATAGGCCTGTGATTCTCCTTGCCCCTCTATACGGGTACGAACCTGTCGGGGATTTCTAGGTCATCCTGGGGCTGCACCGCGATCGTCGACCACTGGCCCTAGACGAACTAAAGCATATTTCCTTCCCCCTTTAGGTATTGAGGTGGCATGACTGCTTTCTTCTCTTTCTGTCCGCTGAGGTTGGTTCGTTTTTTGCGGGTGTATAAGGGGTTGTATCTTTGTTGGTGTGGGCAGAGGGGAGATAAACTTGCGGATGGGTTGGGGAGGCAGACCCTCCGTAATAAGTAGCATGTTACCCACACGCATTTCCTCCACATACTCCATGTGCGCTTGAAGGGCTATTGAATGAGAGCTTTGCTGTGAGGGCGCTCCCCCTGCTGAGACATCCTCTTTCTCGTAATTCGGACTAGAGACCCCAGCGATGCCTTTCCCCCTATTTTTTCTGAGCACGGCCTCATGTATTTCGCGAGCTCGGGTCCTTTCCCTGATGTAGGCTCGCATATCGGGCGTGAGGGCATGTCTGGCGTCGGCCCCATTGGACATGACCCTCTTGCTTGCCTCCCCAAGCGACGTGTTCGCTCCACGTGGAGGGCCTTGATTGCCTGCCTTAGTCGGTGTAGCAGGTATCATATTTTTCCCGCTAGTCATGTTGACTAAGATATTTTGTCGGTGGTTTGGTGGGATATTTTGGCTAGTGGCTGGATATTTTTAGCTCAAAATATCAACATGCAAGTGGTGTGATTTGCAGGAGGTTTCAAACAACTAAAATTCCTTTATTACTTGAAGATCTGAAACTGTTGTACACACCAACCTAGATATTTTCAGAGAGACTCGTGTGCGAGTTTGCAGATGATGTTGAAGACGTTCCTTCAAGTTGAATTGATTCTGATGAGTTTACCAAGCTTTTCCGCCTGCGACGCCGTGAAATCTTCTTTGCGGTGGAGCAAATGATCTCAAGAAGTTGAATGATGATGATTTTCTCGGTAACGGAGCCAACTGATATTACTGTGAATATCAGGTATGCGGTGACAGAAATATTTCGTGGATATATGGCTATATACATGCAATTTCTCCGGAGAGGACACGGTGGTGGACAAGAATAAAGCTGTCGGACTAATGCTTAATGAAAAGAACACGCAAATGAGTCGACAAATTGACAGAGTAGCTCTGTGTATATTAATTCTTGGATCCCCCTTCTATTACATTGTGATCACATATATATAATCTGAGACTAAGTCGGTTTACTGTTCATGACAAGACAATTAAATGGATATAATTAAAGATAATCATAAAATATATACAAGTGGACCGGCTAGCTGTCTGGATAAGTATGACGAGCAGCGGACTCGATAATGTTCTATCGGACTCGTATTTGCCTTGTCTTGAAGTCAGCCTGAACACATGGGTAGAAATCACACGGAGTAAAAGAGTTCGGCTTATGGCTAGCGAACAGGACCCGGCTTACAGATTGCGGACAGGACCCGGCTTACGAACAGCGGGCATGATCCGGCTTAGGAGTTGCAGATAATGAGGACGGAGGCCCAAGACCTGTTATTGGGCTATTTGAATAGGCCCAATCTAAATGAATAAGGCCCCAATCCGGTTTGATAGAATTTTAATTATGATCGAGTTCAGTTCGATTATTGTTAATAAAATTTTAAGTACTTTCAAGCTCGAACTAGAGCTCATTTGTCGAATTTGACTCATAGAGAATACAAAAGAATATATATTTATAATATAATATAATATTGGGTAAAAGTCCTTTTGCCCATCTGTGGTTTGTCAATTGAAGCTTTTGCCTCTTCATGGTTTAAAAATATATGGTTCATCCCTGGGGTTTTAAACAAACAATTAACTCTAAATTCAGGCAAATATAAGAGAACATTCCGTCGGAATATTCATTTTTTATATTTTTCTTTTTCTTTTATTTATTAAATTACCCATAATTAGAATTGCCCTCAGTACTCTATTTCCCCAAAATTAGAATTGCAATAAGGAACGGGACGACAAGCTCCAACAGACGACATACGCGACTAGGTTTCCATGGGCTGTGATTTCCGGCCAAAGTGACTATTCCAACCGCGATTTGCTCCTTATTCCGGCAAGATATCTAATTTGCTTCCTTTTTCCCGATTTGATGCTTCATTTTCATCCATTTATCACCGATTTGCTGCAATTTCCGGTGGGCTTCACACCTCCGTTTTCCGTTTTCCGGTGGACAAATCTAAATATGCAGACTTAATCAAATAAACTCAACAAATCACCACATTAATCTTCAAATGAAAAATCATTGTAACAAACAATAGGCTTAGTTGAGAGTAACAAACTCTTTTACCCTTTATTAAAATTAGTTAATTTTATTAATACACGCACGGATACTTCAGCGGACGGAAGCTAAATAACAACAATACCCCATAAACTCAACACTCTAATTAACAGAGTATTTGATGACAAAATCATCAAAACCCAAACTTCCCAACAAACAATACCATCAACAGTTATAGAAACTGAGTCTGAGCCGATTCAAACAAATGAGGCTAAAATCGAGATGCACAACACCAACTAAAGAATAAAGAAAAAAAAGATTTTCTTATTACATACCCAACCAACCATGTGAAGAGAAAGGAAAGTGATAAGCGCAACGGAAAATGGAAAATCGGAGGTGTGAAGCCCACCGGAAATCGCAGCAAATCGGTTATAAATGGGTGAAAATGAAGCAGCAAATCGGGAAAAAGGAAGCAAATCAGTTACCTTGCTGGAATAAGCAGCAAATCGAGATCAATTTCGCCGGAAATCGCAGCCCATGAAACCCTAGTCGTCTTCGTCGTTCTTCGTTCCTCCCGTCGCTTGCAATTCTAATTTTTGGGGAAATAATACGTAAAGAAGCAGATGGGTTTATTTAATAAATAAAATAAAGAGAAAAAGAGAAATATAAGACTGAGGGCAAAAATGGTACATTATTTAAAAAAAGAATATTCCGACAGAATATTCTCTTATATTTGCTTGAATTTAGAGTTAATGGTTTGTTTAAAACCCCAAGGGGTGAACCATATATTTTTAAACCACGATGGGGCAAAAGCTTCGATTGACAAACCACAGGGGGACAAAAGGTCTTTTACCCTATAATATTTGACAAAACTCGTCAATATTTCGAATCAAGTTTTCAAGTACTCGAATTTGACTCGTTAATCATGATGAAGTGCTCGAGTTTGTTTGATCAAATATTTCAGAAGCTGAACATCAAGCTGGTTATAAGCGGCTCAACTCGTTTTAGTATCATGCTATAGATTATTTTGTTAGTTTGATGAGAATTGAATCCGGAGTAGCGGTTCATGCCATTGCATTTCTTAACAAGATTCAAAATTCGACTCTCATCCTCGTCCGGAATAAAAAAACTCATTCTCCTATCCCAATCTGCTTTGGGACCATTAAGCGTTAGGAATGGTCATTAGCTTTTACATACATATTTTAGTGTCTCAACGTCAAATGAAGACGTCAAGAAAAAAATTCTTCCATAAAATTTGACGTAAATACTTTTACACATAATCAATGAACCTATAAGACTTTAATCCAAGAGCTCGCGTCGGTCCACGGAACCTGTTTCCTTAAACAACCTCTCCTGTGCCTTCATTGCCTGCATACATATATGAGTTATACATAATTAGAGATTCTCTCATCGAACCATTAAAAGAGTTAAAATGTGTTTTTTATACAAATGACATTCATCCAACGGTCTGATGCAATCGAAACTTTTCAACAACAAACAAATTTACTCTTCAATCCACCCCACTTCATTTTTATTTTTATTTTATAAAAAAAAAACACAACAGAAGAAAGAAAGAAAAAATGGTAGATCGATCACCTGTTTATCCCAGTTTGTGCAACTTGTTATGATGGAAAGAAGTAAACATTGGGTCATGGAACCGGTAACGATTCCTATCCACAGACCTTTTCCTCTTAATCCCATGAAAAAACCCAATGTCACAGCAATGGGGATTCCGACCAAATAATAAGATGCAAGATTCACATAAGCTCCCATGTGTTGCCATCCACATCCTCTTGCAACACCTTTAAAAATTAAACTAGTTTTGCACAACATTACAACAAAAAAGAAGAAAGAAAAAAAGTTCATTTAAACTGAAGAATAGTAACCTGAAAGATTTCCTTGTAGGTTATCCATGACAATGGATGCACAAATAAGAGGAGCCATGTCTGTAACATAATCCACAACTTCCTTCTCGTTGCTAAATATGTACCCGAAGTTCCTACGATTAGCAAAGAGTATTGTGTCTACTATGACAATCTCAATAGCAGCAAGGAACATGACTGCAAACACAGACGTTCGAGCCCCTCTTGGATTTCCAGCTCCTAATTCGTTCGAAACTCGTGTACTAAAGATAAATGAGATAATCATTATTAAGCTTTCTCTAATAAAGTCACAGTTTTTTCAATAAAATAAAAAAAATAAAATAAAATAGAGTCATAGAATGAATAAGGCGTCTTTAGTGGCACCACACTGAGACTACTTTCCAGGGCACCACAGTGAGCTTTGACCTCTAGAAAGTCGAACTTCACACCCTGATGTGGTGGGCGCCCAAACAATAATTGAATGAAAAGTATCCACATTTCAAGCATATATACCTAACAGCACCAGCAAGTCCATATGGTATTGCATATAGTGTTGTTATAGTGTTGAGGCTGTTGAGACAAAATTGAAGTATGTCAGGCTATATAATTAAGCATCTATGATCAGTATTTTGAATAGGGCAACACGAAGAATATATACCACACAGACAGGACAGAAGTTTCCAGCTCCGGATTTGGCAGAAGGCCCGAAAGCAAAATGAGGAGCTCAAATGACCACCACTCCAGACTGCAATCAGAGTTTCAACATATATACTTAAACAAAGTTATAAATCCCAAATGAAAGCATGAAATCGATCCAAAAGTTTTACATTAATAAATCAACAGCTGGCCTACCAAATCATGACAGCAGAAGGTATAGCAAAGCGGAAGAACTCTTTAACTTCTTTAAATACTTCACGTGAAATTGGAGCTCGAGTTTTAGCACAACAAGGGTGGAACCTCATGTATAAACCAGTATGGACGCATTCAACCACAACGAAAAGCACATAGCTAAAGCTGCCCCAACATTTCTTAATCCAGATTTGTACACAAGAACCCAACATAGAGGTACATGTAAGCACATGGTGACACACGAACTTACGAGCATTGGAAGTATCATGCTTTGCATTTGAAAGTAACGAATAAGAGGTTGTAGGATAGCATTAGCTTAAAAGCGCAGGAATTAGCCACGTAGCGAATCTTCCGGCTTCTTGAGAAATTAAAGGGTCTTGGCCAATCAACAACAGTATCCTCCTAAGTTTAACCATAAGATAGAGAAAGGGATGCAGACAATGATCAAGGAAAAGATAGCAGCGTATAACTGCGTCCCGAGCCTCTGATACTGCTGAGCTCCATAAGCTTGTCCACACAATGTTTCCAGTCCACTAGCCATTCCCAACTGTTTTGGTACATCACAAGTTCACATTAGTGTTATATACAACCATTAAAACATCATTAGTAAACATGATAGACATATAAAAGCATCTTTGCATAAGAATCATCGCGCGTTTTGATCAAACAAGTCAATTCCATTCATTGTATCCTAAAAGGGATTTTGATTGATTCCAAAGTGCAACGGTTTCGAATAGGGATTAGGGAAGAAACGTCACTTAAAAGTTGGCGTTGACATGACACTGAAACACAGTTCATCTAAAAACATTCCAAGATGAAGTCAAGTGAAAAGTGAAAAGTTAGGAAGAGAAGGAAAAAAAGGGCAAACCAGAAGACTAAAGCCAGTGACAGTACAAAGAGAGATGGCAATGGCAGTACTGGAAAGAGCAAGTTCACCCAAATGACCAACCATCATTAAGGAGCTAGTTTGAAGCATGAATTGAGACAAGGTCACAACTGTCATTGGCCCTGCTAAATAGCACAGTTTTTTCACCTCTTCAATGGTTGTACCCCATGTTAATCTTTCTTCTTGCTTCACTTTCACTTGTTGATCATCTTTTAGCAACAAACCCTCTTCCATTATTGGATTTATTTCAACTCTCAAGTTCAAAAATGGCGATTTGGAGGAGTACTCAACCAAATGTTCACCCAAACGAAGCAGAAGCTGTGTACTGACTAAAAAATGATTACTCAAACGCAGGCTGTGTGTATTATGTTACACTGGAGTCGTCGCACCTGGTTTTTTTTTTTTTTTTTTTTTTTTTTTGGAGATTCTTGAGAGACGTATCGATTTTCTATTTGACCATAAAAATCTTAGCCGCCTGAACCATGAAAACGCGTGTGTTAAAGTCGTGCTCACCGCGACCCATGTTTTGGGGCGAGGCACTTTATTTTATATGAGAAAAGGGAAAAAGTAATAATGGATTGGATATATGCAGTTAGGGGTGGCGTGGTTCGGTTTGGTCGGTTTGGATTCGGGTTTCTGGCATAGTTATTCGGTTTGGTCGACGTATTTTCTGCCCAAACCAAACCCAAACTATGCCGAACACAATGGTTTGGTTCGGGTTGGTTTGATTTGGATCAGGTTTGGTTTACGTTTTCAAGTCTAAGCTCTGGCATTAATATAAATCATAATTTTCACCTGAAGTATTTAAATATAAAGTAAAAACATATTAAATGTACAAATTTAATTACTTAATAATATTAGTCATACAACATATTCAAAAGCCACTTAATAACATATTGCAATGTACAACATCTAATGTACTACTACTAGGATTTATTTGGGTTGAGTAATATTGGGTATATATATATGGTTGGGAATTAAGTTCGGTTTCGGTTTGGGTGAGTCTACAATTAAGGTAATCCAAAGCGGACCCATTTAAATTCGGTTCGGTTTCAATCCAAACCGATTGATTGGTTTTCTTTTGGTTTAGTTTATTTGGTTCGATTCGGATTGGTTTTGGTTGGATTGGTTTTGGTTTTTGCTCATTACTATTGGCGGTGAGCAAATGAATTTAATTCCTTAAAAGAAGGTTAAACCACAATTGTGAGGCTCTCGCTTGATCCATGAGGAATGCATAAGAGGTTAATCATGGGTGCTTACTTGCAGTCGGGGATGTGGCACTGCATTAAACATCTAACACGAAATGGCGAGACCCTTTACGGGACTCGAACCCCAATCCTCCGGTTTTAGATATATGAAGATTCTACATCACCTCGCCGCTTCTTGGCTGTACCATATATCAGGAGGATAATGAATTTTAATTCCTTAATGAGGAGTTGGAGGTGAAGGAGGCGGAGGGGGGAAGGGGACGTAAAGGAAGGTGGAGAAGATGGTCAATTTGAATTGTAGGGTTGCTGTGGTTAATTTTTTATTTTTTAAGTTAGAAAGCTAATTTAAAAGGTATTTTTGTCCATTTAAACTTATTGATGTGGTGTTGCCCTGGCTAGAATTTTTTTCTCTGGGAATACCACATACTTTAGTATGAAAGGCATTTTAGTCTTTTTCCTGTTTTGCTGGGTATTTTAGTCTTTTTCCTGTTTGGCTATATAAGCCACCCCTTTGGTAACCCTAAGGCAAGTTGCCTCCATCACTTTCTTGCTTGCTTTAACAACATTCCTAACATTTTCTTCCCATTAAAAAAAAAACCAAAAAAAAAAAAAACTCAAACATCTTATATTAACTCTCGCAACAAAACGACTTTCATCTAAAAAATTGTTTAAACTTCAAAGATTTTTTCTTTTTTTGTTGGGTGCCGGATCTCTCCTTCCTACACTCCTTGGGAAATGTAGTATTTTTATCAGGTTTTTTTTTTTTTTTGTTTTTTTTTGTTTGTATTTTACACTTTTCATCCTAATCTCTTTACTTTTCACTTTGTTCCTTATGTATTTGTAGAGTTTAAATGTTTGCCCTCAAAAAAGAAAAAATGTTTGTGATAAGTGTATATAAGTTTATGAATTGTTGTAACAATGCAATTGAACTTGTTTTATTTCCTCTAGTATTATGCTCGAGCATCCTTAATTAGCTCTTGATTCTTAATTTGTGTCGTATTTTCTTTCTCTTTATTTATTTTTTGCTTTTCTATTGTATCATTTCTATCTCATATTTTTTACACAGATAGTTGAACAAAAGAATTACAAAATGTAGAGTTTCAAGCACGTAATTTCCTCCCCCCCCACAGATCTGATGTATGTATCATAAATCTATCCTCATTTATCTACTCTGGTGGTGTTTTGCAGATTTTGTTTTCAGGGCGGCGGAGAGAAGAGACCTATAATTTGTTGTTGTTAGTTGGCGGTGGCGTTCGTAGATTTGTGATCCGGTCGGATCTATGGAAATACAAGAGGATTATTAAAAAACGGTGTATTCTCTTTGAATAGCTCTGCTTGTATTTGACACTATAGTTTAAAAATCGAACAATTTAAACATGAAATTAAGTTTGTTCATAATAATAACATGATTACATCATCATTCATCAATGTGTAATCTTTGTAAGTTCCCATATCAAAATGGGTGTTTCGCGGATATGGATTATCAGAAGCCGAAGCGAAATGTAGCAATTCGGTTCGGTTCGGTTATTGAATACCTCCGGTTCGGTTTCGGTTCATATAATATAGAAACCGTAAAATTTGGTTCGATTATGGTTAATCTTTGAAAAGTTGATATCCGAGCGAAAGCCAAAACGAAGAATAAAAATCAGCCAAATATCTTAAGAAAGATTAACGAACATATATAACTGAACAGTAAAACCATTACCGAACCGAAAATTATATATATTTTTAATTTTATTTTAAATAATTAACCCAAATTTTAATAAATATATTCCTCAATTTCAATATATATTAACATTAAAAAATATATAAAATAGAAAAGACTAAGAATAAGACTAGCCCTACTACCTCACAGTACTTTCCTCGGATAACTTTTGCCTCTCTTCTCTTCTCCGGCGAATGACTGCAGCAAGCATCTTATCCAACAAATAGTGCTGGTAAGTGTCAAAAGACTGCATTTTCGTCTTCTTTTTGTATTATTTCATCATCCGTGCTTTTTATACGGTAGAGCTCAAAGGAGTTTCTAATCCGGTAAGAGCTCGAACAGAGCAGATTTAGTGAGCTCGAAGGAGTTACAAAAGGAGTTTATACGTTGGAGGTTTACAATCTTTAATCTTCTATTGTATCTACTTTGGTTTGTATTTTGTTGTGCTATCATCGAGTAGTTCAAGTAAATGCATTTGATTTGGGGGGTTGCAGGGGATGTATAGTTACATCTCAATTGCAGTGATACTTGTTACTAAAGATGGGGTAAAACACTGCTGAAAAAGTTGTTGTGCGTGGCGGGTGGTTTGGGGGTTAAACCTGTGCTATTGCTCTTTCATGTTCATTTACAGGATGGTTGAGACATCAAGAAAGGAAGGAACTGATGCTGCATAATCTTAAGTTAATGACTAAGGTAGTGTGATTTAGGTAGCTTAATGATTTGTGTAAAATGAAGTCTATTATGTAAAGATTAAGGTGGTGTGATTATGTAGCCTAATTTAACATTTTATTGTCTTTTTAGACTAAAATTGACATTTTAATAGCTTAATTTCGTTTTTCAGTTAACCGCAGAATTGGGCGATGATTTGGTTTTACGTTAACCGACCGAATTGAGCAGTTTTTTCGGTTGATTCACCTTCTTAAAGCAGTTCGGTTTCAATATTTGATAGCAGAAATTTTCGGTTCGGTTTCGATTCACAGTAGTTAAATCTGAGGCAGTGAAATACAGCTCATACCATTAACATAGCTCATAAGAGTGTTATGTTCATTGTTTGTTGACAAATAAATTGTGGCAGGCTCCGTGGAATAATGACATCTCAAAAGTGAAAATTTATGCCCATAGCTAAGATTTTACCAAGAAAATAGAAAAAAGCATCGATGTGTTAGAAATATAAGGTAATTTGTAGAAAAGTAATAAGAGAAAAAAGATATTTTGTTGATTCTTAATTGGTCTCCAATTACAGACTGATTCATCTTTTTATAACAGAATATCCAAGACCCCTTATCAAGACAACTTCCTATAATTAAGGTGCCGTCATCTGTAAACCCTAGGAGCTAACACAAACCATAATACTTAAAATAGGCAAAAGTACACAACTGCCCTTATTAGGATATAAATAAAAAACATAATAAGACATTATTAAACTAAAGCACACTACGGCAAAATCTTCAACACCCCCCCTCAAGTTGAGCATGGATATTTAACATGCCCAACTTGCTCATAAAGTTGTCGAATCCTTGCTTGACTAGAGGCTTTGTCAATCCATACGCAACTTTGTTATGCAGACGGAAGAAAGGGAATCAGATTATCCCGTCATCAACTTCTCTCTTATAAAATGTCTGTCAATCTCGATATGCTTGGTCTGTCATGTTGAGCAGGATCATTGGCAATATCGATAATTTTGCCTTATTATCACGATAAAGTTTCATGGCGACTCGGCGCTGGAACTTGGAAGTCTTACAGGACTCTTTGCATCCACACTTCCTCACACACACTTTGTGCCATTGCCTATATTCCGCCTGCCGGTGTACTCACAGCAACCATCCACTTGTTTTTGCTCGCCAGTGTGACTAGGTTTACCCGCGCGTAGGTGCGATAACTGATGTGGATCTTACTCCTTTGAACCATTGATCGAGAATCTGTGTATACTTACTCCCTGTTTGAGCTCTTCACGAACCTGATCCTTCACTATAGTACGCTTAAGGTACCTCGGTGTCTATAAAGCGCTTACAGGTGTTTTCACATGGTGCATGCATGATTGGCTCCTTTACTCTACACAAAAAGAAATATCGGCTGGTGTGAGCAAGGTATATCGGCCTACCCACCGATCTTTGATACCTCGCTTTATCCACGGGGACATCGTCATCTTTCACTTCCCAGAGCTTTAGATTGGCCTCATAAAGTCTTGGTGGTTTACAACCACTCATACACTGTCTCTTCCGACCAAGTCTAGCACATATTTTCTCTGTGAGACTACAACTCCTTTCTCTGATCTGGCAAATTCCATGACTAAGAAATACCTTAAACTGCCCAGTTCTTTAATCTCAAACTCTGAAGCCAATCTTTTCTTGATCTCATCAATTCCCAGCCTATCACTGCCTGTAAGGATGATGTCGTCAACATACACCACCAAGATGGTCGGTTTCCCACTTTACGACTTTTTCACAAATAAGGTATGATCCGATTGCCACTTGTTTGAACCCTTTTCTTCAAGAACTTGGTAAACCTCTCAAACCATGCCGCTTGGGCTCTGTTTTAATCCATATAAGGATTTATTCGACTGCAAACCTTCCCTCATTCTTCCCGAGGAAGCGGTGGAAACTCATATACACCTCCTCCTTGAGGTTCCCGTGGAGGAATGCATTTTCACATCCAGTTGCTCGAGGACCGGTCAAGTTTCTGACCACAGACAAAAGAATTACGACAATATTCAATTTAGCTACTAGAGAGAAAGTTTACGAGTAGTCCAACCCGTAGGTTTGGGTATACCGCTTAGCCACCAACTTTGGCCTTGTATCTTTGTAGTGATCCATCGAGTTGTATTTTACGGTGAACACCCATCTTTACCCTCTTGGAGTTTTCCCGTCGGAGTAAATCCCCACGTCCAGGTATGATTCTTTTCAAGAGCATTAACTTCCTCGTAGGCAATTTGCTTTCCACTCGGGAGACATTAGAGCTTCTTGTATAGTGTTGGGAATTTGAATGGTAGAAAGGTTTGAAAGGAAGGTCTGAGTGAGTGTGGGGCCAAGTTGTGGTAAGACACATACTTCTGCGAGGGGATATAGAGGATATTTGGTGCACTCCACAGGAGGTTTTACGATAGCTATGGAGCACATCCCAATAACAAATCGGGAGATGTGGTTTTAATAGAGGTTTCCATAGAAGGGTTTTCATTAGATTCAATTTGGTCATCAGGATATTGACACGAAGCATCGATCTCTTCACTGTTTGCAGGATTATTTTGAGATCTTCGTTTGGAGGAGGAGATTGATTAATGCTATTACACGTGTGAGCATCTGCATGATCTTGAGTGAAGTCTTCCTCTAGAATAAGTTTTGCGGAAATTTACGGATTACGGTCTTGGGGTGACTTACGAATTTAGTGAATCGAGAAGTCTTGTACTCACTTATTTTCATGTTGATAAGAAATATCACTTGGAGGGTTCTAGACTCACTATCCTCTTCAAGCAATATAGACTCATGTTCATTGAGGATCTCCCTTTGAACATGAGTGTGGAAAAACATTTTATTTTCAAAAAAGTCATCTCTTTACTAATGACAACTTCTTTGAGTCTCGAGGATCAAGCAGTTTGTACCCGCTTTTGAGTGGGTGCATAGCCAATAAATACACATTTTTAGACACAGGATCCAACTTTACTTGGTGATAAACATGTGTAAATGCGATACACCCAAAAATTCTTAGGGAAGGTCTTGAATGATCTGATGCTTTGGGATAAATACTTTTAACTTGTCAAAGGACTTTGAAAACATCGCACCGCCTTGAGGGCATCGTATTAATCAGGTAAATGGTGTCAACACTGACCTCTCCCATAGATACTTGGGTGTTTTAGAGGCCAACATCAAGGCTCAACTACCTCAGTATGTGTGCATTCTTCCGTTCGACCACCCCGTTTTGTTGGGGTGTGTGGGAACGTGAGCTTTAGTTAATCATCCATTTTCCAAGAAAAGGGACTGGGAATGAGTTAAAATACTCTCTCCCATTGTCACTTACGAAAATTTGAATTTTGGTTTGAAATTGAGTGAAAACCATGTTATAAAAGTCTATGAAAACTTATTTAACATGATTTATGTTTTAACAAATACACCCGTGAGACCACTAGTGTGGTCATCAATAAAAGTTACAAACCAGCGTTTTCCAAACAAAGTGCTCACCACTAGTAGGCCCTCATGGCATCTTCATGAATCATAGTGAAGGGTTTGAGTGGGCTTATAGGGTTGAGGGTGAAAAATAGTTCTTGTATGTTTTGATAATTCACAAACTTCTGCTTTGCAAAAGCGACTTGATCTTTATTTAAAAATAATTGCAGCAGCGACTTTTTCAAATAGCCTACCTTAGGGTGGCCAAGTCTCGAAGTGCCATAACAAGATTTTATTCTTATCAACATGAGCAATTTGAAAACATAAGTTTCTAGGCATTGTTTTATTCTTGAAATCTTCATCTTCCTCGAGGATATCTGATCCTCCCCCTTAGTGTAGCATTGCCAATCTCCTTCCACGTATGAGTATCCACGAAACTTACGGCCATAAGCAGAGAAAGAGGCGGTGCATTTAGTATCATAAATGAGTTTATTAATGAGACGTAAGGTTGCGAGGATAATTTAGGGACATGGAGGACATTAGTGAGGTTAATTTTGGTGAGATAACAATGGTCCCTTTTCCGACAATTGTGGAAAAAGTTCCATCTGCTACCACTTATTTTTGGTTCCCGACACAAGGAAAATAAGAGGAAAAAAATCTGTGAGCAGTGGGTCATGTGGTGATGGCCCACTGAATCATGATTGATAGTCATTTTGTTTTACTCTAGAAAAGAAAAGAGGAGGATTGCCTTTCTCAACTAAGGAGCATGAGGAATCACACGAAGGTTGCTGAGTGCGTGCTTGGATCGGTTTAGTGATGCGCTCTATTTGTTCTGAGTAAACAACGGTGATCAGAGGAGTTAGCACTCGATAAGAAGATACTGGATGGCTTGGTTTGCTTGCTTCCATACGATGCTCGGCCCCTGCACTCCTTGGTTTCCAATTAGCCGACTTGCCATGGATGCCCCAGCCAAGTCTCTCTTGTGTGGCCACTGCTTCTTGTAGTGATCGCACCATACTACTTCTGTTTTCTTCCACTTATTTTCCCTTTAAATCTGCTAATCTGAGAGGACTCTATCGAGATCTGATCCCCTTATACATCACCTTCCTGCCAGTTCCTCCTTATCACCTCTGAAAAAACTTCTTTGAGAGAAGGTAGAGGATTCTTGCCCAAAATCCTCCACTTTTACCTCATCCAACTCTTGGTTTAGGCCGGCCAAGAAAGGTATAGACTCTTTCATTTTCTTCCATTTTTGGAATTTTAACCCATCAACTGGGGCAATCCCGAGGCGATCGTAGGACAAATCCAACTCTTGCCAAAGACTTACAACTTCATTGTAATGGCGGTCACCTCCTATTTTCCTGCTTGCAAGACCGGATCTGTTTTGAGTTCATAGATGCAGGATGAATTTTCGAGATCGAGTACATTTTCTTTCTGCGATCCACATATCTTTCGCGATGCCAAAAACCTATGTGGTTTAGCAGCTGGCCTTTCCATTGAATTGATTAAGCAAGCCATGATCATGGAATTCTCGATTTCCATGTCACGGCCTTGGGATCTTCTTCTGTGAGGCTTTTTGTCTCCGCATGAGATACCCTAATTTCCCTTACCATCGATGGCAAGTTTGATGGTTTGGGCCCCTCAAGGTAATTCTTTGCCATTGAGTTTACGAATTTATGTGAGCGGATGTCTTTTGCGAAGTGGCTTCTCCTCAAGGTTTTGTTCAATAGCGAGAACTATTTGAGGCCGGTTGAGGAATCAGATGGGGTATTTCTTAATTCCCCAGTCATAGCTGCTCGAAAATTCATGGTTGAATTTGGTTAACCATGCTCCGATACCATGTAGAAAAGTAATAAGAGAAAAAAGATATTTTATTGATTCTTAATTGGTCTCCGATTACAGACTGATTCATCTTTTTATAACAGAATATCCAAGACCCCTTACCAAGACAACTTCTTATAATTAAGGAGCCGTCATCTATAAACCCTAGGAGCTAACACAAACCATAATACTTAAAATAGGCAAAAGTACACAACTGCCCTTAGGATATAAATAAAAAACATAATAAGACATTATTAAACTAAAGCACACTACGGCAAAATCTTCAACATAATTTATGTTTGTTTAACGTATTATAATTTTTACACATTTTCTTAGTCAAATAAGAGATGCTTGGCTTAAAATACAAGATAAAACTATTGATTATTATCCTGTCCTAACTCAATATTTTTACGTTTTAGTGGTGTGATGATATTAGTTGATAAATTTGTTAAACAAAGAAAATAGATCTTAAATCACAAGAAAACCATGCACTTAGTTGAAAATTCTTATTGTCATAGCTTTGTTTACGTGTAATCAACTAGACACGAATACGCAATCTATCACCTTATGTTCAATTCAACGATCTTTCTTTAAAGATTTAATTGACCGAGCACGCTTGCATTTATTCTGTTGAATTACATGAATTGGAAGTCACGGTTTCTTAATTGTGGTTGAAAATTACCATTTGTGTATGAAATATTTTGACGTGATTCAAGTCGATTGAAATGTTGTTTTGTTAGTATTGAGTTTTGTGGTTTGGTTGTATTAAGTTTTGTGTTGAACTGAATTTATAAAAATAAAAATGAGAGAGACAAATTTACTTATGACATAACAGATTAGTTCTATGGTAATCGAGGTACCCCACCGTGGCGTGGCGCTTAGTTCACTCGTTCACTATGGTAATCGGTGACCCCGCGATAGTATGACATGACACTTACTCGAGGTAAGACGACTCTTACTCAAAGTAAGACGACGAATAACAACACTTTCAGCGTGGCGTCTCGAGAGAAGAATTGAACCAAAAGCGCCATATGGCGTTCTCAAGTCGACTTACCAATTTTTAGGAAACTTGAGAAACTATGCCCGAAAAGTAAAAAATTTGACAAAATATGTCCGGCGCGACGTCGCGCCTCGTCGTCACTCGGTGGTCATGCGTGCCTCGTCGTCGCTCATCTGCGTGCCTGCGTAAATTACGTCGCTTCATACGTCGTGCGTGTGTCGCTAAATGCTTGGACTTGGCGTAGTTTCAAATGTTTACTTTTGGAGCATATTTTTTCAATACTCAAGTTTTTCAGACATATTTTTTCAAGTTTCCTTTTTTTAATTGGTTTTCGTTTTTATGGTTTTATTTTAATTGATTAATTGTTAAAATTAGGGCAAACATTTTTCTTTTTGAAAACACACGCACACTTTTTGAACAAGATAGTAATTTAATTTATCAATAATCAAATTGATTTTTCATTACTTCATAACCATTGTATTAAGGATAGTCAAAAGACACTCATTTGTTCTTAATAATAATTCACGTCAAATGATTTATAGTACTAGTAATTTGGTTTTGATGAAGTAGAGGTAAAGAACCCTACATTAAGGGGGTGTTTGTTTAACCCAATAAGTACTTATTCTTAAAACAATAAGTGGTAGTTATCATAAGTGGTGTTTGATAACATTTTTAACCCCACTTAATTTATTAAGAGCATCTGAATTTGCTGTATAAAAATGTGGAAAATTTTAAGCGATAAACCAACCACTTAAAGCTGGATTTTTTTTTTTTTTTTTTTTTCATCCCACGTTTTAACAGTTATTCCCCATCATCTTTATTTCAATTTTTATTTTATGTCCAGCGAATTTTGTTCCTTTATCAATTGTTTTTTTCTTTTTGCTTTGTTAATTTTATTTTACAAATTGTAAAAGTAAAGGTGGAAAAGCGTATATCTCGTTAAATTAGATAATCACTTTATATAAGTCGCGGTTACAATGTGAACACAGATTACATTGATGATGATAAATTTGATTGAGCGTTACATAATAAGAAAGATAATGTCGTTGGCTTTGGCTGTGAATAACCGCATAATAGTATTTCTTCAACACTCCCGGCATTGCCAAGTCAAAGCGAAATGGTGCATGGATGATCGTTGCCTCGTTAAAAACCTTGCCAAGTAACAAAACCCAGTGGGACAAAATAAAACTTGGTCAAAGGGAAAGAAAGCCTTGCACCCTTTAATCTTTAAGGATAACGTGTGTGTATTAGACTCCCACAGGTCTATATCTCCCACGATCCTTACACATCGATCAAGGAAGCTTTGAAAGCCTTAGCATTCTATATTTTTCACATGTTCCTCAAATATTGCTTTAAGCGGTGACTTGGTAAACAAATCGCCACATTCTCCTCATCAGACCTTACTTGATTCACTTGAATCTTGAGAAGAGCTTGTTGTTCTTTGGTTATAGAAAAACTTTGGTGATATGTGTTTTGTGTTGTCACCGCTTGATATAACCAAGCTTCATCTGACCGATGCAATTTGCATTATCTTCATAAATGCAAGTAGCTCTTGGTGGTGGAACTTAAACCTTTGGTCCTCGAATATGTGTAATGATGGACCTTAACCATATACACTCACGAACCGCCTCATGTGTAAAGCAATAATCTCAGAGTGGTTCGAGGAAGTATCCTGAGACTTTGCTTGGTTGATCTCCAAGATACCGCGCCGTGTTCCCGATGGTAAATACATAACCGGTTTAGGAGCGACGCTTTATGTGGGAGATAGATACCCAGCGTCGCAAACCCAACTAATACATTGTTTGGGGTTTGAGTAGTAGGGTGGCGATTCATTTGTCGGCGTTTTCTTTAGGAGTTGTATTTTCATTTCACGGTCCCTCTTGTCTTTGTGTAGGAAAAAATAGGCCCAAGTCAATGGTTCCTTTTAGGTATCGAAATATGTTTTTAATACCATTCCAAATAATGACTGCGTTGGCGGCGGTGAATCCAGCTAACAAGTTCACTTTGAGAATGCAATATACGGTCGAGTACATTGAGCTAAATACAATAATGCGCCTATTGCACTTAAGTAGGAAATTCGGCTCCCGATAGCTCTTCGTCATCTTATTTGGACGAAATGGATCTTTCTTTATGTCAAACTTGACCGATCATGGGAGTGCTAACGAGTGCACTTTGTCCATATTAAATCTTTGAGCATCTTTTGGACATATCGAGGTTTGGTGGATAAGTATTCCACAAGCTTCGGTGTTCTAGTTCAGAGCCTAGACAAAACCGAGTTTTCCTAAGATCTTTCATCTCAAATTCGGATTTCAAATAGCTCGCGGTTTCTCTTATTTCATTAAAAGTACTATTATGTTCATATCATCGACATATCTTGCTACAATTGCAAATCCGGAACTTGTTTTCTTTATGAATACTTGCAGGGCATAGTTCATCATTCTTATATCACTTCCCGATCAAGTAGTCAACTTAGGCGGGTATACCACGTCCGCCCGGATTGTTTTAATCCGTAAAGTGGTTCAAGCGTTTCAATCACGATTGAATCAAGCATACTCCGTGGTTTACAAACCCGACCAATTCACGCCGTTCCGCTTGAAAATCCTTTCTTATCTCCCCCTAACAGCGGGAAGCAGGATTCTGTCAAAAGTGACAATCCGCAAATCTTACGGTAAATAGAATCGCTTTCAAAGGTTCCAAATAGCGGATAATAGTTGGGGATTCTATCAACATAAATACTAATCGTCTCGAGGACCCATTTATAGTGCTTGTTGTGGAAGCGCAATGAGCAGCAATATCTTTGCTGGCAAATATCACGTAAGTTGTGAAATATCAGGCTCATATCAAGTACTAAGCGAGTACGCGAGAAAATGGTTGGCTAGCGGTGCGTGCAAGCGAATAAATAAGGCTGCGTGCAATATTGCATAACCCCATGACGGGATAGGGGCAAGTTGATGCGCATAACCAATGCCACAGCCACCATCTGCCTAGAGCACACAGATGGTGAAAGCCTGCCAGAGACCATTCTCGTGTATGCACACTGGGAGTGCACGAGGATGTTCCTACATCAATCCCGATAGACATGCAATAATCATCAAATGCTTTTGATGTGAACTCTCCGGCGTTATCAAGCCCTTATAGACTTGATAGGGTGATCGAGGTAGTGAGCCCTTAAGCATTATAATCTGTGCTAAGAGTTTTACCGTCAGGCCATTCTTGTGGACAATAATGCGACATGTGACCCGGCGTGTCGAGGCATCCACGTGAACCATAAAATACTTGAATGGCCCCGCGTTACGGATGGATAGTCACATATATCACCTTGTATTCTTTGTAAAGAATGGAATGTTTTGTTTCATGTCTTTAGCATAGGAAGGTCTCGATCCTGTTTTTGCTAAAGCGAGGCTTCCACAAAATGATTGGTGTGCCTTGGAAATGGTCAATGAGGAAGAGGGATATAACTCAAATACGGTGCTTGAGGCGACAATGGGTCGCTTTGAAACAACACTACTTTGGACACTTTGCATTGTGTGCGGATTTTGTCCCATTTTGTTTTTCCTCGAAAGAAGGGATGTCCGTGTGAGTTCTTTAAAATACGGATCATCATATCTCGACCAGGGTAGTCTGAAAGCGATCATGCCAAAGCTTTGTATGGTGAGTGTCCCAAATTGCATTGTTGGTGGCAGTGAGATTCAATAATAATCGAATAGTAGTAATATATAATCCATTAGATTGACTCATAAGCTTTTAGTGTCGCGTTTCCTTCACATTCATTTGTAGTAATATACAAATATTCAGTTCCATTCTCACGGTGAGTTTCCAAATGATAACCGTTGGCCACGAATATGCTGAAACTTAACAAGGTTCGATTGGCTCTAGGTGCATATAGGCGTTTGTGACTTTTATCGTTGTGCCGTTGGGCATCAAAATGTGGCATTTCCTAAGCCACTTGTATTACTTGTGATGATCCGATCATCGTGATCACGAGATAATTACATGGAATTAACTCGACAAATAATTGTACATTCCTTAAGATAGTGTGTGTGGTTCCCCTTTATCGCCTAAGCACCTCTATTTCTCCTCGATTCATTCCTACATTTAAATTAGATGAGATTAAAAAGTAAGAGAGACATAACTCATATTATTTTAGAGATTTTCGATGGAGATAGAATGATATACTTTTCATCCCGATATATATGTTTATTGTATGGTGATGTATTGCTTTTACACCTTTAATAGTGCTATTTTCGAACCGTATATATCTTGGTAAATAAAATCGAATAAAATTCAATACTTCGTATCAAAATCCCAAATTTATTAATGAGCCAACTAAAATCGTAATAAAAGTCTAAATTACATCAAAATCAAATTCGCGGCTTACCATTATTCAAATGAACTTTAAGACCAAAATAGTCTAGGCTAAAAATAAAGCATTCCGCCTTCCCCAGTATTCTTGAAAAATAAATAAATAAGCAGCATCAATAAAATTATAATAATAAAACAAACAAGGAAACGTAATTTGCGACACCACTCAATTAATGCGGCAGCAACGTAATTGCATTATTATTATTTTTTTTTTTTTTTTTTTTTGGATTACTTTAAGGGAGTAAATAATAATAAATAATAAAAAAAGGGAATCCTGCCCTAATCTTGCCGCCGATGTGAAACTATTAGTCCATTATTGCAAACGGCGGACAAAGGAAAAAAAAATTTTATTTGTTGATCCTAACAGTATCATGCAGCAGCATAATACATTGAAAGCAAAATCACAAGAACTTAATTTGATCACATGTAAAAGCTACCACGTGGAACCAAGAAAAGCAATTTATTCATATAAACTGGGAATAGCGTCACGGGATCATGAATCGATTAACATAGATAATAGGTTGTTTCCGATCTGGCATGTAAATCAACAATAAAAGTACCTTAATATCGTAAGAAATAATCGATGATCGGGTAGAGTTTTTGTGCATACCGTTCAACGGAGAATTGATAGATCTGTTCACCAAAGGGATATCGCCGTTGATGGATAAAGTCATTCGCGCGGGCGGGTGCAAGGCGGCGGCAAATAGGTCGATGGCGGCGGCTCGCTCAATTAGGTTTTTTTTTTTTTTTTCTTCGAGCTACGTGCGATAACGTGTAAAAGTAAAGGTGGTAAAATCGTATCTCATTCCATTAGATAATCCTTTATATAGGGTCACGGTTATAATGTGAACACAGATTACATTGATGGCAATAAATACCGATTGAACGTTACATAATAACCGAAAGATAATCGTCATTGGCTTTGACGAAGGCACATAATAGTATTTCCTTCAACACAAATCTGTTTATTTTACTGACTTTATATTTTTA
Organism: Gentiana macrophylla; assembly: GCA_026214975.1. Classification (NCBI taxonomy): domain Eukaryota; kingdom Viridiplantae; phylum Streptophyta; class Magnoliopsida; order Gentianales; family Gentianaceae; genus Gentiana; species Gentiana macrophylla. The sequence continues at coordinate 140,981,709 of CM047805.1, read as the reverse complement.
TAATATAATGGTAGGATAACGTGTACATTTTTTTAAAGTAATAAGAGTCTAATATTTATATAATATTTTCTGATTCTACAAATGTTATGAAATTAAAACTCAATAATACCAAAATATTATATTTGAAAATTTTATAGTTACACTATAGTATCGTTTGCAAAAGAAAACAAATATTTTGCTAAAGAAACCTTCTAACATAAGTTTGTTGTAATTGAATATTTATGTATGCTTCACATGTATAATTTTTTTTTCTAATATATAAAAACATTGCAAGGGCAAAGTCGTAAACTCAAACATCTTAATATTTTAGTTGTATCTCGTTATCAAACGATCTTATTATTTTCAGATTTCGATTCTTATTATATCGGAGACTTGATTTGATTTGAGATTTGATTTTGATTTTGATTTTTTAACAAACTGGTCCTAAAACTGACCAATGTATATTTTTGTCCGAAGAAAACAGCCGTTGTTTCCTTGGAAGGAGGCAGCAATATCTAATAATGCAGGGGTTTGCTTCAGCCACCATCTCCTCTGCCACCATTTCACGCCCCGCCATTTCACGCCCCGCCTCCTCCTCGTACGTCTTTACCACCACCACCGCTTATCCTTCATCCCACACCCAATCGGTATGAATACCTTTATGCTTTTTCTTTTTCTATTTTTTTTTGTTGGAATTTCTACTACGCGATGGCACGTTCTTGACATTTTTTCTTTGTGTAAAGTTTTCAACAGTGGCGTCTTGTAGATTGGTTTCTTGCTCACTTAAGGGCATGGCTGAAGCCGAAGCTTTTGCTACTCCTAAGCTTCATTCTAACATCTCTTCTCCTGGTAATTTTTTGCAACTACAATTTTGGATAAAGTTGGCGCCTTTTGGCATTTTTACCTCATTTTCTTGTTCAATTTGTTGAATTGAGTGTTTTTTTTCCCAGTGATTACTTCATATTAACTTTAGTTTGCTTATCAATACTTGAATGCAGGCTTGAGACAGTAGTAATTTGTCAATGTTTAGTACAATTAGTAAAAGTCGCTTGAACAGATGTCATGATTCGATGTGTGAAAATTAGTCACTTATAGGAATAGGAGCAGTACTATGTAAAGGTAAGGGCATGCCTATATGGCCAAGGCTATAAGCGCTAATATACTCACCAAGCTGCGTTCTTTTACTCGTGTCGTTCAATAATTTCTTGTGAAATGATAGAATTTTTTGTTTAAGTATTTGTAGTTATTAGTTAAGAGGATGGCTATTGCTATTGGTTTTGGATTCTAGCTATATGTCAATATCTCATTTGATTCTATATTTGTCTATACATTTTTTCTCTTGGGGATTAAATGCAGGTTAAAAATGTGTGATCACGAATGATAATTTTTGTTTGGGTCGACTTTTTAACCTAGGGAGGAAGCAAGTTCTGATTTGGTATCAGACAAGAGAGGATTGACTGAGCTTGGGAATGGACTACTGGAACTTGGGTAACTTCGATATTTTCTTTTTTTTCCGGTATTCCTTGTTAGATTTACGATTTGCTCTGTAGTTTGAAAATGTGCTCAACTATTTTTCAATAGGTAAATGAAAGAAACCACCATTCATCCACCGGGATGAGTTATTTAGTTTATTGTTCAGAAAGGTTTAAAATTTTCATGTCTTATGTGTTGATGAAGTTTGTGACGATCATTCCTTGCTGAAACCGGAAAAAATACAGGATGTTGAAAATGGATTTTGAGTTTTCCTTCTTATTATCAACAGAGTTTTGTGTTTTCTGAGGTTGACAGTGTACTGCATCTGAATTATTACCAAGATAGATTTTGCAGTTTAAATGTCCATGGTTTTCATGGTGGTCTATTCTCTAATCTCTAATGCTGTAGATTTACAATTGTTTCAACCGGAGGAACAGCCTCTGCCTTGGAAAATGCCGGAGTATCAGTAACCAAAGTGGAAGAACTTACGGATTTTCCTGAAATGGTAAGGTTTTTTTGTACCCAATAAATTCTTCTCGTTATTGTTTTCACATATTATAATTCTGATTTCTTTATATCATTTTCTATTTTGAACAGCTTGATGGTCGCGTAAAAACTTTGCACCCTAACATACATGGGGGTATTCTTGCTAGAGAGATCTTGATCATCACATGGCAGCCCTTCATAAGCATGGGATTGGTATGTGTAGAAGCAATAAATATATGTTAATATATACATTCATATATTATAAATATAGAGATTCTAAAGATCTATATTGTTGCTCAATTTCCTTGTTTGTTGAATGGATGATAGAATCAGAATACCATCTTGTGTTGGGAAAATAAAAAGGGATAGTATTAGTGGTGCTGTGGATCCCCACTGCCTTTGCTTTCTTTAAATGTGTGCGTTAGAACATAAGAAATCCCAAATGTATTTCATATGCTGATCTGCAATTTTTTTTTTATCTCTGTATGTTTTCCAACTTGTGAAAATCCCATAGACAATATTTGTTCTACACGTATAATATTAATTGGTCTTTCGTTTCCTTTTTATGTTCTCTTGATAATTGTTTCATTTGCAGGAACATTTGATGTGGTAATTGTGAATTTATATCCCTTTTACAATAAAGTTTCCTCCTCAAGTGGAGTATCTTTTGAAGATGGAATCGAGAATATCGATATTGGTGGCCCTGCCATGATTAGAGCTGCTGCAAAGGTTGTTGTGCTTTATTTCAAAAGTTTTGTTCTTTCTGATTTTAGCACAGTTCAAACATTACTTATCATACAATAACTTTTCATTTGGATTTTCCTGCTACAAACAGTTTAGAAGCCAGATTAAGGATATCTGATAATAAGCTAAAAAGTTCCCTCCTTCTCTTTTCTTATTTGACTAATCAATATTTTCATTGTTATTTTGTGCAGAACCATATGGATGTCTTGGTTGTGGTTGATTCTGAAGACTATCCTTCCCTGTTAGATTATTTACGAGGTAAACAAGAAGACGAGCTATTTAGAAGGAGGTTGGCTTGGAAGGCTTTCCAACATTCTGCTTCTTACGATTCTGCTGTTTCAGAGTGGTTGTGGAAGCAGACCGGAGGAGGTACTCATTTTAGTTTCTGCAAAGTATTACCTTTTCACCCCTATAAAAAGCTAAAACTTTTAGAAATACATGCAATTTACGCATATACTTATCCTTAAACACCTCCTCACGTTGTGTCCTCGTGCTCTACATCACCTAAAAATCCACGAAGTGTAATTTGTACATATATATCCATGCTAACAGTTCACATACATGCATTTCCTCTTAATATAGCAACCTTGGCTTCAGTGTATCCATTGAAAAGATTAAAATATTAGTCTTTTTGCATATTGCTCTTCTTGTTAATTTTCATATATTAACTACTATATTTTGTTTTTGTAGATAAATTCCCTCCCAGTCTTACTGTACCCTTGTCACTCAAGAGTTCACTTCGTTACGGTGAAAATCCTCATCAGAAGGCTGCGTTTTACGTCGACAAGTCCCTGGCCGAGGTTAATGCTGGCGGAATTGCAACTTCTATTCAGCACCATGGAAAGGTAATGTTGTTCTATTTGTTAAAGAAGTATTATAAAAAGGAACTATATAGGCAATCATAATGTGAATAATTGGAACTTAAAAACACTCTTTTCTTAGAAGCCAGGATTAAATTTGGATTCACATATTGAACGAGTTCATGTCCAAACGAACCCATGGTGGATGTCTAGTTGCTATTTTCTTGTGGAAAAACGAAGCATTTCAAACTTTCACTCAAAAGACATTTAGTGCATCTACTAGCCATCAACCACAATGAGACATAGTGATTGATTTAGAACCCACTGATTAATCAACTGAGGCCATGACAAAAGACTAACAATTTTTTTTGTTCTGTGGATACAGGAGATGTCTTACAATAATTATTTAGATGCTGATGCAGCTTGGAATTGTGTAAGTGAGTTCAATAAACCTACATGTGTTGTTGTGAAGCATACAAATCCTTGCGGGGTTGCTTCGCGTGATAATATCATTGAAGCCTATAGGCTGGCTGTGAAAGCCGATCCAGTCAGTGCATTTGGTGGTATTGTAGCATTCAATGTGGAAGTTGATGAGGTAATTAAATCGACATCTATATTCTTTTCTTTAATTCTACTATGATTCTCTAGGCCTTCCTCCATTTGTTTATGCTATACAATTTTATTTTCCATCGTAGGCACTGGCTAGGGACATCCGGGAGTTCAGAAGTCCCACTGATAACGAAACTCGTATGTTCTATGAAATTGTTGTTGCTCCAAAATATACCCAAAAAGGGCTTGAGGTTCTCTGTGGAAAGTCAAAGACTTTGAGGATTCTTGAGGCACAAAAAAATAGTAATGGAAAGCTTTCTCTCAGGCAAGTCGGCGGTGGTTGGCTGGCTCAAGATTCTGATGATTTAGCCCCAGAAGATATCAAATTTTCCGTAGTTTCTGAAAAGATTCCACAAGAAAACGAGCTCTCTGATGCTCAGTTTGCTTGGCTTTGCGTAAAGCATGTGAAGAGCAATGCCATCGTTATTGCAAAGGTTTGTATACTGTTGTTACTTTATGTACATATGTGATCCCCTTGGGGCAAAACAAAAGATGCTCATGAAGTCCATGATATTTAGAGATGTGGGCCATAATTGCAATCATCGTTTTTGCAGGATAACTGCATGTTAGGTATGGGAAGTGGACAACCGAACCGCTTAGAGAGTCTAAGAATAGCTTCAAGAAAAGCAGGAAATGAAATAAAAGGAGCTGCTTTGGCAAGTGATGCTTTCTTCCCATTTGGTAAAATTCTTTTACTCTACATCAGATTCAGTGTCCATTTTTTTCTTGGTTTTGTGGTGGGGGGTGGGGGTAGGGGGTAGGGGGTAGGGGGTAGGAGACTGGTGGTATAAGGGTTGGATTACTTATTTGGGTACCACACCTACCGTGCACCACGGAAATTTTATTTTGGTACCTCCACTCTGGATGAATCGGGACCGTCGGTTTTAAACCTGGATTTAAAGCGTGTGTAGCTCGATCACTTCCGTCAAATCACATCACCCAAACTACACTCTCCACCTAAGAATTTCCCATGCACCACGATAAAGGTTGACTTTCAAACGACGAGTATGCATACTCAATTTCATACAAATCAAATAGACCATATAATCATACTCACGGCTTTCACTGCGATGCATGGTATGTATCGTAATTCCTGCTAAACTTGTTGTATAATTGATTCTGGGCAGCTTGGAAAGATGCAGTTGAAGAAGCGTGCGGAAGCGGGGTCAGTGTTATTGCTGAGCCTGGAGGGAGCATTAGAGATACCGACGCTATCGATTGCTGTAACAAGTATGGTGTATCACTTGTTTTCACTAATGTTAGGCACTTTAGGCACTAGCAATACAATTAATCTTTGGTTTAAATTTAAGGAAATAAAAAATAAAAAATAAAAAAATAAAACGCTTGTATCCTGGGATCGAGTTCCCTAAAATTTTGCTAGTTCAGTTATTAGATTGCAACTCTTTTTTCTGTAATTTGTGAATGTTCTTTCTGCCTATTAACAATATGTACAATATATTCGGAAAGTCGAACCTTACACATGATGTTCGGTTTTTCAGAGGTTAATTGTCTGTATCCGACCTCCAGAAAGTTGAATTTTACATCCCGATGTGGTGCAACGGCGTATTATTATTTGAGAAAGAATTATTTAGGGGCTCAGTTTTCCTCTATGTAGTCATGTAGACAATCTGGCCTATTAGGTGTAGGAGAAAAACATGGGGAAACCTGTACTTTTATTGTCCCTTTTAATTTGATTAACAAAATCTTAAACCTCTCAAGCTTCAAAACCAAATTTTGTTTATATTCATCTTATATTTTCTTGAGATGGAAAATATCGTTTTCCTTGTTTTGTTTAATTTATTTAGAACATAAATTGCTCCTTTATCAAAATAAAATTTATTTTTTTCCTTCACCTTTTGGTTCTTTTCATTGAGAAGGAAAAATTCCAGTTTCTTCCAAAATTGTCAAAATATTAGATGGAGAAATCATCTTCATTCTTGGTAAGCTATACAACATCTTTCGTTTTGTTTTTCGAATTATTCTTTTTTTTCTCTTCATAGGATTAAAAATGGTGGCTGTATTTTAGTTGTTGTTATTCATAAATCTTTTCAGGACTCCCATGTTTATATTTTCTTACACTGATTATTTTTAATTATTATTTCCTTTTCCCCTCCTGATATTTCATGTTCTTCAGAATAGTCCATGGCTTATTTCCATGTAGTTTACTTACTCTGAATAGCTATATGGGACATTCTCGTGAGATTTTAGATGTTCCATTATTGTTCGTTTGTTTTGATGGAATGAAATGAAAGAAATGTAATGAAGACATTTCGTCATTGTGTTTGGCTTGTGATATTGGATCAGATTCCATAACTGATGACGCGTTCGGTCGTGCTAGGTAGTGGACGGTGGTGTAGGGTGTGGGTGGCATAAGGGTATGGGTGAGAAGGGACAAAGTGAGGGTGAAGTTAGTAGAGAGGGGTGGGATAGGGTAGAGTAAGGGTAATGTAGGTGGGGTGAGGTGGTAAGGTAAGGTAGGGAGGAATATGTTCTGGTAGGGTAGTGTATAGGTGGGGTGGAGTAGAGGGTAAGGGTCACATATGTAGGTGGGGCGGGTATGAGTGTGGAGGTGAGGTGAAAGGGTAAGGTAGGGTAATGTAGTAGGGTAGGATAGGGATATAGCAAGGTAAGATCGAAGGTAAGGTAAGATGGCTTAGGAGTGATTGGATGGCATAGTATGGTAGGGTGAGGCAGGGTAGGATCAGGGTACATGGTTTACATCCTTCCTTGTTGATAAAGTAGTAGGCACACAACAAAATTTGTCACAATAAATTAATAAATATAATTCACATCATTAATAATGATGAAATTCATATCAATCAAAATATCATACGTCATAATCAAGAATGTAAAAAATGTGTCGTGTCGCTTATTTTGACAATTTCGTTATGATATCATTGCGCTACCATAAAACAATGTAATCAAGTTTCTAAAGCCATGGGTCGATCCACATTCGACGGTGGGGTCATGTGATCCTACTGTGATCCGAGAATTTTTTTAGCATTAAATCGATTTAGTTTTAGTGTTAAAAAGATGTTTTGTTACTAAAAAAAATACATTTTTAGCCTCTTGTGAATTTACTGAAACAAGTTTTTGGATACAAAATATAGGTTTAGACTCCGTTAACACTACTGAATGTCCAACTAGAATCACTTCTACAAAATAAGATATCGTGACCACAAGCAAACAATCCACAGAATCATGTCTAAGTAACCAATGCAAATTGTTAGTCTTTTCACACCTGAATTTTTTCTTTTTTTAACACATCACACTTTTATTTCAGTCTTTAAATATTTTTTCTAATTAATTCGAACTCAATTTTAGACAGAAAGTTGAGTAGTTTACATATCGAATTTTATTCTGCAAGTATCAAATGTGTTTACCGGCCGATATTAGGTCTAGTAAATACCTGACATACTGACCCATATTCGATCAGAATAAAAATCAAATTTGACCAGAATAATATATTGGTGTTGAATTTATTTGGGTTTTGGATTGAAACGAGTCACACCAAATATTGCCCTATATTTTCCAATCCAAAACCCCTCGATCTTTACTATATCTTGAGAAGTGAAAAGGTACAACCAATGATTTATATGGTTAGTCAATTGCCTAGTATTTGCTCTATATATTTTCTTGAATATTCATTACTATAAATTGCCAACATTTATTTATCACTCCTACTTACATTTATAAATACGTGTTTGTATATATACATGAACTTAATTAAGGGATCAAAAGGCTTGGAAGCATGAAATACAAGAAGCTTCACAAGAGCAAGTCAAATCAAGATGATGATTATCATCATCATAGCCCTATTTCTTGTCCCTTAAGCAATCATCATGGTCATGATCATCATCCATCATCATCACCATCAAGTGGTGACAGAAACAAAGTGAAAGTGTTCATGGGAGCCATGCATAAGGCATTCTCACCCCGCCATGGTGGAAATTCTCAAGAAGACAGTTCCGTTGAAAATTATAGAAAGGTGGAAAAGGTGACGAATAACGAAGAGTAATGTTATAACAGTTGTGTCAGTAACGATCGGCACAGCAGAACTTTACAGCTTCAAACATATTAATTACGTCGTTTATTAATCATTCAGTTCAATATCATAATTAATGTTGTAATTATGTTTTAATTGATTTTCCACCTTAATTTAATTTAGTCTGATGATAGCATATTTGGTCCTTTTGTCATATGGATAGGGGTTCATCAATATATTCTTTAAAAACAATAAAAGTCGAGTCTCACACAAATAGCCTGCCTTTATAGTTTCGTTGATGATAAAAAGTGGAACTTATAGCTCAGTGGTTTAGTTTGCAAAAATGACTCTACGCCTCTTAATTGTGAGAAAAAACCGACTATTTATAGAATTGAACCACATGCCGTAACTCAATGGCAAGGTTGCCACCGCAACATCCTGGCTCTTCTACACTACTAAATCATAAAACATCTTTGACCATCTTAAAATTTGCGTTTATACAAATATCTTTCGCAAAATTTGTAATTGTTCTAGATAATACGGTAAATGAACACATCTTCAGCTGATGATGCATAATAATAATAATAATAATAATAATAATAATAATAATAATAATAATAATAATAATAATAATATATCCATAGAAATATTATTATTAAGTGAAGGGTGTTTGTTTGATATTAAATCATTTTCTAGAGTTTCCAGAGTATTTAAACAAATAAAAACATACTTTATTTCGTTGATGAATAAAGAAAGATTTGTAACTATTTAAGAATTTGTATGCATCATTTCATTAGAAATATTATATTTAAGAATGTTTTAGAAAAGTGAAAACCATGAAACAATTTCAATATAAACTGAGCCAACATAGATTTATAAGTATTATACACGAACCATCTTCCATTTTCCAGAGATGGCATATGTAATGCCGCTTCCATTGAAGCCTATCTAGGGTCCCTAACCTTTTGAACCCTCGCACCTTGCTATAAATCACGTTCAGGGGCGGACGCACAACATAAGGGGGGGGCACTCAGCGCCTGGATCCGTAGAATACACTACTATATATATATTATAAACTTTTTTCGCCCTCATAAAATTTATGTTCGCCCCTATTATCTATAATAATCCGATAATTTAACATAAAACTTTTATCGGGCAAATTAAAATACATAGTTATTACCAAGTGATACATTTAAAAAACATATTAATCGGTTTCGGAATTTTGGTTTTCTTCAAAAACTGTCAGGAACATTTTATGTGTTTTAATGATGGTTATACTAGCTGTTATAGCAAATCTGAAATAAGTTAGTAATATCTGTATAAGACTTTACTTAGAGTATGACATGTTGTATAATTCAGTCAGACAAGCACTGTACTAGACTGGTAGGACGACTTAGTGAATTGAAAGATAGATGATCAGCTGAGAGAAGGCAACCAAGTACCAGCAAAGTAAAGTGAAGACTTATGGACTGATTTATAACCAGAGAAGTCTGTGATGACCTTGTATAGGTCTAAGATGTATTACAAGTGATGGAATCTATTCTTTTTAATATGGTGTACACTGATCTCACCCAAATCAAGGATCAGTGAAGTGCAAGCATACATTGGACTTTGAAAGGAGAAAGAAAACAACAAACAGGCTAAGTGAAAGTTCTACTGGCTGACTATAAAAAAGAACGGCGAAGAGAACCTCAACGACAAAGTAACAGCCTATAGCAGCCTAATGACCAGCAGATAAATAAAAGAGTCATTGAACCGGAAAAGCAACATCCAAGTGAAGAAACATGCAAGTCAAGTATGATGTCTTAATTTTATTCAGAACGTGGAAATTAAGGAAATCAAGCATTTAATACAGAATCAATCAATGACGGATTTTATAAGGAACGTTTGAAGAAAATCCGGATCACTAAAATCAAAGAGAATAAAATCAAGGAACAAATCAAGGATTATTCTCTCATTAATTAGCCAACGGACGAATTTTCAAATCAAGGAGATCAAAGCTATAAATAGAAGACATTGACAGAAATTCAAGACACACGAATATACAAGTAACGATCAGAAACTCTGTCAAATTTACACAAGCTTCTTATTGTTCTTACAAGAAATATCTAGAAGATCAACTCAGAATTTAGAGCTACAAATCTACATCAAGCACTGATATTGATCAACTCTTTGTGAATCTTATTCACACCCAACTAAAGCAATTGAATCAGATCGTCTGAGAAGAAATTGCAACCTTTTGTGATAGCTGCTGAAGGATTTGTTCTCTATGAGCAGTGTTGAAGACTGAGTCACTAAAGCTTTTGTAGCCAGGGAGTGATAGTCTTGAGATTGTGAAGCTTGTGTAGCCAAGGACAATCATAGTATTGTATTGGTGAAAGACAATAATGAATTCCTCCAATTATCACAGGAGAAGAGTGGACTAAGTGATTACATTTCCCTGAACCGCTATAAACTTTGTGTTATTTACTTACAGCATTTACTTTCTGCATATCTTTATATGTCCGTGATTGCTTAAATAGATTGAAAATACGCTTTTAAGGGTTTTAATTTTCCGCTGCCCAAAAGCTTTTCATCAAAAAAGTTTTTGCAACTCTTGAGGTTTAAAGTTTTTAAACTCACAATATAGTCATTCACCCATTGACTATATTGTTAGGAAATCAATCGAGTAGAGCAGCGGAATTTAAAAATTGATTTCCTGATCCAGGATCGTCTTCGTTTAACCAATAAACATACAAGAGAGGGATGGTAATATCACATTGGTTGATCTAAAAGATCGACGCTTTGATTGTCCGGTAGAGTAGATGTCGCGTGAGCCGCCCAAGTGTCCGGCCTCTACCAAGAATCCACACGAGCACCTCGCCGGAATCCCGCCAAGGATTGCTACTAGAAAAACTCATTCGCTAGGTCGACCTTTTCTCTCTGCACTCTCTCTAAAAGGCTCTCTTATTTTTCACAATAACAATTAGCTCTTGGAATTATGGTATACAAAAGAGCTAGCCAAGCCCTCATATTTATAGGAGTAACCTGCGCCCCATATAGTCCACAACTGATTGGGATTAGCTTTCCTAGTAGATTGAAGAGAGAGAAAATATTTTCCTAATAAAATAAAGAAAATCCCTTAGATTGATTTATCTCATTAATATTCAATATCTTATATTAAATATTTCCAATATATTGTCAATATCTTATATTGACTATATTTATCTTATTACCATAAATCTATTTTTACAAACTCAATTAATACACAATATTAATATTATGGTAATCTTATTAATTAAATTGCACAATCTAAATGTATCATATAGAAAAAGATGACGCCAATTATTAGCCAAATTCACGTGTTTGGCCACATATATATAATATACATATTTAATTAATCAACATAATTAATATCTTGTATTATATTTATTCATAATAAATAAATACCACCATATTAATTTACCACTATAACCTTTATAGTATTGAGATAAACTTTCCGTATTTGGTTATCAACTATAACCACATTTTAATCCGATTCGATGTTCATATGTGTGACCCGATAGACTAAGACTCCTGAATATGTTGGCCGTAGACATCAGGCGCAATTACAAAAATGCCCTTCACGTCTAACGATCACGGATAGAGTCTAGCAACACGTCCGTGACCCCCAATCATCGGAAGAGTCAATACGCAATGACTACTACCTTTCATGTGCTCGGTTAGCGTGTAAATAGAATCCCGTCGTTGTAATAATATCCATACGGTCGTACGTCGAGTGTCAAGCATTAACAACCGTATCTTATAATCTGGATATCATGCTCTCTCGAAGTAACTCGTTTACTTCCACTTTGTAAAGATTCACGAGAGCAAGACATTCTTTATAAGAAGACCCTTTCGGATATTCACCCCTACTAATAGGGTACGCGATTCCCAGACGACCTAACATGTATACTCCGCATGTTTCAGTATCACACCCAATCACTACTGCATGATCGCCTCATGGCTAGGGGAAACCTCAATAGTGTCAAAGCATGACAATCCACACCGTGATGCCATGTAGACTCCGGTCCTAAGGATAATTACATAACCGTCAAATAGTGTGACACTTAGCAGTGTAAGTGGGTCAGTCTAACGGCACATTCTCTAATACACGTCCACGTACAATCCAAGTGTCTCTAAACTTCGATAGACGAGATCTATCCCTGCCCTTGAAGATAGAAGACATCTAATATGTGCTGGTCTGTACGTACTATTAATGCCCTGTTTAATAGTACATCAGCCAAGAGACATTTAAGTATCAAACTTATTAAAGTGATTAGAGATCTCATCAACCATAATCGCCTATCATGGTTTCTCTATCACAGTTTAATACTGAGGACGTTATCATATAACAATTCATAATTGGTTCAATAAAAGAACAAATATATGACAACATAAAAGCCATTTATTATATATGTATAATCATAAAGAAATAGTAGAAATGATCCGACCCGGTCGGATCTGGTCCAACCCGATTGGGTTTAGGACACTATTTCAACAATCTCCCACTTGGCCTAAAACCAATCACTCGTACACATAAGATCAAGTTGAATCACAATAATCTCATGCAATACTTGCAACCAGCCCTAGCCGTGAACGGATCGCTATCCGTGGGGACTCAGACTATCTTCATATCATGCTCCAAATGACCAAGTCAAAAGGAACCGCCTCAACACACATGAATCTCTGATGAGACCCTGGTCCTTGCTTCAAGCAATGAATCCACCACTATATCAGCTATATAGTAAAGGTGGAAGAACCACACAAGGTTCAAGATTGAACCTTCTAGATCCATGTACTGCTTCTGCTGCGCCTCCAAGGCGCATACTGTGTTTTGGCTTAGTTGTAGAATTTACAGTGATCACTTGCTGAGAACATTTCCAGCTCACTGCTTCACTTAATCAAAGTGACTGCAAACCCAGACTGTGGCTCTCATTCGCCTTCATAAGACTCAGGATACATGTCTGTATATCTATCTAACCCTAAGGCAAGTTGCCTCCATCACTTCCTTGCTTTCTTTCACAACATTCCTAACATTTTCTTCCCATTAAAAAAAAAGCCAAACATCTTATGTTAACTCTCCCAACAAAACAACTTTCATCTCAAAAGTTGTTTAAGCTTTTAGATTTTTTTTTCTGCTTTGGTGGGTGCCGGATCTCTCCTTCCTACACTCCTTGGGGAAGGTAGTATTTTTATCAAGTTTTCTTGTATTTTACACTTTTCATCCTAATCTCTTTACTTTTCACTTTGTTCCTTATGTATTTTTTTTTTTACGGAAAGAAAATATTAGGAATGTTGTGAAAGCAAGCAAGTGAAGTGATTGAGGCAACTTGCCTTAGGGTTACCAAAGGGTGGCTTATATAGCCAAACAGAAAAAGACTAAAATGCCCACCAAATAGGAAAAGACTAAAATGCCCTTCATACTAAAGCAGGTGGTATTCCCAGAGAAAAATTCTAGCCAGGGCAACACCGCATCAATAAGTTTAAACGGACAAAAATACCCTTTAAATTAGCTTTCTAAAGTAAAAAAATAAAAATTAACCACAAAGAACCCCACAATTCAAATTGACCTCTTCTTCACCTTCCTTTACGCCCCTCCCCCTCCGCCTCCTTCACCTCCAACTCCTCATTAAAGAATTAAAATTCATTTGCTCCCTTGCCATATCCAATCCATTATTACTTTTTCTCCTATATAGTTCACGTCCTCGGTTGTTGGTTGCTTCAATATCTTGTACTTTCTCGACCTTGGCAATGCGATCTTGCATGCCATCTATCTTCTCGTTCATCGCCATTAGCTGGTATAAGATCTTTTGAGAAGTATCTTCTCCAAATACGCCTTCAGCTACTTTGGCGGTTCGATTTGATCGTGCTCCCCATTGACTTGTAAGTGCGATTTGTTCCAATTTCTCTTTAGCTTCTTCAGGTGATAGCAATGCAAAACATCCGCTGCTCGATGCATCAACTCTCATTTGTTCACTTGGCCGTAATTCGTGATAGAAACTATGCATTCAGACGGTGATAACGCCTAAATGGTACCAATAATTATACATGTATTCACCCTAACTCGCTCAAGAGAGGATAGATAGGCTCGTTATTATATGAAATATATGTTAAATGCTATGTGAGTGTTTCCAAGATCGTAATTCTGCATCTATGCTATTTTCCCGAAGATTTGTAATGCTTTTGTCTCATTTTGCATGTTTTATAGGATGTACCGGATATGGAGCATCGGAGAGTGGATCCGACTTAAAGAAGTACATTCAATGAGTAATTGAAGTCAAGAAGAAGCTCTAAGCCAAGAAAGAGAGGAAAAGTAGGCCCGGTAACCCAAAGGCTAGGCCCGTAAACCGGCGCCTTGTTGGACACGAAATTGATTTCGCGCATTATCTAGGTCGGTTAGGGTTTTGAGAGTCTTAAGTCGGTCATTGTATCTATATAAGGCCGCGTTTATAGATTATTGTAGAGAATATCATATCTTATCAATTACATTATACAAATTTGATGAAATAAAGTTTTCTTAAGCTTTGGAGAGTTGTTTTCGGTTTCCTCCCTTCTTCCATCATCTCTAGTTTGAGTAGATCGAGCTAGATCTCCATTGTTGAAGGTATGAAGCTTTGAACGCTCCTTTATTGTCTTCAATATGGTAGATCTGTTTCAGATTTATGTGTTTTAGTTAACTGCATGTTTAACAACCCCATAATTTACTTATTTTAATCGATCGAGCAATGTAGATCCGTAAATTAGGAAAATCGCCTCGTAACCCGGGCGGTCTATACCGGTTTACCGGGCATGTTTTAGAAAACCTAAATTGGGATTCACTATGCCTACGTTGATCGACAAGTTTAATTAATGATGAGGTTAGATCCGCCAATCGCTTATTGTAATCGTAAATTAACGCGGAAGGATTGTTGGTGAAGTGTTAATTAAGACATAGTTCAGAATGGACCCTAAGAACATGTGGTCAATGTCGATACCGTCTAGGCGGGTTAGCGGTATGAGTTAGCACTCAATATCGGCATTCTAGTTCTTTATGCGTATGGGTTATTACGGACCAATTAAGGAGGGTAGCTTATGTGATAGATTGTCTAACGCCATTGTCGGAGTAGATAGGGTTAGAATTGCACCCGTGAATCGATGATAAGGATAATTAAAATGAAAGCTCGTGATTAATCTAAGGAAATTATGTGGGGAAGTAAACATAACGATTAACTAATCCAAGTTAGTAGATCGGTGATGAAAGGGAGAGGTATATCATGTTTGTTTTCTTTTATGTTATTGTTGGTCAATGACCGCCTCTATGTTGCTTTTTAATTAGGTTAGAGTCGTTTATACTTATAGTTGCATTGTCTCGTGGGAATGACCTTGACTCGCATTTACTATACTACGATGTACCTAGTATTCTTGCTAGTAATATCGACGTTAGTGACTTACACGCGATCAAGATTTTTGGGAAAGCTAAGCTTGAGGTATGTTGGACCGTTTGAGATTCTGGAAAGAGTTGGACCGTTGGCTTACAAGCTTAACCTACCGGAATCAATGTCAAGAGTCCACAACGTGTTTCATGTTTCGAAGTTGAAGAAGCGTTTGACCAAGACGGACGTTGAAACCACAGTTGATCCGGAAGTTCTGCAAGATAATCTAGCTTATGATGAGGGACCGATCAGAATTCTGGACCGGAAGGAAAAGATGGTAAAGAGACAGTTGATTCCTTGGTTTTGGTGCAATGGAGCAATCATTCACCGGAGGAAGCTACTGGGAAGTCGAGGATGATATGATCGCCGAGTTCCCAGATTTCATGGACTTACTGTGCACGATCTAGTTTCGAGGACTAAACTCCTTTGGCGGGGAAGAAATGTAATATTCCAATTTTCGGAAATGGCAGACGTGTCATTTTGCGTAAAACAAAATATTGGGTTCGGTTCCTTTTATTCGAGTTTAAGTATTTTATTTAATTATATGTATGTATGTCTAAATATATGTATATATATTTAAGGAAACTTTTGAATTTTGGTAATTAAGGGTAATTAGGAAAAAGGAATATTGGAAAATATATTTAAGGAAAAATATATTCAGATTTGTTCCTTAACCTAATTACAAATTCAGAGTTGGCTTTTACGTAAGGAGAACACCTTTGAAGCATTAGAAAGAGGCTAGAGACCTTCTTCAATTACTCAGTCGTTTCTCAATCGTTTTCAGTTTCGAGAGGAGCAAATGAATCGTTGTAAAGGAGAGCATCGTTTCAACCCAAGAAAGTTGAAGCTTTGGCTAAGGTTTGATTTTCGCCCTAAGGGCTGTTCTTGATCAGTCATGATCTTATTTGTTTCGCTTAATCGTAGTTTGATTGTGGTAGAAGCCGTTGATCGATTCTAAATTGTTTTGGGATTGATCACATAGGTTTTCAGAGAGGAAGGATCGTTCGCACTGTTTTTTTTTTTGAGTTTTGGACTGTTTTTAGCTTGCTTAAAAGGTAAAAGAAGCTCTTCCTACGATTTGATTATGGTTTAGAGTGATTACGTTGTGTTTTGGAGCGCTTTTGTATCAATGATTATGCCTCAATGTTGGTTAGGATTAAGGGTTGTTTTGGATCATAAAAGGTATGATTTTTGGTGTTTATATGAGAAGAATCGTTGTAGATCATGTTTGGATTGGATTAGAAATCGATAGAGAACAGAAAAAACCGCACAGAGCGTTTTTGGCCATTTTGGCGCGCCCCAACCATTTTGGCGCCCGTGTCCAAACAAAGAGTTCAAAGTGACTTTCGGAGCAGTTTTTAAGACGCCAAAGCTTTGGCGTGCCCGAACCTGAAACAGAGAGTTTAGAGAACCCTCTGGTGCATTTTGGCGCACGCCAAAGGTGTTGGCGCCCCCCAACACTGTTTGAATGATTATTTCTCATGTTTTAAACTACGAGGTGAGTTCTAAACGACGTGTCTTGATCTAATAACATTAACTAAACATGAACAAGCCCCGATTGAGTTTCGATGCGCTTGGTTCCGGCACCGGACGATACTCAAAAGGAGTTGAAGTTCGGGACCGCTGGAAGGGCATGAAAGGGCTTGTGCTTTGATGAACTAGAGTTCATCAATGTCTCGTGGTAATTGATAGGTTGAAATGTCTAGATGTCTAAGTGAGGGAGTAGAGTTGATAAGGTGAGTTTTACTTTGAAAACACTTAGGTGTCTAGATAACAACGGTAAATAATTACATATGTGTAGTAAAAGCTAAAACGTCACTTATTCTCGGTTAGACACTATTTCATATCGGCGATGTGATACGTTCATAAAAGGTGAACAACAACACCGTTCAAAAGGTCAAGGGTTGTGGAGGAAATTTATCGGACGTATACGCATACCGGGGAGACCCCGGAGCTAATCGGTGCTAATCACCGTTAGTTAGCAAGTATATCTTCAGGCTAATGAACGCCATGCGTAGTGACCTTGAGTAATGACGTAACCAAGATAAGCTAAGCTAGAAACATATAGTCATGACATGTCGATGGGCATGAAATGAACCCTAGATTGAGTCGGTCTCACAAAGATAATCCTTTTATTAAAACTTGATAATAAACCTTAATTTTACTGTAGCTTCTACTTCTTACTTTGTACAATGTACTTACCTCAAATGTATGTTATTTATGTGTTTGGGGGAGAGAAGACGAACAGGTTATTACAGAGATCGAGGAGGACTTCGATGACGACGTTTGAGGACGCCGGAGTTGAAGCGTTTAATTATTTATGTCTTATTTATTATTTTAGACTTGGAGCTTAGTTGGAAGTTGAAATTTCCTTTTAGTACTTTTTCGGAATTCGTACGTTTTGGATTCGTTGGTCTCTTTTCCCAATGTAATAATGTTACATTTCTATCTTTAGATTTTAATTTTTATTCTTGGATATTTGAAAAAATTTACTCGAGTCTTTTTGCTTCCGTTTGCTCTATTTTGATACGACATAGTAGAGGCTTACGTATAAAGTGAATTTATTTTTATTTTATACGTGCCGAACGTTCTTTTTCCGGATAAGGACTCGGTGTCCGGGAACGGGGCGTTACAGGAAGAGGGTTTATTGCTAAGAGACGATCAACTGAAAGTGAAGCAAGAACAAGTGTTAACATGGAGTGCATCCGTTGAGGAGGTGAAAAGACTGTGCTATATAGCAGGGACAATGACAGTAGTGACCTTGCTCTTTCCGGAACTGCCATTGCCGTCTCTCTTTGTGCTGTCACTGGCTTTAGTCTTTTGGTTAGCATTTTTCTTTTTCTTTTCTTCCTTACTTTCAGTTGACTTTTTTCTTGGAAAATTTCTCATATATCGACTTTTTTGCATTAGCATCATTTGTTGATGTATTTTTGACAATTGTGGTTAATTATGATGTTTGAATGGTTGTATAAAATAGTAATGTGAATTTGTTGTGATGTACCAAAACAGTTGGGAATGGCTAGTGGAGTGGAAACATTGTGTGGACAAGCTTATTGAGCTCAGCAGTATCAGCGGCTCGGGGACGCAGACATACGCTGCTATATTTTCCTTGATCATTGTCTGCATCCCTGTCTCTGTCTTATGGTTAAACATAGGGAGGATACTGTTGTTGACCGGCCAAGATCCTTTAATTTCTCAAGAAGCCGAAAGATTCGCTATGTGGCTACTTCCTGCTCTTTTCGCTAATGCATTCCTTCAACCTCTTTTTTTTTGAACAGCAATGATAAGATTTTTATTAAAAAAACAGCAAGATCTCAATCGTTTGTCTTTATTTATGCATTGTATTTTAGTTTTCTCAATCGTTTAAGTCAGATCTGTACGTTAATTGCATATTTTGTTAGATCTATATCTAGTAGCTGTGTTTCATTAGATCTATCATATACTTCTGTTAATTTATTAGATCTGCACCATAATCGCTTTTATTTGCTAGATCTGAATAATAAAATTAGATTTTAATTTGAGTTGTTATTTTCTACATTTAATTTCCGTAATTATATCCGTGAATTACGGATCTGTTCCGTAAATCACTCCACACACGACACTTATTACCAACAAGCTTAAGACAGATTAATTCGTGTGTTAGAGGATATTTTTTACGTGTTAAATTATAGATCTGCTAGATTGTTTAATTTATTTATATCCTGCTTCAGTTTGGTTGAGGCCAAACTGACAACTCTATTTCTACTCTTTCTTGATATTTACGTTCGTTTGAGGACGAACAAAACTTGATTTGTCGATCTTCGTGTTTACGTAAATGGCAACAATCGAGAGCGCGGAGTACCTCTCACAGCCTATCGCCGCACTCGCAGAACAATTCCGGACCTCAAGGGGAAAAACCGGAAAAGTTTGGTGGCTTGAACTACAAGAGGTGGCAACAGAGGATGCTGTTCTATCTGACCACTCTTGGCTTGGCTCGGATGCTGACTGAGGATCCTCCTGTCTTGAAGGAAGGAGATCATGCCTCTGTCACGGGCTTTGGATGCTTGGAAGCACTCTGACTTCCTGTGCAAGAACTACATCCTGAGTTTTTTGGAGAACTCGATCTATGGGGTGTATTGCTCACAGAAGTCTGCTAAATCCTTGTGGCAGGCTTTGGAGAAAAAGTACAAAATCAAGGATGCTGGCTCAAAGAAATTTGCTGTGGTCAAATTCAGGACTACAAGATGGTAGACTCCAAGACTGTTGTCAGTCAGATTGAGGAGCTACAGGTGATCATCTCTGAGATCCTGGAGGAAAAAATGATGATTTTTGAACAATTCCAGGTTGCTTCTTTGTGATTGGAAAACTTCCCACTCTTGGAAGGATTTCAAGAACTACTTGATGCACAAGCGAAAGAGATGACTATGGAAGAGCTAAAGAACGCTGCCTCATGGATTGAGGAGCAGAACAAGAGGTCAAAACGAAGCTTTCTGATGGGCCAGTCCAAGGCGAACTTGGTCGAAGTGAGCAACAAAGGCAAAAAGTGTAAGTAGCTTAATCAAAGTCCAAAAGCCAATAAGAAGGTCAAGCAACAGTTCACTGGAAGCTGTTACAACTGTGGAAAGCCAGGGCATCGCCAAAGTGAATGCAGGTCACAGAAAACGGTTAGGTCACATGCCCATCTTGCTGAAGTGGTGGCTGAAGGCATGCAGGAGATGAACCTGTCGGCTGTGGTTTCTGAATGCAACACAATCGGGAATACCCGTGAATGGTGGATTGACACAGGGGCTACTCGCCATGTTTGCGCCTGAAAGAGATGTTCTTCGAGTACAAAATTTGAGGGCTGAATGACTCTTTATAGGAAACTCTGCTTCTGCAAAGGCTGAAGGTGTGGGAAAGGTCATACTGAAGATGACTTTTGGCAAAGAACTCACACTCAACAATGTGCTGCATGTTCCAGACATGCGCAAGAACCTTGTTTATGGTGCTCTTCTAGTGAAGAATGGATTCAAGATGGTCTTTGGTGGGGATAAAGTAGTTTTATCCAAGTTTGATATGTATGTTGGGAGAGGGTACTTGGTAGATGGTATGTTCAAAATGAATGTAATGACCGTTGTACCCAAAATCTGCAGTGCGAAAAAGGCTAATAAGATGACTACTGCTTCCGTTTACTTGCTTGAGTCTTCTTGTTTATGGCATTGTAGATTAGGACATGCTAATTATAAATCGATTCGTAAGATGATTAATCTAGATTTAATTCCCAACATAAAAATTGATCCTAATCACAAATGCCAAATATGTGTTGAAGCTAAGTTAGCTAAAGCACCGTTTCCAATGGTTGAAAGGAACACATAACCTCAAGATTTAATTCACACTGATATATGTGACTTAAAATTTGTGCAAACTAGAGGCGGTAAAAAGTACTTTATTACTTTTATTGATGATTGTACCAGATACTGTTATGTTTATCTGCTGAGAAGCAAAGACGAAGCTCTTGAAGCTTTTAAGGATTATAAGAATGAAGTTGAGAATCAACTTAGCAAACGGATAAAGAATGTCCGTAGTGATCGTGGTGGCGAATATGATGCACCGTTTAATGAATTTTGCTCTGGCGCCGGCATCATTCATCAAACGACAACACAATATACACCTCAATCAAATGGTATTGTTGAGCGCAAGAACCGAACTCTGAAAGAGATGATGAATGCTATGTTGATTAGTTCGGTTTACCTCGTAACTTGTGGGGAAGCCATCCTCTCGGCCGAACTCCATTCTTAATAAAATTCCTTCTAAGAAGAAGGATGAATCCCCGTATGAATTTTGGAAGGGTCACAAGCCTAACTACAAAATCATGAAAGTGTGGGGGTGTTTGGCTAAGGTTGAAATACCTAAACCAAAGCAAGTGAAGATAGGGCCTACAACCATTGATTGTATATTCATTGGATATGCTCTCAATAGTAGTGTCAATCGGTTTCTGGTACATAAATCGGACGTCCCTGATGTACATGAAAATGTCATCATCGAGTCTAGGAATGCTGTGTTTTTTGAGGATATTTTTCCCTGTAAGGAGAAAGAAAAACAAGAAGCAAGCACGAGCAAACGGACTTATGAGTCTGAAGAGGAGGCTGATCCTCAAGAACCTGAGGAACCTCGTCGTAGTAAGAGGGCTAGGACTTCAAAGTCCTATGGTCCTGATTTTCTGACCTATATGGTAGAAAAAGAACCCCGGACGTACGCAGAGGCTATGTCTACTCTAGAAGCTCCTTTCTGGAAAGAAGCTATAAATAGTGAAATAGATTCCATCATGCAAAACCACACTTGGGAGTTGGTTGATCTTCCACCAGGAAATAAACCACTCGGATGCAACTAGATCTTCAAGAAGAAGTTAAAGGTTGATGGTTCTATCGATAAGTACAAGGCTAGGTTGGTGGCCCAAGGGTTCCAACAGAAAGAAGGTCTTGACTTCTTTGATACTTACTCACCGGTTACGAGAATCACTTCTATAAGGGTTCTCATTGCTATAGCTGCAGTCAATAACTTAGAAATCCATCAAATGGATGTGAAGACTACCTTCTTGAATGGTGAGTTGGAAGAAGAAATTTACATGAAACAACCCGAGGGGTTTGTTGTTCCAGGGCAAGAGAGTAAGATGTGTAGACTCGTTAAGTCTTTGTATGGGCTTAAACAAGCACCAAAACAGTGGCATATCAGATTTGATAATGTTATGTTGTCAAATGGATTTAAGATTAACGAGTGTGATAAATGTGTCTACATTAAGAACACACCTAATGCCTATGTGATAGTATGTCTATATGTGGATGACATGCTGATAATGGGAAGTAATCATGATATCATCATGAATACTAAGAAGATATTGACAAGGAACTTCGATATGAAGGACCTAGGAGTTGCGGATGTGATACTAGGGATTAAGATCTCTAGATTACCCGATGGACTGGCGTTGTCACAAACTCATTATATTGAGTCTGTTTTGAAAAGATTTAACGTCTTTGATGAAAGTCCAGTGAGCACTCCTCTTGACCTAAGTGTGCACTTAGCCAAGAATAGAGGTGAACATGTGGATCAATTGAGGTATTCTCAAGTGATTGGAAGTCTGATGTACATAACCAACCGTATACGCACTGCACTTAGCATGTGCAAAGTGAATAAACCGAGTAGTTCACGAGTAATCCAGATCATAATCATTGGAAAGCCTTAAATAGGTTGTTGAGGTACATGAAGTACACTATGAGTCCGGGATTACGATTTACAAGATATCCAAAGCAGATTAGAAGGATATCGCGTGATGCTAAACTGGATATCGATAATTTAAAGAGTCGAAGTCCACCAGTGGATACGTATTCACGATTGGTGGTGCTGCTGTGTCCTGGAAGTCTACGAGACAAACGTGCATAGCTCGCTCTACAATGGAAGCCGAGTTCATAGCACTGGATAAGGCTGGAGAAGAAGCCGAGTGGCTTAGGAATTTCCTAGAGGATGTTCCGTGTTGGCCTAAGCCTGTGGCTGCTATCAGCTTACACTGCGATAGTCAGTCCGCGATAGGAAGGGCATAAAGTAGTATGTATAATGGTAAGTCTCGACACATACGCCGTAAACACAATACCATTAAATAGTTGATCTCTAATGGTGTGATTTCCATCGATTATATAAAATCAAAGGAGAATCTTGCGGATCCGCTTACAAAAGGTTTAGCTAGAGATCAGATGTCAATTTTGACAACCGGAATGGGATCAAGCCTATTACGCATGTTTCCTTTGTAGTGGCAACCCAACCATGCCGACTGGAGATCCCAAGATCATGGTTCAAAAGAGACAACTAAGGTGTGAATGAGCCTAAAGACTTACCCATTCTCGAGAGAATAAAAGTGATGTCTGCAGAGAGTGTGAGGTTAAGCAAATCTTTTAATGATTCCTATATCTTGATACTCAAGTGGGGGGTAGGTAGAATACCCTTGATAGGAGGTCACCTATGTAAGTGCGAAGTGGGGCCGCTTCATGAGAATTTTGAGGCTTGAATTCTCTAAAACACTTTCGAAACCAAGTGTTGTCCAGGGCGAGACGGACACAACCATGAGAACCGAAAGGTGCTAGGGAAATATTGTGTGAGTGCTATTGTCTTGGTTTACACTAAAGGTCGAACAGCTCAAGACCTAGTTCACTGATTAGCCGAGTAAATCCGATAGTACTTCACTAAGGCGAGTTCAAGGCCGGTTACCTCTCCCGATGCAATATTTTTCCGTCGACTTCTCTTCGAGTCTGATTTGTATTGCATTAATTTTCATTCATGTGGGGATTGTTGGAGATATCCCATGAAATGGGGTTAAAATGGTCAACTTTAGCGCGAATTTTGATACGCTCCGGTGAGATTCACCGGGAGCTTATTACGTCTAAATATTCTACTCACGGAGTAGATAATGTTTGGCTTTGGAATCACTCGATTCGAATATCGGGTGAATGAGAAATTAATGCCTAAAGTTGGTTGAAAATGTGTTGGAGATAAGAGTTGAAGGGAGTACCTCAACTCAATATCCCACATTGGACAGATGGGAGACTTGAGCTCCATATATAAGGGCTAGTGTATGCTCTTATAAATGTGCCCCAAGGGGCAAGGCACTTTTGTGCAGGAGAGAGGACTTAGATATTTCCACACGAGAGCGCGCGCCGCCGCCGCCGCCGTCCGGCTCGGCTCATGCTCGAGCTCGGCTCGGTTCGGTTCGGGTGTTACTATTAATTTTTTGGACAAAATTTCCTTTGATGTTAACCAAAATTTAATTAGTTAATCGTAAGGCGGTTGGAAGGTTCCAGAATAATGTGGAAATGAATTCTGATTAAAATAAGTCGGTCCGAAATTAATTAATTAATTAAATTAAATTATTTTCGGCCAAAGTAGCTTTTTTGAGGGAAAAGTCGAGTGGTTAAATCATCTGACCAATCAGAATTCAGAAGACACGTCATCCGACCAATCAGAATTGTGGGAATAATTGGCCAATTTTTTTAATTAAATTTTCGGCCCTATTTCTTTTCCAGGGGGAAAAGTCTAATGATGTGTTCTGACCAATCACATTCAAGCATTGGCTCCTCCTCTCCACTATATAAAGGACCCCAATGATGAAGGTTGAAGCATTCAGTTTTCTTTTGTGTCTTCCACTACTAAAAGGGTCGAGCATATAGTTAGTTTTTTTTTGTGTCGAAGAGAAGTCGGAGCACGTTGTAAGTTCGCCGGAGCTTGGATTGTTGAAGTGCCTCTCAATCCAGGACGTAAGTTGTTGTATCTTGGGAGGCAGTTGCTACTACCGTGGGCACCATACCGGAGCAATCTGTCTTAAGGAAAGAGTTTCATAACTCGCCTCGGTTTGTCTTTATTTATGCATTGTATTTTAGTTTTGTCAATCGTTTAAGTCAGATATGTACGTTAATTGCATATTTTGTTAGATCTATATCTAGTAGTTGTGTTTCATTAGATCTATCATATAGTTTTGTTAATTTATTAGATCTGCACCATAATCACTTTTAGTTGCTAGATTTGAATAACAAAATTAGATTTTATTTCGAGTTGTTATTTTCTGCATTTAATTTCCGTAATTATATCCGTGAATTACGGATCTGTTCCGTAAATCACTCCACACACGACACTTATTACCAACAAATTTGTTGTGATGTACCAAAACAGTTGGGAATGGCTAGTGGAGTGGAAACATTGTGTGGACAAGCTTATGGAGCTCAGCAGTATCAGCGGCTCGGGGACGCAGACATACGCTGCTATATTTTCCTTGATCATTGTCTGCATCCCTGTCTCTGTCTTATGGTTAAACATAGGGAGGATACTGTTGTTGACCGGCCAAGATCCTTTAATTTCTCAAGAAGCCGAAAGATTCGCTATGTGGCTACTTCCTGCTCTTTTCGCTAATGCATTCCTTCAACCTTTTTTTTTTGAACAGCAATGATAAGATTTATTATTAAAAAAACAGCAAGACGCTGAAAATTACAACACCGGTCAAACACACGCAACCCCAACAAAGCACTCAAATCCCCAATGCTACAAGAACAGATGCCTTTAAACAATAAACTTCCGACCACAAGACAACAGAATTCTAACTCCCTAAAAGCCAAACACCATTATCGGGCTTAAACTCCAATATGTTGTACCACCTGATCATGAAATGTGGTTTCGAGGGCCTAAATCAAAACTCCTCACACATCATCCAAAATGTTGTACCACCTGATCATGAGCTGTGTTCCGAGGACCTAAATGAAAACTCCTCACACGTCTTTTAGGATGCCTAGTCACCCAATCTATACTAAATTTATTATTCATTCCAGATATCCAAACAAAGCTGCGAACCCCAAACCGTGGAAAAATGCGAACCCCCAAACCATGGAAAATGCGAACCGGTCAAGATCCAAACAGATCCGAGTTCCTCATCATTAATATTGTCAAACTTGACCCCTAATTCATTGGCTAAGAGCACAGTTTTCTCCAATTCTTCTGAATTTTTCGATTGCATAGGAGATACCGATGCATTTTTTAAAATTCTTACCATATTTCGAATTCCATCATCTGAAATAGAGACACCATCAATTTGAGGTGCTAAAATCTCGACCTGGCCTTTATTCTTTGATTTTTTATTACGCACGGTTAGACGGGTTTTTTTCTTTCTCCCTTTGTTTTGCTTCGATCCAATATTCAGCTGTTGTCCTGCGTCTAATTTCATGCCCTCTCTTGTTGTGTGAATACCATTTTTGTCATCTCCCACTTCTTTAATTGTTGAATTTGGATCAGTTGAAGAGGAATCCACCAAAGGAAAAGGCTCTGTACGGTCCAGTGGTCTTGATTTTTCAGATCTGCAGGGAGAGGCCCCATTTTGGTTTTGACCCAAAACATTCAATGGACTAGAACCTGGCAAAGTATGATACTTCCAATCAATGTTCATAAGTTGTGGTGTCACCATGTGTTTACACGTTCCTTTATGCCTGGTTTCTTGTGTACAAATCTGGAATCCTTTCCGGTTCTATGACGCAATGTTTACTTTTCTCCATCATAACAAGTTGCACAAATTGGGAAAAACAGGTAATCCATGCCACCACTTTTTTTCGTTTTAGAATTGAAGTCGAGTGGATTGATGTGTAAATGTATAATGATGGGGGGTGCTATAGGAATCTTTTATTCAAGAATCTCCCGCATTTAGATACGTATATTTCGTATTTATGCAGGCAAGGAAGGCACAAGAGAGATTGTTTAAGGAAACAGGTTCAGTGGACCGACCCGAGCCCTAGAATTAAAGTTTTATGATCAAGAGGAAATTTTGCGTTTTTTTCTTTTGAATTGGTGAACTTTGTCCCTATTTTGGCGAAATCTTGTTGCAGAACATATAAACTAGTTTACAAAATAAGATCCCAAAAACTAGAAAACAAAAAGATTCCATACAAAAAATCTGTTGTCAATGGCTACATTCATGGAAGTTTCTTCTTGATTTGACTGCACTGAAAGTAAAACGTGAACCCGAAGCTCGCTACTGGCCAAGCTGCTACTACGAGAGAAAAAGACGGTTGATCACAACATCTAGCTGAAATAATCAAGACTTGATTTAAAAACAAACTCGAACAAACTTTAATATACAAGAGGCTCCTGCTGTCCCTCTATCCTGTCTGGTGAGTTCTTTTCCTTAAACAACCTGTCCCTCACCTTCATCACCTATATAACAAGATAATTATATGTATAATAATAAACACACTTTGACTTAACAACAACAACATATACAAACAATTCAAAGAAAGGGAGACAGAAATCAGTAGCGAAAAAAACAAAATTCAAGATAGTAAGAGAATCACCTGTTTTTCCCAATTTGTGCAACCTGTTATAATAGAGAGCAGTATAGTTTGCGTCGTCGCACCGGCAAGAATTCCAATCCAAAGGCCTTTCCCTCTTAATCTCACAATGAAAGCCAATACTACAGCAATGGGTATTCCCACCAGATAAAATGATGCTAAGTTTACATATGCTCCTATATGTTGCCATCCACATCCTCTTGCAACACCTGACAACCATTCATCCGAAAACCGAACCCAACCAATTCAGTTCGGTTAGTAATATGGAAAAACCGATAACCGAACTAAAATTTAAAAAAACACCAAGAACTGATAATGTGAGAAGCAATAAAGACCAAGTCATGTTATTATTACCTGAAAGTGTTCCTTGTAAACTATCTGCAAGAACTGATAGACAAACAAGCGGAGCCATGTCTGTAACATAATCCACAACATCCTTATCATTGCTAAAAACGATCCAAAAACCCGACGGCTGGAAAATAGTGTTGCGATTACTATAATCGTCTCTGCAACAGCAAGGAACATGACGGCAAACACAGATATTTGAGCCTTTCTTGGGTTTTCGGCTCCTAACTCGTTTGAAACTCGAGTACTAACAGCAGCAGCAAGTCCATAAGGTATTGCATACAGTGTTGATATAGTGTTCAAGCTGTTTAGACAAAAATAAAAAAATAAAAATGTTGAGTTATATATCAATTAACATGACAATTACTCCATGAAAAAAAAAAACTATATCAATCGGTTGATACGCAACATACCACACGGATAGGACTGAAGTTTCAAGCTCGGGATTCGGTACAAGGCCAGAGAGCAAAATGAGGAGTTCATAAGACCACCACTCAAGACTGCAATACATAGATTTAACATCCATATATACAAAACATTAGTCCTATTCTGCAAAATAAGTTCAAAAAAAACTTCACAATATTGAGACGGGTTTCTCTACTGTAAGTGTAAGCCTCGTCCTATGATTCGTCTGGTCACATCATAAAGTAAGCTTTACTTTGTGCAGGATGATTCACAGGACGAGGCCTACTAGAGAGCCGTAAACTTTGAAAAAGATAACAGAATATACCAAATCATGATAGCAGAAGGGATAGCAAAGCGGAAGAACTCTTTCATTTCTCTAAACATTTCCCCTGAAATTGGAGCTCGGGTTTTGGCACAGGACGGGTGGAACGCCATGTATAAACCAAGGATTCCGGCATTCAACCACATGGATAAACACATAGCTACTGCTGCTCCAAGATTCTTTAAACCGGTCTTGTACACCAGTACCCAACATGCTGCTATGTGGAAGCAAATTGTAGCAATCGAACTTACAATCATAGGAAACAACATACTCTGCGTTTGAAAGTATCGAACAAGCGGTTGAAGAGTTGCGTATCCGAAAAGAGCTGGTACTACCCACTTGCTGAATTTTCCAGCTTCTTGAGAAATTAAAGGGTCTTGACCGATAAACAAAAGCAACCTCCCGAAATTAAACCATAAAATTGAGATGGGGATGCAGACAAGGATCAAAGAAAAAATAGCAGCATATGTCTGTGTTCCGAGTTTATGATACTGCTTAGCTCCATAAGCTTGCCCACATAATGTTTCCAGTGCACTAGCCATCCCCATCTATTTCAAAAAAAAATCATGCTATTCATTATAATCATTCAAGCATCATAACTAGCAATCATAAACCACAATATACAATTGAAATTACAGCAACGAACTGATTTTGTCCTTGCTATCTCTAAACAAAATGCCAATGCACATTGACGTCATTAGCCTTCTACCTTAGCAAGGCAAAGGCTTCCTCAACTTAAACAATTGTGGGCATGGGTAATAATACTGCCACAACTGCTCAGATACAACGACAACACAACACACTTTTACCACAACAACTCACATACAACGAATAACACAACACACTTTTACTCGATTGATTATGATGAGTCTACATCCTCGTCATTGGGATTTGGGTCCCACGTTATAATCAAGGGTGTAAAAATATATTGTGTCATTCGTTGTGTCTGAATGGTCGTTGCAATAGCAATACCCATTGTGGCATGGAGGTCATGAAATCGTTAACATAAACCTACCCAAACTTGAAGGAGGGCCAATATATATAATATATCTGTGTATGTATATGTATATGTATATCTATGTTTACGTCTATATATATGGCGCCTTTCATGGCACCGCATAATATCTACCGTGCCATCACACCGGAATCTGAGGTTCAACTTTTCAGAGGTCGAATATCACTGTGGTGCCTCACTCATCCAAGGAGGGAGCCAGGATTTTAATCTGAATTAAGAATATATTATGATCAAACTGGACTACATAGTGTAATATTTTTTTCCGGGTGGGCTTAGCCCGTTTTTTCCATATACTGGCTCCATCCTTGGCCTCAACTATGTGCCATTAGTGTTACCACACAACATTTATTGTGACATCACACCGGGAGTGGTTGACTTTCGAAAGGTCAAACCTCATTGTGGTGCTCCAGTGTGGTGCTGACACGGACACCAAGTGGACCACACCTACCCGGAGTCGATATGAGAGTGTTTTAGAGACACCACACAACATCTATCGTGGTGGCATCTCAATCATGTTTTGACTATTGGTGAGGTTTGACTATTCTCTCTGTGGTGTCCTGACCAAGAGTGTAAAGAAGCAAGTCGAATCGAGTATCGCTTCAAACGAGTGAAGAAATTAAAATATTTTCAAGCTCGAGTTTGAGTTCGAACACGTGTATTTTGAACTCGAGCTCGAGCTAAGATTCAAGGAGGTTTTAATAACTGAGCCGAGCTCGAATTTTGCATTGAGTTTATCGAGTCTAAGAGCCTTTGAAACTTAATTTAAAAAAATTTTAAAGTATTATCAAAAAAAAATTAAAGTATTACATTATAATAACAAAGAATATAATTTCAGATAGTTATTATATGAAATTTTATATTAAAGATGCAAAGCATATTTTGCTGAGTACCAAACAATAAAAATGAAAACTTCAACATTCAATATAATATTTTTTCTTACAAAAAAAGAATGAACATTCAATATAATATTTACACTGACTATAATATAAAATACATATATACATATCTAGCATAACATATATGTAAGTATCCGTGTATAAATATACTTATATATGTTTTTTTATTTTATAAATATATATAAACATATATTTGAGTTTGCTCGCAAGTAGTCGAGTCGAATATTACTACCTACCTGCTATAAAAATTGTCCATATTTTTTATAATAAGAAAAAATTGTCCCATAAAAGTGTTTATATAGAAAACCAATTTATCATTTAATACATTTTTGTGAGACAAAGATAGTAAAGTGATCGAGTATCCTTTGTTTAATTATCGAGTCGATTTAAAATTTGAAATGATTAAAGTCGAATCAAATTGAATTATGATTCGAACCGATCTCGAACTACTCGAGAGTAGCTTGACTCCGACTATCTTTGATGTGGTGACATGGAAATTTTTACATAGTGAGTCCATTGGTGTGGCGGAGCTCAATCTGAACCATAGAGTTTCTTTCTACAATGAAACTGCATGAGTGATGTAGTGTCTCCACACCAACAACAGAGACACCACACAAAAATAAATTTCCCGAAAGTGACTTGTAAATATATAAACCAAAAACATGTTTTAATGGGGAGAGATACATGGGATGGAAGGTGTTACAAAGCAATATATATAGCAAGCAAAGGTGTAAAATTCAGAAGGATGAAGGAGGGACTAACCATAAAGCTAAAGCCGGTGACACCACAGAGAGAGACGGCAATGGCGGTGCTAGAAAGAGCAAGTTCACCCAAATGACCAACCATCATTATCGATATTGTCGTCAACAAAAACTGAGACAAAGTCACAGCCACCATTGGCCCTGCCAGATAGCATAATCTCTTCGCCTCTTCCCTGATTGCAACCCACGTCGTCGATCCTCCTTCTTCTTCTTTTTCTTCTTCAGACTCCACTACTACCACTTTCTTCTCCTTTATCAATAAACCCTCTTCCATAGATATCAGATACGTGCTTTTCTTCCAAGAGAAATTTTGGGGTTTTTTTGAGTTAATTTAACAAAAAAATCAATCTTCACCCCCCACTGTTGGCGGCGTGGTGCGAGTGCCAGAGAAATGATGAGTAAGGAATATTTTTGGTGTAATGAGATATTATATATCTAAAGGAAAGTCACATGAATCGATTTCCCCAAAGCAAAATGACAGAAAGCATATATACATATATATCTTTTTTTTACGAAGAAGATTTTTATTTCTTTTTATAGCTGCATCTATCCAGGGGTTTTATCAGACATTTATGGTATATTCATATTATCTTCTACTCCATCCGTTCTTAAATATATGTCATGATTCTGCTAAAATCAATTTTTTTTTCTTTATATGTCACAATTACATTTTCAATATATATTTTAATACGCTTTCCACTTTTCAATAATACTTCTCAATTTTTCTAAGACATTCAATGATCAATCTTTCATATTCATCACATCATTATATTTTCTAAGATTTTTTGGAATACTCATTTTCTTATTTTCAGATGTATTTTTTCAAACACGACATATAATTAGGAGCGGAGAGAGTATTTGTTACTCTCTATCATTTAATTAATGTTTTGACTTTAAAAATGCAGTTTTTTTTTTTTTTTAGAAAAAATGCAATGATTTTTTAATCGTCCACCTAGTAATAAATAAGGGTATAATGAAAAAATTATAATAAATGTTGTTTTTGTTATCTCAAAAAAGTGTTGTTTTAGAAATGAAACAATATCCCCTAAAAAAAATGAAACAATATCAGTAATTAAAGATTAACAATTTTTATTGACAAATCCATCGGTTAATAATGAACATCAAAGACGTATCAGCAGTGATGTGATTTTTATATATATACAACAAAGGAGAGCAGAATCGCCTCCACCTTAATCCGAAAAAAATACATTAAAATTTGTACGATACATGTAGTTTGCCCCTCCTTAAATTTTTTATTTACCTTTGAAAATTTTATTATCCCTTATCCAGAGATCCTCGTCCGCTGATCGATCGTGGTATGTTATGATGCACATCTCAGTATCGATACGTATCTCTCACATAGGCATCGAATACTTATAATATATATCTAGATGCAAATTTGTAATTTTGAAATTTGGATATATAATTTGTATACACCAGACAGGGGCGGGGCTGAGGCTAATGGTAGTACTTGAAATTGCACTAAAATCTATTAATTTAATTACGTGAAATTTTAACTCAATAGTATATATATATTGCATTTTTAAAAATAAATACAGATACAATAGTAGCGATCAGTATAACTTCACAAGTAAGCGAGGTTTGATTCTTGTTAGAGAGCAATAATAACATATTTTTTTGGTTAACCCATTTTTAGAAGGCGCAAATAATATCTCTGCGGCGCAAATTAAATTTGGGCGAGGGCCAAAGATGCGAGACTATGTAATGTGTATACTCATACTTTGTTTTTCAATAATCTTGCACTTGTATCCACGTATTTGTACACGCATATTTATGTTCATACAACCTATCACGTTATATCAATTGCAAACTCTTAGCTAGATTTTTTTTAGGGCCTCTTAGCCAGATTTGGATGTTGGAATAATACAATGAAACGGAATAAAATGGATAGTAATTCCTCATATGGAATGAAATACATTAAAATGGAATATACGTAATTTCACTTATGCATCTGACACGTGATGGAATAAAATAAACAAGATTCCGTCAAAAACGACGAATGACACAAGGGTGATGGTGTTATGTGATGAAAGATGTGGTGGATATATAATGGCAACAAGTGTATATTACGGGTGGGGTGAGTGGTGCTAGGGTGAGCGAAAGGGTGATGAAAATGTGGGTGGTAGGATGGGTTATGTTGTGAAAGGTGGTCGTGAGAGGGTGATGGTCAGACGATGGGAGGTAACCGGTGGGCATGTCGTCGACGGTGACAGATGGCGGTGGTAAGGATGATCGTGGGTTGGTAGTTACTAGGATCGTGACTATCAGTTGTCTAAAACCAATTGGTGTTAGTGAATGCGCTTCTTATATTTCTTATATCACGCCAAGCCAGTGGCGCATATAGAAGGAGAGAGACCCAACACTTGACTTATTTTTTTGTTTGGGAAATGTGGGCCTATAAGAAGAGAGTGGGGCCCAACAGCGGGACTTGAACTCGGGATCTCCTGCTCTGATATCATATTAGGATCAAGTTTAACTACAATTTATCTTAAAACCAATTGGGCAGAAGTAAATGTCTTCTTATATTTTCTTATATCAGTAGTGACACGTGATCGTAGGGTGGGCAGTGACATAGGTAGAATAGGCTATGGCAGGTGATGGTAGAGGTGATCATGAGGTGGGCAATAACAGATGTGGTTATAAGGGTGATCGTAAGGTGGACGGTGGCGGGTGGTCATAAGGTGCGCAGTGACGGGTTGTGGGGTGGGTGGTGATGGATTTTTACACCAATGTTGCATTAGAATTTACTTCAACAAACCATTACATCATTTTTATGGCTTAAGAAATGACAATTTCATGCAATTAAAATGAAAATTCGTTACATTTTACCATACCCTAGCGTGTTTAATTAATGATGAACCGGAACGAAAAAATTTCTATTACAAAAAAAATAATGAAGAAACTTGTTATTTTAGCTATTCATATGGTCATTACATTATTCGCATCTTCATGGTCAAATTTCTACTGTAATGACATGTTTCCAAAATGAGGGTAAAATGAGAAAGTCGTGACAAATGAACGCTACAGCATTATATAATATTAATATCATACATAGAGGAGTGTGAAGAAAACATTAATGACAATTGAAACAACCGGATGTATGGAAAGGGTTATTCTACGTAGGGAGTCCCTATGTAAGAATTTACCGTATGGAAAGTGATAAAGAATGATGCATAACGTAAAAGTGAACACTTGATAATGTCCAGAGGCTAGAAAGCTGTCGTTGCAGAGACGGCGCCTACCGCTGAGGCTATAGCAGCT
Source organism: Gentiana macrophylla (assembly GCA_026214975.1). Taxonomy (NCBI): domain Eukaryota; kingdom Viridiplantae; phylum Streptophyta; class Magnoliopsida; order Gentianales; family Gentianaceae; genus Gentiana; species Gentiana macrophylla. Next base: position 140,947,349 of record CM047805.1, on the reverse strand, counting down.
ACAATCAAAGACAATATCTCGGGAAGTTCTTCTATGGTAAGTCCATTTGAGGAGTAAAACATGTGGATGAATCTGAACCACACAGTTTCAACTCAAATTTAAATTGTGTAGTCCAGAATCATTCATATGTGTCCTCGGTGTAAATGAAGTGATATATTAGGAAAGAATTACCCCAATATCTCCGCTATTGATCTGCACTACTAACTTCAAAAATGCAATATTCATTATAACTGAACTGAAATATTCTACATCAACATCCACTCAAACAAAAGATCTGATTATATTCTAAAACATAACATAAGTTATACTATTTAAAAGGCACCGGCAACTGGGACGAAGCCCGCCCAGACAATATTTAAAAATTGAAACAAAGTCCTAGCGAAGCATGATGTATGTGAAGCATAAAAACCTTTAGTGGCTCCTTTGTTTCAAATCTCAATTTGTTTTTCGTGACATATGTTTATAATAATGGTGAGCTCAACATTTCAGTAAGAAAATAAAATCAGTGTACCATAAAAAAACACATTACTTTTATGATGTATGGATATACTGAAAATATTAAGTATACTAAGATACTAAAAAGAAAGTATGGTTGACAACTATATTCTATTGAGGTGAAATGCACCAAATCTACCACGCATGACCAAATGACTACAAATTTGTATCATATTGAAGCATATCTGACATGACACTGAAACACGGTATATTGTAGCCAGTGATGGAGCTACATAAACAATAATCAATTACGTAAATTTACATCGTGTCATTGATTATGTTATTTAGGTTGTGATCGTGTCACTTCTCTCGTTCTAAATATCCCATCCCATATATCAATTCTGTGCCTAATTGGACACCTAAAAAACTAGTGGTACAGCGCAAATTGGAAAACGAAAAGTCAAATATATGTTCAAATTCATGAAAAAATGTGAACATGATTAAGTTGATTCATAAACGCAAAACCTAAAAATGAAACCATAAACCCAAATTGCATTTAAAAGGACAGGCATGATTAGATTTTGGGACCAAAATGATGGGTCAATTTTGGCGTTTTTGGGTTTCGTTCTGAATGGTTTATCTCATTTTAAGATTGATGATGAATGGTGTTTTGTTCAGACATGGGATTAAAGTAATACTTCAAATACATGATTGAATACGGCAACCAGAAAAATAAAAGGCATAAAAAAGGAAAGGAAAACACGATATGATTGAACCAAGTAAAACAAGTGGACAATATGTTATTGGGTCCGCGACAAGGTTAGGAATATTTGTCCCCATATATAGCTTTCTTTTATATTATCCCTCATTTTCTCATACAATTATTATCATTGTGTAGTTGTAGCATCATTTTCCTTTTTCGTGAGAAAATAAATTAAAATTGTTACGAGAAAGCATTTCGTGACGTATTTGCTATGTATTCGTCACGGATTAATCGTGATATCTTCATGAAATACTTTTGAAGCGTATGACTCCAATATTGCTTTTTGGCATACTTTTTTAAATTATTGCCTTTTGAGGCATATTTTTTCAAGTTTCCCTCCCTTACGGTTAGAGATAGATTAATTAAAAAATCTTATTGAAAAGACTGGAGAACGTTATATGGAAGAAAATCAAACAAACATTGAATGTGTCTGAACTCCTAAATAACGTGAAAAACGTTTAATAGGTTGCTACAATGTGATTTAAACATACCTGAACGAGCAACAACAACAAAGTGAGCATAACCTTTTGAACGTCACAATAGTCGTGTTGGGGTGTGCAGTATGTGTCATTTCATTTGTAGGACATCAATTGCCCTCTCAAACTCTTTGCCACGCGGCTTTTGTTTATTAGTAAATTAGAATCACTCTAGTTCATTGGGACCTTGAGAGCTTGGATCATGGCGTCATATTTGGGATATATCCAAGTATGTCAAATAGTGTGCAAGGTTATACTCTCTACTAATGACATCGTATAGAAAAAATTAGTATGTTCTGTCAAGATGATGCTTGATCAGGTCCAAGTGGTCCAATATATTTTCTCAATGTTTGTGCCTGCCATCCTCAGAAACGCATCTAGATCCATAGATCTTCAACGGCCTTGAGGGCTTTTGTTTAGAATGCATACCGACATTTATAATGGCATTTCCGTCCTTGTGGACATGCATCCCCATCTATAGTGCATGCGGTCAAGAGAGCCAATCATGCTCGGGAATCCATGCTCTATGTTCTCTTTCGTCAACCGTGCAATATCTTTTTTGTGGGATCGCATAAATATTGATCTTTGAACATGTAGATAAAGGTTTAAAAAACTTTTTAGCGACACATTTGCATCTTTTAACGACATTTTCCCTGTTCATACCAAAAAATGCCCTGTTCATACCGATCGCCTATATATATATGTATATATATATATATAAAACCAAAGTAATATAGAACTACGTCGGCTTTGATTCTTTGATTCTTTCGTTCTTTCGGTATGAGAATAAAAGATACAAAGGCAACATTATTCTACGTGATAAGAACTTAGGATAAAGTACAAGCCATAATTTTGTAAACTATATTTCCACTAAACAACTTTACTAACGTTATACTTAAATACAAATAACGTAAATGTGATAAATAATATAACAATAACATTAAATAACTTAACAATACATGCAATCCAATATGATTAATACATTTGTTATACTATATATGTACAATGTATGTTAATGATTATTTTTAACATTATACCATGTTTTACACATAAAAAACTACATAATTTCAAATATATATATATATATATATATATGTATATATATATATATAGAACTTCGTCGGCTTTGATTCTTTCATTCTTTCGGTATGAGAATAAAAGATACGTAGGCAACATTATTTTAAGTGATAGAAAAACTTAGGATAAAGTACAAGCCGTAATTTTATATACAATTTTTTGACAAAGCAACTTTACTTATTTTATAGTTAAATACAAATAACGTAAACGTGACAAGTAATAAATAACAGAACAATACAATCTAATATATTTAATACACTTGTCACTCCAAACTGTTACACCATTTTTCATAACAATTAACAAACGTACCTCAAATATATATATAAAAACATATACAATATGTCATTCATTGATTAAAAAGTAATATTTAAAAACTGTTAAATTTTATTATTTACTCCATCCGTTTCGATTTATCTGATGCAGTTGTCAAAAACACACATATTAAGAAAGCAAATTAATGCATTGACTTTAAGAATGAAATGGCTAAAAAGCCCTTGAGTATAAATAATGTAGCCTTGTTTTTTATCTCTCAAGTTGTAATAAATAAGGGTAAAACAAAGGGAAAAAAACAATAAATACTGCATTGAAAATGTAACTGCCTCACATTAAATAGAACAAATAATTTTGGCAATTGCAACAGTTATTTTGGAGCGGATGGAGTAATACACTAAAAATTTAAAATAATAAATATAGTAAAAATCTAAGTAACAATTTAATATTTATTATAATTACATGTACGATCAACTATTAAAACTATATTTTATTGCGGTTGAAAATATATTTCTTTTATGAATTCAGTTCATTTTAGGAGGAAAAAAATGTATATATACATATGTCAAAATCAATTGGTGCTAGTAAAGGTGCTATTATATTTCTTATACATTAAGGGTGTGGGAAATCTCTCCTACCAGGGTTCGATCTCATTACATCTGGTTCCGATATCATGTTAAATCACATAGAAGGTGTCGGTTTCTTTCATTCATCATCAGAAATATATATAGTTATCTAGCAGGCTAGCATACCTTAAAGCTTACACAATGTCTCAATGTACTCATTATTTCAGGCCCAAGTCCTCGAGACGGACCACAACACCCTTACTACAATAGTACAATAAATATCAATAATGATAATAATCTCGTAATAATATAAAATGGAAAGTGATTCGAACAGTTTTCAACCATATCGGCCCAGAACTCCGTCCAACCCGACGGGTTACACAACCCGGCCAACAAGCCATTTTTTGGACCCGGCTCGGCCAGCCCCTTTTAGGCCCGGAACCGGCGGGTCAAGGTCCGGAACCGCCAGTAACCCGAACCCGCCCATATGTAGTTTGTACACGTGTGAATACAAAATCTACTAAATCAAGGTATAACAAATTATGGATAATATACTCCGTTCGTCCCAATTTGTTTGGGATTTTTTTTTTTTGTCCTAAAATAAGTCTTATAACTCTAAATAGATTTAAATTTTTGTTTTAATTGCTCAAATTGCCCCAACTCATTAATTGATGTCTCTTAAATATTGTGAAAAAAAGGTTACATATAAAAAGGATAAAATGGTAAATTGGTCAAAATTTAAATGACCAAACAACTCAATAATTGATGTCTCCTTAAATATTGTGACTTACAAAATGTCTCAAATAAATTAGGACGGATGGAATATGAAAATTCAATTGTGAGAAAAAATATAAAGTGAGGATTGTGAATGAAATTACAAGAGTTGTGTTTTATAACCGATTCATCGCACGTGTCATATAATTGATGGTTATTGATTGGTTGTTAGTAGGTAGTGAGTACGTTTATGACGAAACAAGTTTATGACACTTGAATATCTTCATTATATTTGGTTAATATACGGTTATGTAACCAAGCCACAACCATTCTTCGTATATTAAAATATGATTTGGTATATATTATACCATAAAGATTAAACTATATCTCGTATAATTATACCATAAAGATTGAACAAAACAATGCATAATTTTGACTTGTACAGAGTCAACAGATGTCTCAGCTCTTCCCTATATCAAACTGTCTTTTTATGTATAGATAAAAACAAACATTTAAAGGGAGCCAAAATATGTTCCTAAACAGCAGAATTCAATTACATAAAAAATAAAATAAAATAAACAGAATTCAAGAACTATGGCTACTAGAAAGTACAAAGAGTTCTGGCTTTCTGGCTTTTCTTTTCAAATGCAATTCTGTTTTTCCTCTCCATTTGTATTTGTTTCTGTTTTATGAGATTGCAAAGAAGGCAACAAACACAATACATTTACAATTAGCTTGTTAAGAAAATCGAACAACATTTGCAGAAAAACAGGATTGAGATAAACAAATTAAAGCAAGTGAAAAAAATTCAAAGGAAAAAAGAGTGAAATAGGTAAATGAGATCTATTACCATTGAAATCAAAAGGGCAAATACATCACTGAAGATACAACCATTAAACCAGAAACTGAAGCAAAATACTAGAAACCATAATAAAATCCTAGGGTGAAAATAAATCAGATCTAGGCCCGTTCACCCCTAATTCTCCTAGCTAACTGAATATCCTTGGGCATAATGGTGACCCTCTTGGCATGGATAGCACAAAGATTGGTGTCCTCAAACACACCAACCAAGTAGGCTTCAGCTGCCTCCTGCAACGCCGCCACAGCGCTGCTCTGAAACCTGAGGTCGGTCTTGAAGTCTTGAGCAATTTCCCTGACAAGCCTCTGGAATGGTAGCTTCCTGATCAAAAGCTCTGTGCTTTTCTGGTACTTGCGGATCTCCCTGAGTGCAACAGTTCCTGGACGGAATCTGTGGGGCTTCTTCACTCCGCCGGTGGCCGGAGCAGACTTTCTGGCAGCCTTGGTAGCAAGCTGCTTCCTTGGGGCCTTTCCACCAGTGGATTTTCTTGCGGTCTGCTTGGTGCGAGCCATTGAAGGGAATGATGATTGAAACTACAACAAAAAAAAAAAACGAGAGATTGATTATTGCTTAACTGCGTGAATGAATTGATATGTATCTGGAATTGGGGGTTGTTTTATAGGGTGCGGGGGCATTAGGGAGGTTTTAAATTTTTTGAGAGGGAAATTTGAGCGGTGGTTTGAAATTTCGAAAATTTCATTTTGGGGTTGGGAGGTGTGAAGACAACCGTTGATTGAAGATTAAATAAACGGCTGGATTAATGCAAGGAGTAGTCCGCGGGACAGAATCCGTGCCCTTGTAAAAACAACCATTTGGAGAGCGACACGTGTCCTTAAGAGTTGTGTACGCTTTACTTGTGTAAAAAAGAATTTTAAAAATTTGAGTTATGAACATGTGGTTGTAAACTGGTGTGTTATACCGAGAGATTTTATGCTGCAACGGTTGTAGGAAGGTTATGCCAACAGTTAGAGTCTTTCATTTTTACTCTCTTTTATATAATAAACTTTTATCATGTATGAGAGATTTGAAATAAGTGATTGTAATTATTGTAACTTGATAAAACCTTCCTGCAACGGTTGTATTTTAAAATTTCACGAGTTATACCCCCTAAAAAAAGGGTGTGTTTTAACGGTTTCACATCACAAACTCGCTCTATTATAAAATAAATATAAATAATAGAAATTTATTACAATATTTTGAATTGGGATGTTGTAAAATAAAAATATGTATTATTTTATATTATTTTAAGAATAAAAAAATATTGTTTCTGATGTGAATGTCATTACCGTCGGTAAACTATTGGTTTATCGAGTCTTATATAATTGTGCCCGGATTGTTGGTTGGCAAGTTAACCGAATCGCCGTTAACCGGCTATTCGGCTAACCAAAATATCATGAAAACTATAATCATCAATAATATCTACGTGATTTTGTACGTTTCTTTTTGTACGTTACGTATTGTTTCAACTAAAATAACTTATAACAGATTCATAATAAGAACACATAATGTTTGCAAATTTTGGGTTATGAATATTCTGGCGAGTTTTGTATAAACCATAATCCCTCATGCACGCAATATTTGGTAATCGGCTCTCGTCGGGCATCTCCTCTGCGTCTAGCATTGACGAGGTTGGATCTCGTCTATGAATTATCCGCACCGTATTCCTTCTGGTGACAACGATTCAATGTCCCAAATTGATGATTAGGTTAATCGGGTTTGGTTTTTTTGTGTATTTTTAGACTGGGCTCATGAGTTATTTCTCTCGAGTTGCCTACGTATCCAATTTATTGAATTGAAATCAATTCTTTCGTAGTTCCGTAGGGTTTGTTTATATAGGGGACGATTTATCTCTTTCCTTGTTCTACAAGGAATTGTACTATTATTCCCTAAGGATAGGTACACGAAATCCCTACAATTTAGGGATAATTATGGACATATTTAAATGATAGGATCAGTGTCATTATGACTCAAGATTCTTTCATTATTTATTTTTGGCTATTCAGCACATGGACTCGTAGCTGGGGGTGCTCTGTCCGTCCTGCGTCGAGCCCTCAGGGCCACTATGGCTGAACTGAAGCAGCTCCTCCTAACCAGATCTTGGCCGACCTGAGGTGGCTGGTAGAGGAGTTCCTGACGATCTCCCACCTAGGGTCAAAGACCTACCCTTGTGTTAGGAAAGCTACGCGGGAACGCAGCGGAATTCAAAAATTTATTTCCTTTGACTATGATCGACTTCGTTTAAGCAATAAACAAATAAGCTAGTAGACGGTGGTTACCTTGGTTGATCTAAAAGATCGACGCTTTCACCGTCTAAGGAGAGTAGTGATGCACGGAGCCGCCCAAGCGTTCGGCCTCTACCGGTAATCCACACGAACAGCCTGCCGGAATCCCATCATGAATTGCTACTAGAAAAACTCAGTTGCTAGACAGACTTTTTTTCTCTCTCAAAACTCTCTCAAATAAGCTCTCCTTTTTTCTCACTAAAATATTGCAAAAATATTGTGTTGTAAAAGAGTTGGCACAGGTCCCCTTTTATAGGGAGAAACAAGAAAACCAATTTCCAATAAAATAAGGAAAATATCTTTTATTTAATTATCTTATTTAATTTAATATCCTATATTAAATATTTCCAAGATATTGTCAATATATTATATTGACTATATTTATCTTGTTACCATAAATCTATTTTTTTTCAAAATCAATTAATATCTAAATTATTATGGTAATTTTATTAATTAAATTGTACAATTCAAATTTATCCAATACAAAATAAAGTGGCATCCATTTCCCCACAAATATGGGAATTGAGATTTTCTTTATTTAATATAATACTATGATTAATTAATTCACAAAATACATATATATATATATATATATATATATATATATATATATATATATATATATATATATATATATATATATATATATATATATATTTCAAAATTATATGTATCAATATACATATTTAATTAATCAACATAATTAATATCTTGTATCATAATAAATAAATACCAACATATTAATTTACCACTATAACCTTTATAGTCTTGAGATAAAACTTTCCTTATTCGGTTATCAACTATAACCATATTTTAATCCGACTTTATGTTCATATGTGTGTGGTCCGATAGGCTTCCGAATATGTTGGCCGTAGACACAAAGTGAAAATTACGAAAATGCCCTTCATACCTAACGATCACGGGATAGCGTCTAGCAACACACCGTGACCCCCAATCATCGGAAGAGTCAAATGCAATGACTACCTTTCATGAGAAACGGTTACCGTGTAAATAGAATTCTATCGCTATAATAATATCCATACGGTCGTTCGTCGAGTGTCAAACATCAACGACCGTATCTTATAATCTGGATATCATGCTCTCTCGAAGTAACTCATTTACTTCCACTTTGCAAATATTCACGAGAGTAAGACATTCTTTATAAGAAGGCCCTTTCGGATATTCACCCCTGCTATTAGGGTACACGATTTCCGGACGACCAAACATGTATACTCCGCATGCTTCAGTATCACACTTAATCACTACAGCATTATCGCCCCATGGCTAGGGGAAACCTCAATAGTGTCAAAGCATGACAATCCACACCATTATGCCATGTAGACTCCGGTCTTAAGGATAATTACACAACCGCCACATAGTGTGACACTTAACATTGTAAGTGGGTCAGTCTAACGTACGCATTCTCTAATACACGTCCACGTACAGTCCGAGTGTCTCTACACTTCGATAGACGAGATCTATCCCTACCCTTAAAGACAGAAGACATCTAATACGTGCTAGCCTGTTTGTACTATCAATGCCTGTTTAATAGTACATAAGCATAGAGACATTTAAGTATCAAACTTATTAAAGTGATTAGAGATCCTATCAACCATAATCGCTTATCATGGTTTCTCTATCACAGTTTAATACTAAGGACGTTATCATACAACAATTCATATTGGTTCTTTAAAAGAACAAATATATGACAGCAGAAAAGCCATTTAATATATAAACATAAAGAAATAGTAGAAAAGATCTGACCCGGTCGGATCCGGTCCAACCCGATTGGGTTTAGGATATTTCAACACCTTGGGCATGTCTCTAGGGCTCCTGGCCCTTAATGCCTATTTTTAGAGGCTACTTCATTTATTATATGATTATCAAAGGATGACACGTGGCGTAACTCTGGTCGGCCCTCATCAAGCATCATCCTCAATCCTATATTGTGCTTTCGCTAACGAGAAGAATTATGGTGGGTAGTGCCGCAATAGCTCAACCACTTGCTTCTTGTCTTCTATTGTTACGCCATTGTCAATTCAAGGGGGACTCTCAATTGCCACCCCGGGGAAGTTGAATTCTCACCATCCCAAGTGATGCTCATTTTTTTATACTATAAAATCTCCAGAAACTATGCATGGTCAAGCATAGTGTAGGGTTAAGTACAATGGTGATCATACGAGGGTGATGGTTAAGTACCGAAATCACTTGTCTCGTTTAGTCCAGATAATCGAGAAAGATGGAAGATATGGTTGGTTAACTACCGAAATCTGCCTAATTATGACTGTGAAAAGTATGTGTGGAAATACTATGGTTAATATTACATTATTATTACACTCATAACATGTTACAATGTAACGTGTTACTTTTTATCAAGGGTCATATTAATTGCATTGAATAAACAATTAATATGTCCTAATAGTCATAAAGTAACTATCCTTTGTCCTATTATGTAATAGCATAGACATAGCCGACTACAGCATTTATTGTAGCCGGCTCTAGTTACTTTTACTTTACTAGCTAGGATCTCTCTTGTAAGGATCCTCTCTTGTATCTATTTATACTCATTCTTTCAACATGAATAAATAAGTTGGAGTTTACTCAAGTATTATTACTTTCTCAAACTCTCTTCATGGTATCAGAGCCTTAAACTCCTGAAATCCATTTGCAAACTCAAAGACCTCTTTGAATCAAGAATGTCTTCACTATCTCAAGCTTCCTCACCTTGATTGAGTCAGTGCCCTCACAGACTGGGGTCACCGAATCTTCATCTTATACTAATCATAGACTTGATGGCAACAACTATTTGCTATGGTCAAGATCTATGAAAATGTACATCTCTGGACAAGGTAAGATGGGATACTGTCGGCTCTAAACACTGCCCCCCTTGAAGATGACCCAGGATTTGAAGCATGGGATCTTGCTAATAATCAAGTCATGACCATTCTCACAAGATCAATGACAAAAGAGATTAGTGAGAACTTTATGATGTATGATCTGCAAAGGAAATGCAGGATAATGCCAGGATCTTTACTCCAAGAAAGACAATACCTCGAAGTGTATGAACTTGAAGCTCAGATTCAAAGCTGCTGAGGCAAGGAGATATGTCTATAACTCAATACTTCAACCAACTGTCTAGGGCATGGCAACACCTAGATATCTTTGAAACTCACCCTGGAATGATGTCAAGGATCTTGCCGCCCTTTATAAGGACATTATTGAGAAAAAGAGAGTATTCAAGTTTCTTCTTGATGACGGTCAAATTATACCCGTAAAGTCATCAACATTGACCTTAAATCGAGATTAATAATATATATTTCATATTAAATCACATGTTTATATTTAATATTTAATGTTATGTGATTTATATTATGTAAATTGGTATTTAAATTTGTTTTTTATTATTTAAAGCCGATTTATTGTGTGATAATTATTGATTTTGCGAGATCACAACAAATCGGGAGGATAAATGTCATTCAATCAAAAGATCTCAAGATAATAAGGAAGAAAATCGGAGCATTAATCAAGAGATAAATGAGAGATTAATCGAGATCAACACGAAAGCGTGCGATGGGGAACAAGATAGGCGAGAAAAGCGATTGACGGCGTGAAAAGTTAGGTTCGGTCGACCGAGCACGATGCTTGATCGACCGAGTGTCACCTCTCGGTTGACCGAGCCTCGAGTTTGGGTCGGTTTTCGGCTTTAATCGTGCTTATCTTCTAGAACCACCCTAAGTCGGCAAAAACCTCTATATAAGCAAGCGACTACGAGAATTGTAATACACACAAAATACACCAACATATCCCTTCATTCTTTCTTCAATTTTATAGCTTTGATACAATGTAGTTTATTGAAGGTTTCCAACAATTTAAGAATTTGCAATATGTAAGCCTTTATTTTCTGTTTCTTTCTTTCAAGTAATTAATCCCTCCCAATTATGCTTTATCGTTTGAGTTAGTTAATTCATAGCTAGATGATGTAGATCAGGCTATGACGTCGGGGGATGTGGCGAAGCCTTGTCTACATGAGGATCCCATAACCTACGTCATATGTTTAGTTTCTATTCATGAATCTACTTGATTTAATTAATGCGTATCTATGTTAGTTTATATGAATACTTTACAATTCTTGTTTTACTACATTACGTATGATGAAGCGTTGAGAAATATATATTCGGGATTGAATCGGGGATGAAATCGTTCGGGTGACCGAATGGAATCATTCGATCGACCGACCGAGTGTCTATGCTCGGTCGACCGAGCCCCTACATTCATCCGTTAGATAGCCATGTCTTTATGGTTAGGTTAACTTAATAGAATTTATTATCTCGGTAGGTATGGCTATGGCTACGTTACTCGCTTAGTTTAATTAAAATGTGTAAAAGGAAATACCAATATAAAACTCTTAGGTAGGCTCATGAATTGATCTTGGACGTTGGCGTTATCTAGGTAGGTTTATATTTGGGGATTGCTAGCTTTGATTATACATACGTCGTAGATTAGCATGAGACTATAACTTGGTAATTGCTAGTTGGGCGAGAGCTTGAGTAATCGTCAGGAAATACGCCTAACCAAAGGAATGTTGCCCGGACGAGGTGTACGGTTAATATCGGCATCCTTAGAGTCGTAGCGTGTGAGTTATATGAGATGGAGGCAAAAAAGCGAAGTCACGTAACAATATCACGATGATCTAGCGACCTAACTGGTGCTAGGTCAAGTTTAAGGGATGACTCTCGTAGCCAATCTAAAATAAGATACAAATGGATTGATGAGTTAATAAGTTCGAGTTTATTATATAAATTATCTAGGTCCAAGCGATAAAGACTATAATTGGGGAGGTTAATTACGTTGTGTCGAGTCGTGTCTTTACTTTTCTTGTCTTATGTTGGTCGTAGATCGCCTCTATGTCCTTGACATGTTTAATTAATTGTTTATATATGAAATGACCCATAATTGGTTCCTGTCAGGATCGACCTTGATTCACTATATAGCTATACTACGATGGGCCTAGTCCTCTTGCTAATCTTGGTTTATGGTGGTCGAGTATATTTTAACTCGATTGACCACGTCATCAAGTTTTTGGCGCCGTTGCCGGGAACCAACGGTCAATTTTATATATAAATAATTTTCTTATTCATGTCAAGTTTTACGCTTTTAGAAGTCAGTATTTACGTTTTGAGTCCCTCTGGTTGTCTGCTCTGTCTGAAAATTCCAGATTCTAAAAAAAAAGTAAAAATAAAAAAATAAAAAAAAATAAAAATAATATTTATTCGGTCGACCGAGAGACCTCGTTCGGTCGACCGAGAATTTAGATTTTTTGTTTTGTTTTGTTTTGTTTTGTTCTTGTTCTGTTCTGTTTACACGGTTTCTGATTTGTGTTTTTCGAGTCTGGAATTTCGCGTGTCTGTTTATCCCCGTATGTTTAATCCGTAGGTCTGATAGCGGCATACGGGAAACCATGTTAAAATCAGTCTACGGTCTGTTTGTTTTTGTTTTTCTTCTGTTTGCAGAAACCAGGGAAGCAATATTCTGAGTCAGTAATTTTTCGGTGGCGCTGAGAAAATAACCCAGCAAACATGTGGAGCTACGAATCTAAGATGGGAAAATAAATGGAAGAAATACCTTTAAAGCACCAAGATGGCTCGAAAAAATTTTAAAGGCTTAAATTCTTCGTGGTACAATGTTGAAGGCAAAGTACTACCACTTTTTTGCTTATGTTTTATTACCTTTTGTTTTTTGAGCATAAGTTAGCCTATACATGAATCTTAGTAAGAATCTTAGCCGGAGTTGGTTTGTAAGAATAATTTTATTAGTGTGGAAGGTTACTTTCAAATCTATCTCATCAGAGGGTGTAGGGAAACATGCATTAGTTGAAGGAAGCGGTGAATAAAGAGTTCCTCGTAGTTTCTGTTAAAATCTCATGGTCCTATGCATGAAATTGCCTCTTGGCCATGGGAGCAAGAAATTGTGTAGTTTAAGCATTCACAATCTAAAGAAGGCGTTGAGTTTTGAAAGAACGCAATCTTCGGCTTTCGTTGATGTTTATGGTGATGGCTTCTCGGTGAACCCACCTTAAACAAAAAGCGAGATTACGCTTTGGGTGACAATTTAGAAATCGAAGAATCTTTGTACATAGGTTCGGAAATGGTTTAACCATGGTGGCGAGTTCAAGCGAGCCGGCTCAATCAACTCCCCTCCACGTGTGATGTGCGTTCTGGTGATTCGACAAGACTTAGCATAGCCGATAAGCTTTCGGGCTAAACCGGGCTTAATCTTGACGGATTGGCACGAATATCACATATGTTCCAACGAATAAGGCGGCGTAGGCTTGCCTACATAACCGACCTTATTCGGAGTACTGATTCATTGTTTCTTATTGTCAAGGCCAAAACCATAATCTTAGCCGAGTTTCTTAGAATTCACTAATTCTTAAAAGCGAGAGCCGAGGTAAAGCTTTGGATAAATGGTATGGATAAATGTCGTTTCTAGGTCTCACAACCAAAGGAAAAGTATTAATCCGCAAAGCGACAAGCCCACCTCATATAATGCTCGAAGGGTCAAAGTCCAGCGATCCAAGAATGATAATCGACAAGGATACTTTTGGAAAGTCAGTGAGGACTTTAAACTCGAACTACTTCTTTAAAACCCTTAGGATTTCTTTTTAGGATTTTAGGTTTTGTTTTCTTGAGTCAAATAAGAGTAACGTGACATATGTTGAGGTTTTTATTTTGCCGTGTTCGATGGCCATTGGGCTAAGGATGTGCAAAACTTTTTTACTCAATATAGGCCACGTGAAATAGAGTTCGTAGGAGAGTCAAGAAATTGCTAAAGAAAAGGAAATTTAGCAATCAATCTTAAGATGGAAGCATTAAGAGAGCTTGAGAATTATGAAAATGTAACAGAGAATGATTGGTGCGAACAAGAACAATTTTGGTCAACTTCCAAAATCTTTTAGAATGGTGATCCAAGTGAAAATCCAAAGTGATGTGCAATTCATTACGCAATTATCCTTATCTTTCCCTTTACACTTTTTCACCTTCAAACTTTTCGATCCTCTCACCAATCGCCCGGAAGTTCACATTTCTAACCATTCTTTCATCGTCTCTCTTTCTTTCCATCTGTTTCACTCTCCCACCCAATCTCAATGCTAACCATTTTCAACCTACCCATAAACACAATTTCTTACCCACCCTTTATCTTTTCTTCCCAACCTTATGTGTATCTTTTTCTAAACCCATCATACTCTCAACCTCCATTTTGTTTACAAAATAACTTTGTGTTGCGGAATTTGAAATATTGCTAAGCTTTAATGATTATCTTTTATCATTTTGATTTTCTGATCCTAGTTGGGGTAAGTGTAGCTCGACCTAGCTAGATTTTAAAGGTTTTTGGTTCGATCAAAGTACAACTTATCTTTCTACGCGCGTTTTAAATTTCACACTTTTCCGTCTATTCCGGCATTTTTAGATGATAAGTTTTGTTACGAACTATCACACCGATCCGACCTTGTTGATGACGGTTATGACTTTTACGTGATACATTGGGTTATTAGTGATTTGAGGAGTAGTTACATCTCTAAGTTGTTGATATCCGATGCAAGCGAGAAGTTTATGCGTTAAGTTTTTATTTTATCTTTAGCCAATAGGTCACATTGTATCTCTGTTATACCTTACCAAGTTTCTCTTTTATCTTTGGAATGAATACATAGTGAGCAGTCCACCTCGTGTTTTCCCACATGGGGTTATGCTTTTTGATCTTTGTCTTCTCCACCCGGTTTTAAGAAAATTTAGGCGGTGGCGGTTGTAGATGAAGACCACCATCTTTAGTTGCTTGTTTATTTTTCTTTCTATTTAGTATTTTTCTTGTCTTTGGTTGTATAAAATAAAGTGGCTTAAAATGTTTTTCGGTATTCATACCTCATTCTCGCCACATTATTCTATAACTTCCATAGACATGGTGTTATTAACGGTTTCGTGGAGTTTGTGCGCTTATATAGGTTTTCACTTGCTTCTCCACAAGCGTCTTTGACATTTACTCCGATATTGTTCCTTTACTTGAGAGCCGTTTCGAGCTAAGTCTTTTCTTAAATTCTCATTTATTTTTGTCATTGAGGACAATGCCATGTTTAAGTGGGGGTAGGAGACTTAGCCATGTTATAATTGAAAATTTGAATGAAACGGCACATGATTGAAAAAATTGAATAAATACCATATTATGTATCTCGTACCTTAGAATTGTGAGTTCTAGCTAAGAAATTGATAGGAAAGGAACCAAGTTTCATGAGTGCGTGATCATTTTATACTTATGTTAAGTCAATTTAAGGATATTCATGCCCGTTTTTGCAAGTAGTTATTTATTATTCAAATACTCAATGAATGAATCGAATACCGCATGCAATTATAATAAGCGGCGAAAATATTGTGTACATTGCGTAGATTATTGGTTATGTAAACTTAGTATCAATATCTATTGGTGATGTATTTTTATCTTCTAGCCAACAAAAGCGGAATAATAAGCTTGAGGACGCACTGTGTTTTAGCAAAATGTTGACCTTTGGGCTTGTAGTAACATTACCAAAGTAGCCCCGCTTGTGGTAATATTCGATGCTATACATGATCTAAGATAGGGGATACTCTAAAAGTTTTCTTCCTTGAGATTAATAGTATTTGAAAAATATGAAGATATGAAAAAATATTCAACTCTTTAAGAGGCTTTGAGTAGTACTCGGTCTCAAGTCCAAAAACCTATAGATACGCTCTTGCTTATTGCTCTACAGTGCTTCAAAATTTAAAGGCTTGAGAAGTATGAATCTTTGAGGTTGGTAGGTTGAGATTACGAAGTTGGCATAAACTCTAATCTTGCCACGAATATATAAAACTAAATGCACATGCACACATCACTTGATTCATAGTGAGTAGTGAATAATGGATATCTTATGAGCATGACTAGTATGAGTTGACTTGAGTTTCTTGTGTAAGTATGATTTGACCATAGAAAATGTCGTCTTGGGAATGACTTATTGATGCTTTGTTCGGGACGATCAAAGTCTAAGTGGGGAGTAGTTGATGACGGTCAAATTATACCCGTAAAAGTCATCAACATTGACCTTAAATCGAGATTAATAATATATATTTCATATTAAATCACATGTTTATATTTAATATTTAATGTTATGTGATTTATATTATGTAAATTGGTATTTTAATTTGTTTTTATTATTTAAAGCCGATTTATTGTGTGATAATTATTGATTTTGCAGATCACAACAAATCGGGAGGATAAATGTCATTCAATCAAAAGATCTCAAGATAATAAGGAAGAAAATCGGAGCATTAATCAAGAGATAAATGAGAGATTAATCGAGATCAACACGAAAGCGTGCGGTGGGAACAAGATAGGCGAGAAAAGCGATTGACGCGTGAAAAGTTAGGTTCGGTCGACCGAGGCACGATGCTTGATCGACCGAGTGTCACCTCTCGGTTGACCGAGCCTCGGTTTGGGTCGGTTTTCGGCTTTAATCGTGCTTATCTTCTAGAACCACCCTAAGTCGGCAAAAACCTCTATATAAGTAAGCGATTTACGAGAATTGTAATACACACAAAATACACCAACATAGCCCTTCATTCTTTCTTCAATTTTATAGCTTTGATACAATGTAGTTTATTGAAGGTTTCCGGCAATTTAAGATTTGCAATATGTAAGCCTTTATTTTCTGTTTCTTTCTTTCAAGTAATTAATCCCTCCCAATTATGCTTTATCGTTTGAGTTAGTTAATTCATAGCTAGATGATGTAGATCTCAGGCTATGCGTCGAGGGATGTGGCGAAGCCTTGTCTATGAGGATCCCATAACCTACGTCATATGTTTAGTTTCTATTCATGAATCTACTTGATTTAATTAATGCGTATCTATGTTAGTTTATATGAATACTTTACAATTCTTGTTTTACTACATTACGTATGATGAAAGCATTTGAGAAATATATATTCGGGATTGAATCGGGATGAAATCGTTCGGGTGACGAATGGAATCATTCGGTCGACCGAGTGTCTATCTTTCGGTCGACCGAGCCCTACATTCATCCGTTAGATAGCCATGTCTTTATGGTTAGGTTAACTTAATAGAATTTATTATCTCGGTAGGTATGGCTATGGCTACGTTACTCGCTTAGTTTAATTAAAATGTGTAAAAAGGAAATACCAATATAAAACTCTTAGGTAGGCTCATGAATTGATCTTGGACGTTCGGCGTTATATTCAGGTAGGTTTATATTTGGGGATTGCTAGCTTTTTGATTATACATACGTCGTAGATTAGCATGAGACTATAACTTGGTAATTGCTAGTTGGACGAGAGCTTGAGTAATCGTTCAGGAAATACGCTAACCAAAGGAATGTTGCCCGGACGAGGTGTACGGTTAATATCGGCATCCTTAGAGTCGTAGCGTGTGAGTTATATGAGATGGAGGCCTTAAAAAGCGAAGTCACGTAACAATATCACGGTGATCTAGCGACTGTGGTGCTAAGTCAAGTTTAAGGGATGACTCCCGTAGCCAATCTAAAATAAGATACAAATGGATTGTGAGTTAATAAGTCGAGTTTATTATATAAATTATCTAGGTCCAAGCGATAAAGACTATAATTGGGGAGGTTAATTACGTTGTGTCGAGTCGTGTCTTTACTTTTCTTGTCTTATGTTGGTCGTAGACCGCCTCATGTCCTTGACATGTTTAATTAATTGTTTATATATGAAATGACCCATAATTGGTTCCCTGTGGGATCGACCTTGATTCACTTTATAGCTATACTACGATGGGCCTAGTCCTCTTGCTAGTATCTTGGTTTATGGTGGTCGAGTATATTTTAACTGATTGACCACGTCATCACTTCATCGGATGAATCTCGCTCTTGATGATGTTAGAGGAAGAATCCTTGCCACAAAACCTCTCCCCGATCTCAAATCCATGTTTTTGAAGTCAAACATGAGGAAAGCGAGGAGGAAAGTGATGTCGCTTTGAACTCCCCGCCGACAACCCCTGCCGAGAGTGCTACCTGTGACCATCGGGAAGCTCTTGAGATTCTTGAGACTGTCGGGAAGCCTCTTGATAGAGCCGGAAAGTTGTTTCGTGAGCACCGCAACGCACAAATCACACCAAGGACACTTGTTTGGAAGCTACATGGCATGCCTAAATCCTCAAACCTACCAGGAAAGTCGAGGCGGGCATGTCCATGAAGAGGAGAATGACAACAAGTTGAATGCTCGGTTCTTTGCATTCAAAGCTTTCCTCACTCAACAAAAGAAGGTAGTACCTCTCACCGACACGGCTACTCAGGCTAGTGCAGGTAAATTCTACTCTTCTATTAGTAATGAAACATGGATTGTTGATTAGGGCCTCCTCCCATATGACTGGTAATAAAAACCTCATAACTCACCTTATGCCATGTCAACAAATTCACAATGTTAAGGCTGTTGATGGATCTATCTCTCGTGCAAAGGTTTTGGAAATGTTAAACTCACTAATAAGATATGTCTAATGGATGTCCTATTTGTTCCAAAATTAGATTGCAATCTCATATCTGTCGATGAGACTTGCAAAAGATTTAAATTGGATTGTTGTTTTTAATAAGAATCAGTGCACTTTCCAGACCCCTTCTTCACAGGAAGTGATTGGGAGGCTAAACCTCGCTTAGGATTGTATGTGGTCGACCTGCTGAAAGCAAGATCAAGACCGAATCGCCTCGCTGACTTTGCACTCAAACCTTAGATAATATCATGTTATGGCATTATAGACTAGGACATCCAAGTTTTGGTTATTTGAAGTCTGTAATTCTGAATTATTTAAATGATGTAATGTCAATGATCTTCAATGTGATATTTGTCAATTTGCCAAACTTACCAAATCTGTGTATGCCAAACTACCTTATTTGCCTTCCATACCTTTCACTTTAATTCATAGTGATGTATAGGGACCTTGAGGTAAAAAGTATAACAGAAAAAGGTGGTTTGTCACCTTCATTGATGATCATACCAGGAACACACATTTGTTTTTAATGAAGGATAAATCGAAGTTGGACCAGTTTTCGGGAATTCTACAACATGATCTCTACTCAATTTGACACTAAGATCAAGATCTTAAAGACTGATAATGCTCTTGAATACTATGAGTCTAACCTCAGTAATTTCTTGATGAATAAGGGGATTGTCCATATCAGCAGTTGTGTGGAAACACCTCAACAAAATGGGGTTCTTTGAGAGAAAAACAGCACCTCTTTGGAGATGGCTCGATCAATCATGTTCACTACCCATGTCCCAAAGTATATGTGGGGTGAAGCTATATTAACTACCACATACTTAATCAACAGACTTCCCAGCAGAGTGTTAGGCTTCAAAACTCCTATCCAAACCCTCCTGACCACACACCACCGCCTCATCTTATTTCCCAATTACCACCAAAAATCTTTGGTTGTCTTGTATTTGTTTATATCCATGCCCAACACGAGAAGCAAACTTGATCCCAAAGCTCACAAGTGCATTTTCCTAGGATATGCAAAAGGGCGAGAAAAGGTTACAAGTGTTACTCTCTTCCGAAAGAGATTTTACAATTCTATGGATGTAAAATTCTTTGAAAGGACTCCCTACTACAAAGAAGTCCACTTTGAGGCGAGCATCGATGGAAACACCGATTGAACTTGACCTAAATCCTTTCCTCAAGCAAACTCTTGAACCTCAAGACTTGCGACTCAAAGATCCTCATCGATCCTCAAAGAACCTCCTCGAACGAGTCTCATCGACCAGAGCTGCTTTGAACTGAGAGACTCATCGACACTCAAAGAACTCTTGAGTCACAAACAGATTGAACCTCAAGACTTCACGACTCTCGCACTGCGACGTTGATGATGAGACTCTATTGCTATCGAGGAAGGAAAGAGATCTTGCACTCACTCGATCACTCTATTCATAATTATCTATCCTATGATCGGTTATCACTTTTTGCCATGTTTACACAGGACTTGGATTCTCACTCTATTCTAAGAATATACAAGAAGCTCTCCAACATGATAAGTGGAAGGCAATTTGTCAAAGCCTGAAATGATCGCTCTTCTTGACAACCATACTTGGGATCTCACCACTCTCCCACATGGAAAGAAGGCAATCACTGCAAATGGTCATTTCACTATCAAGTACAATCTTGATGGTACTATTGACAAATACAAAGCTAGGCGGTTTGCAAAGGGATTCACTCAAACATATGGCCTTGACTACAAGGAAACCTTTGCACACTGTGGCAAAACTAAACACCGTCGAGCATTGATCTCAATTGTCATCCAACTTGGTGGCCTCTACACCAATTGGATATCAAGAATGCTTTCCTAAATGGTGACCTTCTTGAGGAAGTCTATATGAATGTGCCTCCTGGTTTTTCCAACACTCACACTCAAGAGGAAAGTTTGCAAATTGAGGAAATCTCTATATGGCCTAAAGCGAGTCCCTCAGAGCCTGGTTTGGCAAACTCACTCTTGTGGTTAAAGCTGCTGGATACCATCAATGCAACTCGAGATCACACAATGTTTATCAAAACAACAAACCGAGTAAAAGGTCCATTCTTATTGTACATGTGGATGATATCATCATCCTACTGGTGATGACCTGCTTGAGATCCAACACTTGAAGACCTATTTGGCAAAAGTATTTCAAGTTAAAGATTTGGGCTACCTCAAGTACTTTCTTGGTATGGAAATAGCTAGGAACAACCAGGGTATATCTGTTTCACGGAGGAAGTATGTCTTTGGACTCTTTGAAGAAAGCGGCATCTTTGGGATGCAAACCTCTTTGTATCCCAGTAGACCCAGTAATACCTCTTGCATGGTGACATTCTTTGTCGAGAAAGGATCAATATCAAAGACTTGTAGGAAACTCATTTTATCCGTCCCATACAAGACACGATATTGCATATGGCGTCGATCACAGTTAGCTTGATTCATGCATTGCCCTCTTGAGCAACATTGGGATCTTTGTGAGCGGGATCTTTGAGGTACTGAAGTCCACTCTGGCCAGGGCTTACATTTCACCAAGTCTCACGACAGGTCAATCAAGCGTCTACACTGATCTTGATTGAAATTTGGATGTCACATTGACAGAAGATCTACCACAGGCTATTGCTTTGTATATGTATGGGAAACCTAGTTACTTGGAGAAGCAAGAAAGCGACCCTCTCGTGTCAAGAAGTAGTCTTTGAAGGTGAACTCAGAACCTTTGGTACTTGGCATTTGTGAAGCTCTGTGGCTAAAAGGGTACTCACTGAACTTCAAAGAACCTCTTCAAGAACCTATCACACTCTTTGTGACAATAATTCACCTTATGCATGGCGGAGGATCCAGTCCATCATGATAAAACCAAACATGTGGACATTGACAGACACTTCCTAAAGGAGAAGATTGATGCCAAGATTATTCAACTCCAAAGTATGTTCCCAAAGCAGATCGAATCGCCGATATTCTCACCAAGCCCATACCACCACTTATGTTCAAATAGATGAGTAGCAAACTTGGTTGTATAAACATATACAACCAGGTTGAGGGGGTGTGGAAATACTATGGTTAATATTACAAGATTATTACACTCATAACATGTTACAATGTAACGTGTTACTTTTTATCAAGGGTCATATTAATTGCATTGAATAAACAATTAATATGTCCTAATAGTCATAAAGTAACTATCCTTTGTCCTATTATGTAATAGCATAGACATAGCCGACTCTAGCATTTATTGTAGCCGGCTCTAGTTACTTTTACTTTACTAGCTAGGATCCTCTCTTGTAAGGATCCTCTCTTGTATTTATTTATACTCATTCTTTCAACATGAATAAATAAGTTGGAGTTTACTCAAGTATTATTACTTTCTCAAACTCTCTTCAGTATGTTATGGGCAGGTAACATAAACTATTGAAGCATAACATTTTAACACCAGAACCATGCATGTAACATACCATACCACCAGAGACTGAAATTCAATTCATAGCAATCACATACAGCCATACATGTGTAGGATGTTTTGCCTTGAATTAGAGCCTTAAATCTTGTTGTGATCTTTAATTCATGTTTTAGAACTTATATATTATGTTTAGACATGTTTTAGGAAGGTTTTGGATGTGTTTTGAGTGATGCATGTGTGAGATTTCCCTTAGAAATGACCTTAGAAAAATTGTAGATGTTTTGCTGTTCGGGTGCTCAGGAGTATGCTTGAAGGAGACAAGCACACGCTTGTATTGAGCAGAGAGTTTGGAATCATTTACTGGGAACTCAAGATAATGCCTGTGTAAGGCAAACACACTCCTGGCCTGAGCAGAGAACTCAAGCGCATGCCTGCTAAGCACAAGCGCACTCCTATACCCTGTTTTGTGTGAAAAATGTATTTTTGACCCCTTTTGAGCATGTTTTAGTGTAGATACCTTTTGTGGATTGTTGTAAAGTGAAATGTGAGTGTTCTAGTGGCTTTGGCTCCACACCGTTACTTACGGGAGCATTGGAACACGAAACGTTTGGCCTTACGAGGTGTTGCTCCGGAATGGCAACAGCATACTTGTTATATGACGAAGTTAGGGGTTTGGTTTCTAGTGGATTTGGCTCAGCACCTTGTGGAGACCCTCTGCGAGAAGAATCCCGGGGTCATTGGAAACCTTATTCCTTAGCCTCGTGGTATTGGATTAGAATCTGATATTTCTGTGACACGTGCTAAGTAGTGTAATGTAGAGTTGTCTACGGTCTAGTAGTCCCTAAAAGTCTTTTTATGTGCAATGAACTTAGGTGGTTAGTATAAACGCTTAAATACGTGTTTGAGATTCTAAAATATAAAAGCATACTAGCCCTTGATGAGGCACGTTTCGTTTTCGCAACCGGAGTCGGACTCCACTTGATCCGGGATAATGCCATATGAGGGGTTGAATATGTCGTGGTGCATTCTCACCATGCAAAGTGCCCTTGGACTTTTATGCAACACATAACCTTGTCTTGTTGAGCTTTACTAGCCGGGCTAGTAGAGGGAAGTGAGATGTTGAACATACGTGGCTCGTTTGTTACATACTCGTTATTGATATCTCGTGTTATGATCCCGTTGAACATATCTGTTTGTTGTTGTTGGATTCAATGCTACTGCTTCCAACTAAGTACATTCGTTCTTAACCCTATTTATATTGTTCCCACCTGAGAAGGTGATGCAGGTTACGAGGAAGTGTTCGAGTACTTCGAGGAGTGATCCCGTGTTGATCCGGTTAATCTTTTGTTGCTACTTTAATATGTTTTCGGCTATGTATTGTAATAACTAACTTGTACCTTAGTTGTCAAACTTTTATAAGGATAAGTGTTGTACTATTTTGGATTTGTGGACTATCTTTGTACTCTAGGACTATAAATGTTGTTTTGGTTTCGACATTTGGTTTTCCTATTCTACCCCTAGACTTGTATCAAATCCCGAGTTGTTTTAATTTCCGTAATTATACTCTGATGTTGTATTTTGTAGCCCCAATTGACGATGTTGGATCTCGTCTATAAATAAATCCGGGCCGTATTTCATTTTGTGACAATGATTCAAGAACAATATAACAATAGGGATGATGTTTATGGTGATTTTTAAACAAAGCATGTGAGTTATTTCTCTCAAGTTGCCTACGTATCCAATGATGGTATTGGAATCAAGTCTCTCGTAGTTCCTTAGGGTTGTTTATATAGAGGACGATTAATCCATTTCCTTGTTCTACAAGGATTCGTATTATTTTTCCCTAAGGATAATCACACGCATATCCCTATAATTTAGGGATAATTATAGACATGTTTGACTGTCAAGATCGGAGTCTTTATGACTCAAGATTCTTTCCTTATTTATCTTTAATCAATAAGCACGTGGGCTAAGAATCGGGGGTGCTCTGGCCGACCTGCGTCGAGCTCCCGAGGCCTTTATGGCCGAGATGGGGCAGCTCCCATCTACCATGCCCTGACCGACCTGCGGAGGCTTGGTGGAGGTATGCTTGCCGATCTCCCTCCTAGGGTACAGATCTGCCCTTGGGCACGTCTTTTAGTGCTCCTGGCCCTTAACGTTCGTTTTCATATGCCTTTCATTTATTATATGGTTATTTAGAAGATGACATGTGGCGTAGTTCGGGTCAGCCCTCATCATATAACAACACTCGTGTTAGTGTGTTATTCTATTCATATTATGATGTCATAAAACCAGAATTACCCGTCCTAGTACTTTAGATTCGGGTGGCCTTCCGGTTTCCTCAGGTCCATATATGGATGGGGGGACTGAATGCTTGTGGCATTTAGACCACCGGTCTCACCTCCACGTCATGTTGACGGGTGTCATATTTCAATATCGGTAAAATGATTATCTAAATAGGTGTATAGATCAGGGCCTAAAGGCGTTAAAACTATTTCACCTGGCTGATATGCCTAAATTGTACTTCGGTTCACGGATCCTTATCCGGATCTGACCAGCCACCGACATTAGTGGATGAGGCCACCGCCATTACAACCCGCAAGCTCGCAAGCCTAATTAAAGCCGCGAGCCTTGGATCACTACAAGCCCTCAACCTTACGCGACGACAAAAGAGAGACAGGGCGACACGCGCGATATCATTCTATAAACGGGTCCGCCAAATGACGCCGATCATAACATTTAGAGGAAGACTACGCCAAGTTCGGAAAAACAATGATATAAAAGAGGCGTAAGAGAGCAAGAAGTAGGACGAGGATGATGAAGCAGGCGACCTCTGCGACCCGGAGAAGAGCCGCCTGATTTTCCTTCCACTTGCATCCTAGATATTTGTCTTGCTTAGCACTTAAGTCACACTTAGCTAGCTAAACTTAGTGACTAAGTTTACTCCACCTATAAATATTGGAAGAATGTAACACTTTTACAGGGGAAATGATATAAAACAGACAGCAATGCCCAAATGCGCCTCCTCGCGTCTCTTATAAAACACCACCGCGGAATCCATGGCCGCCACCGGCGTCCTAAAACACCACTTTTATACACTTTTATACCAGATATCCACAATACAAACACCGCAAGGACATCCGTCACGATTTATGCATCATCAGTTGGCTCAGATTGCACGGAATTCGACATTTTTCAGCAATTTTCCGGCCAGATCTGAAATTTCCGGTGACCTGAAACCACCCATTTTTGGTTTTCTGGCCAATCCTTCATCAAGATCTTCATCTGGGAGTGAAAAGAATAAAATCAAAGTTGAATTCAAGCTGCAGTTTCATATAACTCGGGTTTCAATTCAGAGGATGACCAGCCCTGCTGATGAAAAAGGGGCCGAAGAAATTGAAAGGTTGAAGCAAATTTCTCAGGAGAGAAGCTTAAGAGCAAAAGGAGCATTGAGGATACCGATTTAGATTTCAGCACCAAAATCGATCCAACTGAGGATGTTCAACTCAGTAAATCTCCAAATCCCATCTCCAAAATCGATGGCATCAACAACGGGAACAAAGTCATCTGACATGTAAGCATTACGGAAGCTCAGTTTATCTTGTGAAAATGTCTTAAGACAAATCTTGTTACAGTATCAAGAGATTTTTGCTTTCTAATCGGATTAATTTGAGAAATAGCACATATATTGCTCTCAATAATCTTGATGAGCCTGCAATCACTGTGCATATATATATATTCATATATGTGTAACGCACATGCCTGGAAGTGAATTTTGTCCGGCAAAGCATTGGCATCCCCGCTGGGTTTTGCACCATTCGAAAAGAAAGAGTGATGGTTGAGCTTTAATGTGGATCTCTCCTCACCTTCTTTTTCGATGGGTCATTCTGGTGCTGAGTAGCGAGTCGTATAGGCATCGGAGAGCACCGCAGCCGTTTGATGATTTGTCGCAGTATGATGTTGTCTCGACCACCTCTCTGTTCGGCCAATTGGCGAAGCGGAACCGCCATGAGGATGTCGTATGTTTGTTTTCGAGATTTCTCGAGTTGAGAATTAAGGCTGATCATTATAACTTCTGGCACTACTCCCCCCTCGGTTACTACTCTCAAAATATCGGTTTGGAAAAACAACTTCAGGCTCGTACAGTCAAGAGGGGTTTGAATTCTAATGTAGTATTTGCAAGCGGTAAGATTCTTGATGCTGATGAGAAAGTGAGCAACATCAAAAGCTCAAATGAGAATTCAGATACCTGATACGGTTCTGTTCCGGCTAAAGGTACTCAAATTCTAAAACTTCTTATTAATCACGATGCTATTTGTGAAAAGAGAGGATAATGGTGAATTAATTGTAATCAACTGCACGAATGTTCACAATAGAGTTAAACAAAATTCCTTGAGAAAAGAAGTAAATCTCTCCCTGGGATAAACTCATCCATGATTCATTTGTTCACTCTAAAGAGATTAGAAATCAAAACATCCAGGCCTCGAGAATTGAAGTCTCTTGGCTCCGAGATATTTGATTTGTTTGAAAATCTTGCTATGTCTCCAACAAACGAACGCGATCTGGTTTACAAAGCCTGCAAAAGAGTTTATGGCCATATGGCATCGAGAATCCTCGTCAAGGAGCATGCGAAGTTGAGCAATGGATACTATCCCCGGGTCGTCGAAGAAGAAATTATATGAAAAGCATACGATTTGATGATTTTTCATCAGAGAAAGGATGCGATTTTATTTGGGAAAGCTTGAAGTTTAGAACAGAGGAGAAATTATTACGACACGTTCCGGGAGATATTAACTCAACAAAGGCCCACTAATTCTCCCTTTTATGCCTCTGTATCAGAACTAGTGTAGAATATTCTTCAAGTGGGGTTCCATGTAGCCTTAAAGCGCATGTGATTGAGGATGCTTTGTATAAGGCTTTCTATTTTCCAAAAGAGTGAGGCCGCCAAAGCAAGGCCGATATCACGAGCTCGCCCAACATGAAATTTCCACCATTATAAGGCTCTCTCATCATTTTGAATTTCTCTTATTACGACCTCTCAATGATCGAAATTTGTCATTGAAATTTATTCCCGTTTTTACGACTTGAATAATTATGTTTCGTTGTTGGGAACTCGCCCCGGATGTGATAGGTCGAGCTATCTTATTTTCGGAACTCTCCCTACCCAAAAGTGGAGGGACGAGCCTTCTTATTGTTGGAAACTCACCTCACTATAAGTGAAGGGTAGAAATTTATCTTTTGTACTCTTCATTAGCATTGTTTCTAGTTGAATCAACATTAACAATCATGCTTTTGATTCGTACAAGTACCCAATCCGCCCACTGAAGCGGTACGGGGCTGATTAAAGTCTGGATTTCATGCTCATCAATGTTTATCTTAGAATTACATTACACATCCATGATCAAATGTTGTCGTTACGAGTACCAATCTCGACACCTGCTACATTATGCGGCGTCAACCCCAAGTAAGGCTTTTAGCTCAATTATTTTTAGCAAGTTCGATGTTTTAATTTCCTCGACCTTGCCCTCGCCAAAAACAAGGGGGCCACATATATATACACACATATATGATACGTCGGATTCAAATAGCGGACTCGAAAAAGATGAAATATTTCGAGCAAAAATAAAGTAAACATTTTATTACAAGCTCCATATCAGCGAGTTCATTTTATTACAAGCTCCGTATCAGCGAGCTCATTTTATTACAAGCTCCGTATCAGCGAGCTCATTTTATTACAAGCTCCATATCAGCGAGTTCATTTTATTACGAGCTCTCTACTACAAACCCGCCATCAACATGGATTTTCTTTCAACAAAAGTCCGTCCGCTTAATAGCGCGGCACAAACAGGCCCAGAGTTGCTTCGAAGGTCGCTTGCTTTGAAAGCACGGCCCTTAGTGAACAAGTCGCATCAGACGACAAGGTCGCAAAAAACAGGCCCAGAGTTGCTTCGAAGGTCGCTTGCTTTGAAAGCACGGCCCTTAGTGAACAAGTCGCATCAGACGACAAGGTCGCAAAAGCAGCCCGTGAGTTGCTTGAAGGTCGCTTGCTTTGAAAGCACGCCCTTAGTGAACAAGTCGCGTCAGACGACAAGGTCGCAAAAGCAGGCCCGAGTTGCTTGAAGGTCGCTTGCTTTGAAAGCACGGCCCTTAGTGAACAAGTCGCATCAGGCGACAAGGTCGCAAAAGCAGCCCAGAGTTGCTTGAAGGTCGCTTGTTTTGAAAGCACGGCCTTAGTGAACAAGTCGCGTCAGACGACAAGGTCGCAAAAGCAGCCCAGAGTTGCTTGAAGGTCGCTTGCTTTGAAAGCACGCCCGCCCAGTGAACAAGTCGCATCAGACGACAAGGTCGCAAAAGCAGCCCAGAGTTGCTTGAAGGTCGCTTGCTTTGAAAGCGGCCCCCAGTGAACAAGTCGCGTCAGACGACAAGGTCGCAAAAGCAGCCCAGAGTTGCTTGAAGGTCGCTTGCTTTGAAAGCACGGCCCTTAAGTGAACAAATCGCATCAGGCGACAAGGTCGCGCAAAAAACAAGTCGCTTGAGGCCGCTTGAAAAGCACGGTCCTAAGTGGACAAGTCGCCGATCGACAAGTCCTAATAGACCCAAAATCATATTCGAACTCGCCTCGGCGAGCATTTTATAAGTCCGACCTCTAGCTCGGCATTATATTCGGAACTCGCCTCGGCGAGCATTTTATAAGTCCGACCTCAGCTCGGCATCATATTCGAACTCGCCCTCGGCGAGCATTTTATAAGTCCGACCTCAGTCGGCATCGTGATCTGGAACTCGTCTTCAAGCGAGCCCTCTACAAGACTAAAAGCTCTCAAGCCACCAAAGGCTAAATCGATTCACGATTCAAAACCACAATCAAAATCAATTCGTGGCACAAGCCACGAGAAGGCTAAATTAATCAACTACATGCAAACAACGAAAAGACCTACTCGAGCAAGGCAATCGAGGCAAAGCTAACAGCGATCCGCCACAACAATGAGCCATCACAAAGATTTCAAGTCAAGCAGATCCGCAATCAGACTATTACTCCCCGCCTAACATTTCAAGAAAATGATTAAGGCACGGAGTAGGGGCCATTGATATGCCTAAATTGTACTTGGTTCACGGATCCTTATCCGGATCGACCGACGACCACCGACATTAGTGGATGAGGCCACCGGCCATTACAACCCGCAAGCTCGCAAGCCTAATTAAAGCCGCGAGCCTTGGATCGACTCTACAAGCCCCTCAACCTTATCGACGGCGACAAAAGAGATTGGGGCCGACACGCGATATCATTCTATAAACGGGTCCGCCAGCGACCTCGATCATAACATTTAGAGGAAGGACTACCTCAAGTTCGGAAAAACAATGATATAAAGAGGCAGAAGAGAGCAAGAGTAGGACAGGATGATGAAACGGGCGACCTCTGCGACCGGGAGAAGGAGCATGATTTTCCTTCCACTTGCATCCTAGATATTTGTCTTGCTTAGCACTTAAGTCACACTTAGCTAGCTAAACTTAGTGACTAAGTTTACTCCACCTATAAATATTGGAGCAATGTAACACTTTTACCCCGGGCAAAATGATATAAAGCAGATGGCAAAGCCAAATTTGCCCCTCCTCGTCTCTTATAAAACACCACCGCGCGGAATCCATGGCCGCCACCGAGCGTCATCGGAAAACACCACTTTTATACACTTTTATAGCCAGATATCCACAATACAAACACCGCAAGGACATCCGTCACGATTTATGCATCATCACTGGCTCTATAACTTGTACCTGCATATGTTTGAACATTTGAATCCATTTAGACTTGGTAAATTTTTGAAAGTTAAACTAAATCTTGAATAAGTCTAAGTGAATAAGTCTAAGTCAACTTGCTAAGCCTCTCTCTCAAGTACATTATTTGATGTACGGTTTTTGATTATTAATACTTTTTTTATTTACGGTTTTTGATTATTAATATTTTTTTATGTATGGTTTTTGATTATTAATACTCAATCCCTCTCCTAGTGATGTGATGGTCAACGTATCAAAATGATATCTCAATTTTTTTTTCTTGATGAGGTAAAATATCATTAAAGTATTGACATATGAGATAAGGTTTCGTTTAGTGAAAAGCATGTGATTTTTAGGGTTGGAAAAATATGCGTTGACCGGACAAATTTATATTATCTCTCACTAAGACAAATAAACAAAACGGCTCTTATGCTTGTTCATAAGGAGGGGATAGTGTTGCAACTCGGTTCGACTTTCAGAGGGTTGAACTTTCACTTTGTGTGTGTGTGTGTGAGTGTGTGTATTTTTGTCTTCTTTCATGACAATGTGTGATTTTGCATGTCAAAACATGTTTTTTAACATAGAAATTCTTCTCTTGCGAAAATTCATGGTCTCAGTCTCACTTCCGAATGGAATTTTTTTTGGGGACTGTGTGTTTTCCTTTTTCATCACAATGTATGGTTTTGCGTGTCATAACATGTTTCAAACACAATTTTGTTTTTATATACACACGGCACATCTCATTGTCGAGTCTAATATAGACTCCATACTTTAGAATTTTCTCATAAACCCTTCCCCTACAATGTGTGGAGACTGATGTTCCAATCTCACTTCAAAAACCAAAAGAAATTGAGGTGCGAGCGGTGTAAGTTCGAATCTATACCAAAAATTTTAGTCAAACATATCGACTTTCGAGAGATTGAACCTCTCGTTTATAGTCTCACCTTTGTTGTTGTTATTGTTGTTTGTTTTTTTTGTTTTTTTTTTTTGGTGGGTTACGTCCACGATGAACTTTGACCATTAATCACCCACGAATTAAAACCTTGATTCCTCCAAATAAATTATTAAGGATGAAAGTTGACAATATTATCCTTGATTCCTCCAAATAAATTATTAAGGATGAAAGTTGACAATATTATTCTTTTGGACCACTTCATTATTTTCATTCATAAAAAAACGGCATGAATCCTCAACAAAAAAAAATGGCATGAAGATAGAGAAAAAGGAGATGAAGTCAGGGACGGCCCTAAGCACATATGGGATGGGTGACCGCCTAGGGCCCATTGTATAAGGTGTCCCAAAATTACATATGTTAACAATAATATATGATAGTCTAGTGGTAAGCTATGTTCTTGACAGACATGACGGATCGTCATCATGCGACACACATTACAGCGACGAGATGGCAGCGATACAATTTAATTCTAAAATTTAAGGACACGACAAACTTGTTATTTCTCTTACTCATAGGCATTGAATCAAACTTGTTATTCACATTTTCATTTTTTAAATACGATCAGCTTTTATAGTTATTAAATAATGTATTTTATTGGTATCGAATGAAGATTTGTTTCATATACATTTTAAGTTCCTCTAACCTAAAAACACATCATAAAAATATAATGTGTCCAAAAAATCATGTAATGTTTTAATTACGTGTATTTTATACTTACATTTGATTACAACTACAAATACTCTTTATTAAATAATTTATTGTCAGTCAAATTTAATAATCTTAAAGATATAGGATCATTAAATGTGTCACATGAGTATTAATGAATTATATTTATTATAAGATAAACTAATTGTACAATCAAAAAACCGTACGAATAATAATCGTACGAATTTATTTGAAGGATATTTATATTGTTCGTTTAAGTATTATTAATGTTTTATTCTACACTTTTGTGATGCAATTTTCCTCTTCTTCTCAAGTAATATAAATTGGTTGAACTTGGCTAGTTTGTCCACTATTACCATGATGACTTCCTTTCCTTTAGATTTAGGCAATCCATCTATAAAATCCAAGCTGAGTTAGGACCATGAATGTGAGGGACTGGTAATGGGTGGAGAAATCCTTGAGGTTTATCATGTAGACTTTTGCACTGCTAACAAGTAATTCACCTTTGGATCATTTCTTGAACATCCTTCTTAAGCTGGGGCCAATAAAAAGTCTCTTAATCCTGCTATAACATGCCCTGGCCCCTGAATGACCCCCTTTAGGACTTGTGCAACTTCCCTATTAATTTGGATTTCAAACTTCTAAAAAAATGGATCTCAAACCTTCATGGGGTTCCTACGTATATCCTCATTTTGTACTTAAGGAATCTCATGGTGGCATAGTGTAGAAGGGATTTAAGGGTGTACTAATAATCAGTGCCCGAAATGTTTCCTCCACATCTAGGTCACCCTTGTAGTTGGATGCTACTTCTTGCATCCAAGAATAGGATATTGTTCTCACAACACAGAGTGGTCCCTAAACATGACTTTTCATGTACAAGGCATCAACCACTACATATTCATTTCTCTTTTAGTACACAATAGTGAAATCCAACCCAAGTAACTTGGTCACCCCTTTTTTGTTGTAGTGCAGTAGTAGCCCTCTGATCCAGAATGAACTTCATACTCCGTTGACCAATTTTGATGACAAAAGGTCTGCCTTGAATATGTGGCTTACATTTAGTTATTTCCGTGGAGAGTGTCAGGAGGTCCTTCTCGTATATGAAAAATCTCATCTTCTTATAGCTGAAGGTCTTGCTTAGATAAGTCACAAGTTTCTTGTATTGTTGTAAAACAACTCCTAAGCCATTTCCACATGCATCTATTTCAATGCAAAAAGCAAAATGGAATTCCAAAATCTAGAGACACGATCCTATGGATATTATTACTGCGATAGGATTGTAATTTACACGGTAACTGTTTCACATGAAAGGTAGTAGTCATTGTATTTGACTCTTCCAATGATTGGGGGTCACGGTGTGTTGCTAGACGCTATCCCGTGATTCGTTAGGAGTGAAGGGCATTTTCGTAATTTGCACTTTATGTCTACGACCAACATATTCGGAAGTCTATCGGGTCACATACATATGAACATCGAGGCGGATTAAAATGCGTTTATTATAGTTGATAACCAAATAAGGAAAGTTTATCTCTAGACTATAAAGGTTATAGTGGTAAATTAATATGGTGTTATTTATTTATTATGAATAAAAAATATAAGATATTAATTATACATAAATTGTATTAATTAAAGAATATTCCGGATGCCAAATATTGGCAGTTAGGGCGCCACTTACAAGGGTATAATATACACTTGGGTTGTGCAATTTAATTAATAAGATTACCATAATATTAATATTGGATATAATTGATTTGGAAAAATAGATTTATGGTAATAAGAAAAATATATACAATATAAGATATTGGCAATATTTAGTTTTTATTTAAAATATTATAAAAAAAAGAGATAAATCAATCTAAGTTATTTTCCATATTTTATTGGGAAAATATTTTTCTCTTTCATCTATCTTATAGGAAACTTCTCCTAATCAGATTAGGGGCATATAGGGCGCCACTCACCCTATATAAGAAAGGGGTTGGCTAGCTCTTTTGTACATCACAATTCCAAGAGCTAATAGTTCTTGAGTAAAATAGATAGCTTCACAGTATAGAGTTAGAGAGACGAGAAAAGGCCGGTCTGAAATTTGGATTTTTCTCGATAGCAATCAAGGAGGATTCGGCGAGGAGTTCGTGTGGATTATCGATAGAGGCCGGACGCGTGGGCGGCTTGCGACGCGATCTTACTCTCATTGACGGTTAAAGCGACGATCTTGTAGATCATCCAAGGTACATTCCGTCAAACTACTTAACGTGTTTATTGTATTAAACGAAGACTATCTTCTTAAAGGAAATCAAAATTTTAAATTCCGCTGCGTTAAACTAGTGATTTCCTAACATGTGGCTCTTGGGACGACTACCTACCGGTTGCCGAGTTCGTGTACAATAATAGCTACCACGCGAGCATTGGGATGCCACCTTTCGAAGCCTTATCCTAGGGAAACCAAAGGGTACCAATTTTACCTTCCTGAGGAACAAAAGGTGTTTGTTGCCAGGACTGGCCATTTTCTGGAGAAAAAGTTTATTCTGGATAGGGTCAGTGGGAGTAAGATTGATCTTGAAGAAATTCGAGAACCACTTACGGATAACAGTCAGTTGATGGAAGTAGAGGACTCGCTACACACAGATGTGACGCCGACCTCTACCGTGGACACACTAGCACCTCGAAGATCCACCAGGGAACGTCGTGAACCTGAAAGGTACACTAGCGTGTATCTCATGGAAGATGAGGACCCTAGAACTTATAAGGAAGTGCTATTAAGGCATGACAAAGAGAAATGGCTAGAAGCCATGAATTCTGAAATGGAATCCATGAAAGACAACCAAGTTTGGAACTTAGTTGATCCACCCGAAGGAATAGTTCCACATAGGGTGTAATTGGGTCTTTAAGAGAAAGACCGACATGGACGGTAATGTGACTACCTACAAGGCTAGGTTAGTGGCAAAATGTTATAAGCAAAGACAATGAGTTGACTATGACAAAACCTTTTCGCATGTTGCCATGTTAAAATCCATTAGAATTTTGCTTGCTATTGCAGCATACCATGATTACGAATCTGGCGGATGGATGTGAGCTTGACTTTCCTTAACGGGAACACATGCGAGGAGGTGTATATGACACGGACTGAGGTTTCACAACCAATGACGCCAGGATGGTGTGCAAGCGCAAAGATCCACTTATGGATTAAAGCAAGCTTCGAGTTGGAATCTTTGCTTTGATGAGTGATGAGCGTTATTTTCACCAAACAAATTTATAAAATACTCAAGACAACGGTGACTAAACAAGCTCTAACCGGCGAGTGTGCCGGGTCGATTGCGAGTAAAGCTACAGGAGTCGAGTCGATCCACTGAGAGAAGATGTGCTTGTAAGTACCAAAGTGAACTTATTGCTTAGTCTAGGCAAACAAGTTGTTGGAATGTTTGTACACTTCAATTAAACTAAAGTAAATTAAACTAACAAGTCTAAAGGAGAAAGGGACATAGCGAACCATGATCAATGTGACTAATCTCAACCCTAAGGTAGACAAAACCGGGAGTGTGCATTATACTAAAGCGAACTCTTGCATTCAATTTCACGGGTGCGAACACCTAAACCCGGTGCTAAGCGTCTCGAACAACTCTCTTCTAACACCTTATGCCATGTTAAAGGTGCGAACAACTCTCTCTAACAAGTCATGTTTTGCACTCGAGCCGCTTAAGCGTATAAGCGAGTAACCTCACGATGAGCTCGGTTTAACAACTAAACCGAGACTACACCGCGATCCTAGAACCCTTTTCCCACACCCTCTCTCGAACAACTCTCAAGAGTGGTGTGTGTGATGTTTGACCTAGGTGATCAATCTAGCCCAAATCCGTTATTACAAGTTCTAAGACGTGAAACGTGCAAGATACAACAATAAAAAGCACTACCCACTCCCAATTTCATCACCCAAAGGGTGATTTCACCACATTTCACATGATTCGACTATGGGGAGGAATTAGCTACACATTATACAAGTTAAAACATAAAGAAAGTAGTAAAGGAGAAGCATAACAAGCATAAAAGAGAAGAAAATTACCATAAAGTTGCAGAAATTCGAGTTGGAGAAGATAAGCACAAAAGTTGAATACAAAAGATCGAATTTTGCCCAATGAAATGTTATAGATCGAATCTAAGAGTTAGAGAATCGAAGAGAGGATTGAAAGAGCTTTCTAACGGTATATTACACTAATTCTAACTCCTAAGGATGAAGAAAATCGCCCAAATTAACCTAAAACTACTCCATTTCGCCGTTGCTATCTTCTTCCCCAAAAAATTCGATCCAAATTGGGTTTATATGGCTAAAAACTGCTCAAACGCACGTTTGGAAGGTTCCCAAACGTGCGTTTCAGTCCCTTGCTCTCGGTATTCAAAAAAGCGTCCAAACGCACGTTTAAAGCTCCAAACGTGCGTTTCGCAAGATGCAGTTTTTCTGCTGCAGTAAAACCTTCATAACTTCTTCATCCGAGCTCCTATTTGGGTTATTCAAGATGCGTTGGAAAGCTCTTTCAATTCTCTACAACTTTCATGAAGAAGTCATGACCAGAAAATGCCTCCATCATGGGTCAAAATGCTTCTGAACAGAGCATGGGGTTGAGATACTAAAACTTCTCACCCCTTTTCTTCATCTTTCTTCTTCTTTGGCTCATTGTTGCACCTTGACCATGCTTCTCATCATAATTCTTTGCCTTCCGGGTTCTCGAGACACCATTTCCTACATCATCACAACAACCAAAAACATCCAAAACATTCCGGAGGGTAAAAATGCTCGGGAATAGGGTCAATATCACTAAAAAGAGGTAGTAAACTATCAAAGTGACGGATTTACTCCCGTGCTAATAATTCACGATATTGCCCCTAAAGCGGTCTAAATCACCAAGAAGCGTGCTAAAAGTGGGATAAGCGGGGTAAAAGATGCACGGAATCATGTAAAGTTGACTCATCAACCACCCCACACTTAGCCTTTGCTCGTCCTCAAAGAGTAAAGTAGGCGTTTTAAAACAAACCAAGTGGATTCAACTTTATGATGTAGGTGCTACTACTCACACTCTCGAGGTGGCCCCAAAGTAAGAAACACGAACATAAACACATTGGTACAACATTATCAAGAAAATGGAGTGTGTGTGGTGCCAAGCTAAAACCAAATGCTCAAAATGATTGTCGGGGCTTGAATCCCAACCAAAAGTCTACCAACCGTTTCATAATCACGAGCCTCTCCACTAATCTAGTTTACTAAGTTTGGACACGATCGGGCAGGACTTGAGCGGTTATAATGTTAGGCTAGGGTGATTTCGGTTAGTCGAAAGGGGTATTTTGGGAACTGGAGAAAAAAGTACGTGTGAACCTAATCAACCAAGTACCAACTCATCTTTATCATGCAAACCACCCAAAACTCCTTTTTGATCAACTTTGACATTTTGGGAACCATAGGTTACCAGTGCACCCGAACTCATTGCCAAACTCGACTATGTTTCAAGTGTCGTGAGGTGAGTTCAAGCACACTAGCACCTATCTCACTATCCCAACTCTAACATCATAAAAATTTATCATTGAGCTCCTTACTTTGACTCCACGCCTTTATTTCTATGTACATCCTCTTTTTTCTTTTTTCTTTTTTTTTTAAATTTTAAGGAAGAGATAGAAGAAGAGATTTTCTTTTCTTTTGGCCCAAGAGCCGAACACCAAGCCCAAACGAGCTCCTCAACACTTTATAGCTCAAAGCGAGAAACAACAACCCAATCAAAAACATCATCTCCCACCCCACACTTGCCTTAGCAAGTGTGGTCTAATGAAGACTAAGTCCACTCGTAGGGTATAAAATGAAGGAAATGTGACCATAATAAGGCTCAAGGGTAGGTTTCGACTAAGTAACAAAAGCGGCTATAAGCGAATGGTGGTGAGACCATTCTATCAAAGTGAGAGGGCTACTGAAGGGTAAATGTTCGGTTAAGGCTTATTTGGCTATGGTAGGGTCAAGAGAACGCCAAAACCGTCATCCCATGTCCTACTTAGGTAAACCTATGACATTTCGTCTCAAGGCTAGTGATATGAAAGGTGGTAGCAATCAAATTGTGCACAAAGTGTAGCTTTCGTGAAAGTAATAAACTTCATTCTCAAGATAATATCAAACCGCAATGCACATGTTGGGGTCCCGACTAAGGTGATCACCACTCAAATGTGAAAATAACACATACAACATGGTGTTAAGACCCTTGAAAAATTTTAAAATTACCCAAAAATCGACTGAGCCCGATCATAGGCTAAGCATACCACATTTATAGCACATTTAACAACGAAAACAAGAAAGCGGCTAAGTCTCCCACCCCACACTTAAGCGAAACACTTGTCCTCGGTGTGTGAGAGATAAAAGAGTAAAAGACTTAGTTTGTTTGACCAAAACCAGCGAAAGCGCACTTTAGCCCACGTGACATCTTACAGTAAGCTCCATCTCGAGTACACGAACACCCATGAGCAGAAAACAAGGCAAACACATGCACGGGAAAAAATCCACGTGCCAAAAGATGGTGATAGATACGAGATATATAAAAATAGAAGCCATGCCACAATCAAGGTATCAAAGCATATCAACCATACTAGGCGGAAGTGCACTGGATGTAAAGATAATCAAAAGAAACACAGAGCATCCACGCATAAAATAAGGCCACAGAGGCTCATAAAAACATCCCCCGTCTACGTACAAGAGCAAGAATCAAAAGAAAATCTCACCCCAAACTCTCTCTTGTGAGACAAAACTCTCCCTCTTGCACCCAAAAACCACTTCAAAAACAAAATTATTACCAAAAAGTGGGTTGCCTCTCACAAAGCGCCTTTGTTTTACGTCGTTGGCTCGACCAAGTGGCACCAAAAGCGGACTCAAACCATAAAGGACTCAAACCAACTCAAGACAACATTTTTAATTCAATCAAAAATCACCAAAACCATCAACGAAATCCGAACTCAAGAAAATTAACAATTCAAGGAGAATGAGCATAGCAAGCATAGGGGAAAGCGAGTTCACTAGGAACTTACGCATATGGCTCTTGGGAATCCCTTTCGATGAAATCCGCCTTCATCCTCTTCTTGAAATTACCATCCCATGGTAGTTGTTCCCTTTCATATATCTTGTGAGCTTCATCTACCGGGGAGTAAAGAGTGTAGTAGTCCGGGACCGGTATGCTAATCACCTCCAACTCTTCCGGTAACTCTACCATGGATGTCATACCAAGCTCATGAGATTTCATCACACACTCCAAAATTGCATCATCATACACTTCAATCGGGAGTGGTGGTGAAATGGGCGATCCCGTCTTCTCTTCAAACTCAGAATCCGGTTCTTCAAAAAATGTGCTCAAATCTATCATACACTCCTCCAAGTCATCGTCTTGCATTTCTTCGGGAGGCGGTGTAATAGACAAACATTGCACCTCTTCCATCTCTTCTTCATCCCAAAAGCGAGCTACTTTCATCACCAAAGATTTCATGTTGAGTCTTAACAATGGTTGGTTCCACCATACATTCCACCAAGGCATCATCAATGTTCACATCGGGAAGTGAGGTGTAATCGGAAGAGCGTGAAACCTACCATAATCAAGCTCCACAGGAGGACCCTCTATTGACATGGCGATCCAACTCAATCTCTCAGCTCGGGAAATGCTTCATCAAGATAAAAATCATCATCCTCTCTCTCTGTTTTCCTTGAATGAGCCTCTTCTCGCTCTTTTCCCACGGCTTCTAGCTCCTTTCTTGTTTCTTCTTCTTTCTCAAACCTCCTCTTTTTATTTAGTTGCACTACTCGATCTTCAAGATTTTGCAAAGATTCCTCTTGTTGGTCCAACAATTTCTCATGGTGTGCATCTTCAATCTTTTCCCCTACCGACTTCATCTCACTCGGTTTCTTGCATCTTGGCCTCTTCTTGTCTCGGAAACATAAAGTCTTGAAGTTTCCGCAATCCGTTCAATTTGGTCAAGCGCTTGATCAGGTTGTAACATCATTATATCACCACCGCTTGAAGCATGAAGTCGGTTTGCATATCTTGATCAAGTCCCCGCAAGAAACAATGGACTTGGTCCCAAGAGTGACTCCATGTACGGGACATTGGCGCAACAAGGCCTTATACCGTTCCAGTGCCTCGAGTAGTGACTTCGTCTTCATAAGCATCAAAGGTCATGATTGCCTCCTTCAAATCAAAAACTTTCCCGGTGGATAGTATTTAAGCAAAATGTGCGCACCACCTCGGTCCAAGTGTGTGGAGTCATGCCTTAAGGAGTCATACCACGCTCTTGCTTGGTCTTTTAGAGTGAGCGGGAACAAAAGTAAGCTTGATTGCCTCTTCACTAACACCGTCCATCCTTATAGTCCGACACACCTCGAGATAATGATCCAAGAAGAAGTAAGGATTTTCGATTGCCGTCCTCTAAAGGTTGAGTTGTCACTAATCATATTGATAATATTTTGCCCAATACTCATAGTGTTGGCGGTGATCGAGGCAACCTTATCGGACTATGCCCCACCAAATCGGGCCGTGGCATGACCAAATCTCTACAAGTCCGCACATCTCCTTGATTCGGTGCGGATTAGGAGTTTGCATATGAGCTTGCATTAATGCTTGAAATTGCTCTTGTACTTGATTCATGAGCCAATTCATAGCATTCGGGTCCATCGGTGGCATTGCTCCACCTTGTCCTTTCCATTGACGGTTTGCTCCTTTTTGAACATTGTTACATAAGGATTGGTCTTGAGCTCGATTAGTAACTCCTTGACCTCCCCGATAGAAGGGTGTTCCACAAAAACTTGGCCTCCACGACCAACTTGATTAGTGTCTTGGTCCATTTCCGTTTGTTCGGACTCAAACCTTCAAATCTAGCAATCAAATTCCCAACTAGAAGGCCCTTCCTCTTTGTTTAGCAAAGGTCTCCATTCTAGCAATGTAAGGTTCAAGCGGTTCTCAAAAACTCCGGGCAATGCACTACAAAACACCAAACAACAAGAAAACAATAAAATAAAACCTAGGCCCAAGCCTTCGGTTCACTTGCAAGATATCACAAATAGCACACATCTTCCCGGCAACGGCGCCATTTTGATGAGCGTTATTTTCACCAAACAAATTTATAAAATACACAAGACAACGGTGACTAAACAAGCTCTAACCGGCGGTGTACCGGGTCGATTGTGAGTAAAGCTACTGAGAGTCGAGGTCGATCCACAGAGAAGATGTGCTTGTAAGTACCAAAGTGAACTTATTGCTTAGTACAGGCAAACAAGTTGTTGGAATGTTTGTACACTTCAATTAAACTAAAGTAAATTAAACTAACAAGTCACAAGGGAGAAAGGGACATAGCGAACCATGATCAATGTGACTAATCTCAACCCTAAGGTAGACAAAACCGGGAGTGTGCATTATACTAAGCGAACTCTTGCATTCAATTTCACGGTGCGAACTCCTAAACCCGGTGCTAAGCGTCTGAACAACTCTCTTCTAACACCTTATGCCATGTTAAGGTCTGAATAACTCTCTCTAACAAGTCATGTTTTGCACTCGAGCCGCTTAAGCGTATAAGCGAGTAACCTCACGATGAGCTCGGTTTAACAACTAAACCGAGACTACACCGCGATCCTAGAACCCTTTTCCCACACCCTCTCTCTGAACGAACTCTCAAGAGTGGTGTGTGTGATGTTTGACCTAGGTGATCAATCTAGCCCAAATCCGTTATTACAAGTTCTAAGGCGTGAAAGCGTGCAAGATACAACAATAAAAGCACTACCCACTCCCGATTTCATCACCCAAAGGGTGATTTCACCACATTTCACATGATTCGACTATGGGGAGGAATTAGCTACACATTATACAAGTTAAAACATAAAGAAAGTAGTAAAGGAGAAGCATAACAAGCATAAAAAGAAGAAAATTACCATAAAGTTGCGAGAAATTCGAGTTGGAGAAGATAAGCACAAAAGTTGAATACAAAAGATCGAATTTTGCCCAATGAAATGTTATAGATCGAAGCTAAGAGTTAGAGAATCGAAGAGAGGATTGAAAGAGCTTTCTAACGGTATATTACACTAATTCTAACTCCTAAGGATGGAGAAAATCGCCCAAATTAACCTAAAACTACTCCATTTTATGGCTTTGCTATCTTCTTCCCCAAAAATTTGATCCAAATTGGGTTTATATGGCTAAAAACTGCTCAAGCGCACGTTTGGAAGGTTCCCAAACGTCGTTTCAGTCCCTTGCTCTCGGTATTCAAAAAAGCGTCCAAACGCATGCGTTTAAAGCTCCAAACGTGCGTTTCGCAAGATGCAGATTTTTCTGCTGTAGTAAAACCTTCATAACTTCTTCATCCGAGCTCCGATTTGGGTGATTCAAGATGCGTTGGAAATCTGTTTCAATTCTCTACAACTTTCATGAAGAAGTTATGACCATAAAATGCCTCCATCATGGGTCAAAATGCTTCTGAACCAGAGC
The DNA here is from genome assembly GCA_026214975.1 of Gentiana macrophylla. NCBI lineage: Eukaryota > Viridiplantae > Streptophyta > Magnoliopsida > Gentianales > Gentianaceae > Gentiana > Gentiana macrophylla. Next base: position 140,905,106 of record CM047805.1, on the reverse strand, counting down.
ATGGGGTTGAGATACTAAAACTTCTCACCCCTTTTCTTCATCTTTCTTCTTCTTTGGCTCATTGTTGCACCTTGACCATGCTTCTCATCATAATTCTTTGCCTTCCGGGTTCTCGAGACACCATTTCCTACATCATCACAACAACCAAAGACATCCAAAACATTCCGGAGGGTAAAAGTGCTCGGGAATAGGGTCAATATCACTAAAAGAGGTAGTAAACTATCAAAGTGGCGGATTTACTCCCGTGCTAATAATTCACGATATTGCCCCTAAAGCGGTCTAAATCACCAAGAAGCGTGCTAAAAGTGGGATAAGCGGGGTAAAAGATGCACCGGAATCATGTAAAGTTGCTCCCATCAATGAGATAATCAAATAGTTTGATTTCATCAAGAACGAAGACGAGCCCCTGTGTTTACAAGAAGGTTAGTGGGAGTGCCATTGTGTTCTAGTGCTTTATGTAGGCGACATATTGCTCATAGGGAATGATGTGCCTATGTTCTGATCAATCAAAGCTTGTTTTTCCAAGAAATTCTCAATGAAGGACTTTGGTGAAGCGACTTTATATTCTAGGAGTCAAGATCTATAGAGATAGATCTAGAAGGTTGTTTGGTCAGTGCTGCAATCCACCTATATAGACAAGATCTTTGAAGAGATTCGGTATGGAGCAGTCCAAGAGAGGATTGTTGCCCATGTCACATGGGGTCTACCTGTCGAAGGGAATGAGTCCTTTCGAAGCCTAATACGGGAGGAAGTGCCGAACTCCTCTCTATTGGGATGAGATAGGTAAGAAGCACATTACGGGACCGGAAATGGTGCAGCAAGCTAAAGAAAGAATTGCCTTGGTTCAGCGAAACATGAAGATAGCTCAAGATAGGTAGAAAGTTTGGGCAGACGCACGAAGAATGTCGTTGGACTTCGAAGTTGGTGACCGTGTGTATCTGAAAGCTTCACCGATGAGAGGTGTAAGACGTTTCGGGCAAAAAGGAAAGTTGAGCCCGAGATACGTAGGGATATTGGAGAAGATTGGACCTTTGGCCTATCGTCTAGAGTTACCGGAAGGGATGACAAGAGTTCATAATGTGTTCCATGTCTCGATGTTAAAGAAATGTCTTACCAAGACGGATGTGGGAACTGAGGTAGATCCAGAGTTGATCAAGGAGAACTTATCATATGAGGAAAGACCGGTTCAGATTCTCGAGAGGAAATTAAAGACGATCAAGAATCGAAAGATCCCGTTGGTATTGGTTCAGTGGAGTAACCACTCGCCTTCAGAAGCGATATGGGAAGTAGAGGGTGACATGGTTGCAGAGTTTTCAGACTTCCTCGGTTTACCAGGTAATCTTTAGTTTCGAGGACGAAACTTTCTTAAGATGGAAATGATGTGATACCCCGTAAATTCACGAAAGGGCATTTATTTCATTTTTCGGGTATTTATCGAGTATCGTATTTTTTCCAAACAAATAAGTTATTATACGTGTTATATTAGAAGATTATATCGTAATTGGATTAATATAACACATTTGGATTAAAACTATACATCAAACTTCTTCATCATCTTCAGCTTTTGCACTCATGCTTTTATCACCATTTCTACACTCCATCTTTAAAACATCATCATGTCTATCACATCATTTTTCCCCCACTCTATCTCCTATGCTTCTTGACTAAACACTCCACCTTCACATCATACTTACACCACCTCACACCACCATCATTTCACTTGGTGAAACCTTGCACCATTACACTTCAAACACTTCGCCTCCCACACCACATCCACTCAAACAATTAAATTATTTCCATTACTTCCATCTTGCACATTAGCATAAAAGCAACACACCTCACTCGCTAGCTTTTTCTCTACACTTTTTTCTACCCAAAACACTTGCACCATTTTCTCTCATGTCACAAGAAACACTTCACAAAAGCACTTGCATCTCTCTACAACTTCTACTATCAATTCACCACCAAAATACACCACCGATTCATCTTTCGTTTTCTTGGTGATTTAAGAAGAGATTGGTTCATGGTTGTTGAAGTCAAGTTTTGGTTCCAGAACATATCCTTAATTCAATATTAATCCTTGATAGATTGTTCAAGCCAAGAGGATCTTCAAGAGGAAAGCTTACCACCATCTCAAGAATCTCTTGCTTTGGGTGTGTTTAAGAAACTCATCCATCCAATTCCTAAGCTTTTGGTGCTCTTGGTTATTTAAGTATTTAGATGTTTTAGTAATTATCTAGAATATTATCATGTTGTAGACATTGAAGAAGAGGCTTAGAGCTTTTGGCTTTCTTCAAACTAAGAGCTTGAATTCAAGTTTAGCTTGAAGATTTTGGAGCTTTAACTTGAAATTCTTTGAGGTAGGAGGATGTTCTCATTGAATCCATCTTGAGTTAATTCTTGTTGTGGATGTTGAAATATGTATCATAGACCTTCAATCTTGAATATAGACTTTACACTGTGTTTTAGACCTTGGAAAATCATGTTCGAGGACTTGGTAGAAGAATTTAGAGTCCTTGCATGTGTAGGATGTTTTGCCTTGAATTAATGCCTTAAATCTTGTTGTGATCTTTAATTCATGTTTTAGAACTTATATATTATTTTTAGACATGTTTTAGGAAGGTTTTGGATGTGTTTTGAATGATGCATGTGTGAGATTTCCTTTAGAAATGACCTTAGAAAAATTGTAGATTTTTGGCGGTTCGGGTGCTCAGGAGTATGCTTGAAGGAGACAAGCACACGCTTCTCCTGAGCATAGAGTTTGGAATTATTTACTAGGAGCTCAGGAGCATGCCTGTGTAAGGCAAGTACACTCCTGGCCTGAGCAGAGAACTCAAGCGCATGTCTGCTAAGCACAAGCGCACTCCTATACCCTGTTTTGTGTGAAAAATGTATTTTTGACCCCTTTTGAGCATGTTTTAGTGTAGATACCTTTTTGTGGATTGTTGTAAAGTTAAATGTGAGTGTTCTAGTGGCTTTGGCTCCTCACTGTTACTTACGGGAGCATTGGAACACGAAACGTTTGGCCTTACAAGGTGTTGTTCCGGAATGACAACACCATACTTGTTATATGACGAAGTCAGGGGTTCGGTTTCTAGTGGATTTGGCTCAGCACCTTGTGGAGACCCTCTGCGGGGAGAAGCTCGGGATCCTTGGAAACCTTATTCCTTAGCCTCGTGGTATTGGATTAGAATCTGATGTTTCTGTGACACGTGCTAAGTAGTGTAATGTAGAGTTGTCTAAGGTCTAGTAGTCCCTAGAAGCCTTTTTATGTGCAATGAACTTAGGTGGTTAGTTTAAACGCTTAAATACATATTTGAGAGTCTAAAAAATAAAGCATACTAGCCCTTGGTGAGGCACGTTTCCTTTTCGCAACCAGGAGTCGGACTCCACTTGATCCGGGATCATGCCATATGAGGGGTTGAATATGTCGTGGTGCATTCTCACCATGCAAAGTGCCCTTGGACTTTTATGCAACACATAACCTTGTCTTGTTGAGTTTTACTAGCCGGGCTAGTAGAGGGAAGTGAGATGTTGAACAAACGTGGCTCGTTTGTTACATACTCGTTATTGATATCTCGTGTTATGATCCCGTTGAACATATCTGTTTGTTGTTGTTGGATTCAATGCTACTGCTTCCAACTAAGTACATTCGAACTTACCCCTATTTATATTGTTCCCACCCCGAGAAGGTGATGCAGGTTACGAGGAAGTGTTCGAGTACTTCGAGGAGTGATCCCGTGTTGATCCGGTTAATCTTTTGTTGCTACTTTATTCTATTTTCGGCTATGTATTGTAATAACTAACTTGTACCTTAGTTGTCAAACTTTTATAAGGATAAGTGGTGTAATATTTTGGATTTGTGGACTATCGTTGTACTCTCGGACTATAAATGTTGTTTTGGTTTCGACATTTGGTTTTCCTATTTTACCCTTAGACTTGTATCAAATCCCGAGTTGTTTTAATTTCCGTAATTATACTATGATGTTGTATTTTGTAAGGCTTACGTATATAATTTGGTATAAATACGAATTATATTCGTGCCAAGCGTTCGTTTCTGTATAAAGACTCGGTGTTCGGAAACGGAGCGTCACAATACATTTCTTACAGCTTTACTCCTAAAGGGCCTCTTTCAAAATGCAGTATGAAGCACACAAACCGGTTTCTTGTATACTGCAACAACTTCAATTTGCTTCATCAATGGAGCACCCTGTAAAATGAAATTGGACTGATAGATACTCTATCCTCAACAACCTAAGAAAGTCCCCCAATAAAGTTGCAGAATGCAGACACACTGTGTTAAGCAAGCCAACAATGAAGGATGTACAATCAAACAAGCACAAGGAATACATTGAATATATATAACATTGAAATTCATCAGAAAATGAAGATGAAACATTGAATAAACGATGCAATAAGCCACTCATCAGATTCAACTGTTTTTGCATAACTCATAGGAACATAGCTGAAAACTTAACACCTTACAGGCTTACAGCATAAACTTCTTTATAATCAGCAACAAAACTTCATTAGGACAATACATGTATTGTGAGGCAAAGATCAATTGCATTTACTAGCTATATTTTAAGAGCCTTGATTTGATTTGTAGGTAACACACCTTGTCATCCGCTTCGGTTTGGAATAGGTTAACTTTTCTGCATGCGGGCCGAGGTGAACACCATAGCGCAGATTGTCGTAGTAGCATCGATCAAGTAAACACGAATACAGCATCTGCAAAAATTAAAAAAGTGAATTCTGTTAATGAGTGCAAGGTTAAGCTGTTAATGTTAAATTCCAAAGGCTGAATCCTACTGATTACCTTTGGCTGAACCAGCGTATAATCGCCACATCCTATGCGCGCAAACTTCAATTTGCTTGACCATTAAGTGACTTGATACAGACCATTCAATAAGTGGCTCATCCTGTGCCAAACTGCCAATGGTGGGTCAATCATGAAGTAAGGATCAGTTCTTGTTGTTAAAGAGCTTCCTACAACAAAGGATAAGACCAATACATAAGAAGGCCATAAGTTATGATATATATGAGGAGCGGTTACTTTCAAAGTTCTTGCCAAACCACCGGTGTTTAGCAACCACATGTACTTCATCAGTTCATCACTATCCGAATAAGCTGCATCCAAAGCCTTAAGATCATCATAGCCTTTTTTTCGAGGTAAATCGTTCAATGACATAAAAATGAAGTAGTTAGATGCATTATTTTGGTACCTAAGATGTGACAGGTAATTGTCCATATCATAAGTAACTAAAAGTCAAAAACTCACTCTTGATCAATCAAAATGTAATCTCTAGTTGTTGTACTGCCAGGATTGTAGACAGCGTATGAATGGATCACAAACGCCTTCATATCCAAATAGTCAAGAAAGCATGATTTATTTAAGCTTCTCAAATAAGACACAATGGCAAGAATAACATGCCTATGAAGGGAGCAGAACACCCCTGAATCTGAGCACATGACAATGAAGTTTATTATTTACTCATGAAAACATGAACCACACCACAACAAAAATTCAGTAACATTGAAGCCATAAAGAACACGAATCATGCACAAGGCAAAAGTGTAAAATCATACAAACAGTTTCAAACATTTATTACCATGAAATCAAGGCATCCAAAGCATTTGATAAATAGAGGTACCAGTATATAATCTTACAAACAGTTTCAAACTAACTTTTCTCGGATTCAAAATCCATAACACGGTTAGGCCAGATTACAAAACTTGAGTTAAATAAATGATCAAGACCCAGAAATTTAATGGGATAAAATATGAATATTCTTTTCTTACTAATCCAGATATTTTAGCAAAGACAAAAGTGGCTAAATTTACTTCCATAAGAACCCTGACATAATTTGTATCCAGATACCATATATATGCATTTCACAGTGTGTTTGTTAAATAATCAAACAACATTTTAGAAACATTTAAGATTTAAACAAACAAAAGTAAAAGAAGAAAATTCAAAGGAAAGTAGTGAAAACACTTAATGAGATATTTCCATTGATATCAAAAGGGAATTACATCACTGATGATTCAATTCAACCATAAACACAAACAGCCATAAACAACTAAAATCAAGATGAAAAATCTAAGGTGAAAATGAATCAGACCTAAGCCCTTTCACCCCTAATTCTCCTGGCTAGCTGAATATCTTTGGGCATAATGGTAACCCTTTTGGCATGGATGGCACAGAGATTGGTGTCTTCAAACACCCCAACCAAGTACGCCTCAGCTGCTTCCTGCAACGCCGCCACGGCACTGCTCTGAAACCTAAGGTCGGTCTTGAAGTCTTGAGCAATTTCTCTGACTAGCCTCTGGAATGGCAACTTCCTGATCAAAAGCTCAGTGCTTTTCTGGTACTTGCGGATCTCCCGGAGGGCAACAGTTCCTGGACGGAACCTATGGGGCTTCTTCACACCGCCGGTGGCCGGAGCAGACTTTCTGGCAGCCTTGGTAGCAAGCTGCTTCCTTGGGGCCTTTCCACCGGTGGATTTCCTTGCTGTCTGCTTGGTACGAGCCATTGAAGGGAATGAAATTACAAATGAGGAAGAAATGAATGATTTTTGAATGTTAATCGTGTGATTGTGTGAAATGCAGAATGGACTTTGGGGTTATTTTATAGAGTGGGTATAATTTGGGGGTAGATTTTTTAGAGGGAAATTTGAGCGGCATTTGAAATTGGGGTATTTGCTTAAAACGGGTGTGTTGACCCAAAACTTGTGTAAAACGGTTTTGGGTCGAAATTAATTTTTTTCTTCCGTTTTAGGTGTTTTTGAACCAAACTAAAACCCTATTGGGAAGAAGCGCCCTTAGGGATTGGCGCCTTAAGATCGTGACAGCGTTGTGAAAGAAATGGGAGAAAATCGTGGTCAAACTTCACTAAAATCCAAAACACCCTTTTTTCCAAACTTTTTTTCCAAAACACCCTTCTTTACTCATTATCCCTGAAATTTTTGGGTTTGGGAAGTGGAACGGTAGCCGTTGATGAAAGAGCACATAAACGGCTGGATTAGTATCAGGTAGTAGAAGCGGGATGAATCTTCGCTTAGTAAATTCAACCATTGGGAGGGCAACACGTATCCTCGTGACGAGAATTTTATATGCTTTATTTTCTTATGGGGGCGAGAACTTTCTTTTGAAATTTTTTTTTTACAAAAACTACTGAAATAATTCTCAGAGAAGAAAAAACCTACTGGGAAATGAAATATTGCCCCCTTTCAAAAAAAAAAAACGAAATTGAAACAAAATGACTATTATTAAGCCAAATTCACAATCAAGACAGATTACATCATTCGAAGAAGAAACTCCGCAAGCCTCGTGTCCCGATCCCCATGTCTAGAAGGTAAATTATCATATTGTCAGTTAACTTAATGAACGTAAAACGAAAATAATTAGACTGCTTTTGCATTGGATTTTTTTTTTATTGTTTGTTAATTATACTATGAAATGATTTAGAAAATAAACACATGTTTTTTGTTTGGGTCTCATACGTTTATTATTATTTTAATTTGAAAGCATCATACGTTAATTTTTTCTTTATTTTTTTTAAGGAATATCATACATTTATTAGACACTGTACAATAAAATAAATTTGTTAAATAAAGATTAAAACATTCACTTCTAACAACATATGCTCACAGATTATGGGACAAAAACTGATTTCATTGGTTCAGAAACGAGGTGGACGAAGCGGAACCTAGTCTCAAAGTAATCAATGCCAAATCGTTGCATGAATCCTTTGGCAACGAAACGAGTCTTATAGCGCTCAATGGTGCCATTCTAGTGACGTTTATTCCAAAAAAAAACCATTTGCAACCTACTAGATTAATATCCGAATCAGGAGGAACAAGGGACCATATGCCATTGCGCACAAGCGCATCAAACAAAATAGACTTGTTGGAAGTGAATGTTTTAATCTTTATTTAACAAGTTTGTTTTAATCACATTATTGGTGCCCGAGCCACACTCTCCCGCAAATCGCAACAACATTATTCACACTACGTCAGTTTTCTGAAAATTTGGACAAGCAGTCAACGTTTAGCAAGGGAAAGGGGAGAACGGATTCCTCAATCGTGTGTCTTAACGGTTGACAATTTGGCACACGATAGTAGAATAAAGTGATCACCGCGAGAAGATGATCGTTTCTACTGTTTTCATTTTCTAAACAGAAAGATTTCCTCCTTAGCTCTAAAACTAGATTCGTTTATGTTCTTGAGAGAAAAAGTCGGAATTTTGTGGATTAGAAAGGTTGTCTGATCGTAGCTTGTAGGTTAATTATCGTTGGTGATTCATAAAAGATGTTTAGGATTGAGGATTTCAAGACTCTTGCTTTCAATTCTCTTTTGAAATATCAAAGGTAAGGAGGTGTTCTTAAATGGTGTTTTATGTGTTGTGTTGCTGCTATTTTCTTATGAAAGTTGCAGGTTTTGAGGTTGAAATAAGGTTGGGATTGAAAGGTATGTGTGTGGTTTGGAATTGGGGTCGAAACGGGCTGATTCAAGGATCAGGACCAATTTAGCGCCTATGACGAAAGAGGCGTATCAGCGTGCCAAAAGCGACCCGAAGCTTGGGATCCGTTGCTGGTTCGATCTTAGCGCGCGCTGAAGATGCGTAGCGCGCCAAACAGACTTTGAAAAGATACAGGATGAACATGTCACTTGTAGCGCGTGCCATATGGGCTTAGCACACGCTGAAAATGAAATTGGAGATTCAGGATGCTTTTAGCGCGTGCAAAAAAGGGTGTTGCGTGCGCTAAAGCTTAGGCAGAATGGACAGCTTGTTTTGGGATGGGTTTTAGCGCGCCCCAAACACCATGCTCCTCTTATTTTGATGATTTTGTGTGTACGATGTGTTTTTGAATGTTGTGCATGCCTTTGAGGGCATTAATTGATACTTTACAATGTCTCACATCGACTTCTTGTAGTCTTGCCTCATTACTACAACTAAGACCCTCTGTGGGGAAATGTGGGCGCACCGGAAGGCGTTGTTTAGGCCTTGTGGGACATTGATCATTTGACAATGTGATAGGTAGCATAATTAGATGTTTAGGACTAAAAGTACATAGAAACCTTTTATGTGAATGAACCAGGTGGTTAGAACTTAACTCATAAATACATATGTGGATGTCTAAAAGCTAAAACGTCAATATCATTGATGAGACACGTTTTTTGATATCGAAGAATGGGACACTTACACCTCCACTTGGCTTTGAGGCCAATGGACAACGTGTAACTCCCACATGGAACATGAGTCCATGCTCCTAGAGAGGTGCCAACCATGTTGTTGTGCATTCACACCATTCACAGTGTCCTTTGGTATTGATGTAACCAACGTATGTGTGTGAGGAAGTACTATGTGATCTAGTAGAGGGTGAGCGTGATTTCAATGTAACCTATGCGGTAGATATTGTAGAATCGAATTGTTATGTGTGATATATTATATATTGTATTGAACCGTTTATTCTACCATTTACTACGTACGTAATTATTAGCCTTTACACTCTTTTTTGTCCCCGCTCCAAGAAGGTGGTTGTCAGGATGATGATGATTTTGGTTATAATGATGTAGTTGACGGAGCTGACGTTTGAGCATTAAAGCTATGATGACATGGACTGTTAAAAAACAGATGAGAATCTTGCAGTTTAAGAAAGACTAAAACAGTAGCCATGCAAACATAAAATATGGTGGAATTTGATAAACACGGTTATTTAACGTGGTTTCCGGTGTTGTGCCGACTACTCCACGGACAGAAAGGGAGATGTTTTATTATGCACAAAAGTTACAAGGATTTTCACACACTTGTGAAAAGACACACATTGCATTGATTACAATATTGGTATTTATAGACACAACTCCATAAACCCTAACCGCCATAAGATCTTTGTCTTAACTGCCATAAATACCCCAGATGTGGACCCCAGCCTCCAGCTGTTGTCCACCAGATAAAAAACTCCGCTTAAAACTGACTATTCCAGACTTGTAATCAACTGCTCAGATGTAGAACTCAGTTATACTTAGCAAAAACTCGGAAGACCAAACTGACTACTGACTTCAGAATAAACTCAGCTTGCATTTCAGCAAAAATGACTTTCACAGAACTGAATATACTTAATGAACTGACCATCATTCTTAATCTCAGATTCTCAGATTAGTTCCATCAGTTTATTCATCAGTTTAGAGATCAAGTCACCAAACTGACAAATCTCCACCTTGACTTGAACTCTCATTCACAGCCAACCAGATTGCATAATTAGATGTACTTGTACCAGATGTATTCGTCAATGCCAGGATGTACTTGTACTGGACTTCTCCACAGAATCCACTCAAGCTGATATGCCCTCAGCTGAGTATCCAGTTTTCAGTTTACAAGCTTTGAATATTCAGCAAGTCTAGACACAACTGAAACTTGCTCTGCTGAACTGGTTTAGTGAACATATCATCAGGATTATCCTTGGTGCTGATCTTCTTCACTACAACCCTCTTCTCGTGTCTCAGAAAATGATACCTCATATCAATATTCTTGGTTCTCTCATGATGAACCGGATCCTTAGCTAGACAAACTGCACTCAAACTGTCATAATAAATCTCAACTTGATCCTGATGTAGCCCCAAATCACTGACTAGTCCGTTCAACCAGATACCCTCATTGGCTGCTTCAGTAAGAGCCATATACTCAGCTTCGGTAGTTAATAAATTCATTGTTGCCTGAAGAGTTGCTTTCCAGCTGACAACTGAATTCCTCAATGTGATAACATTACCAGACATTGATTTTCTGTTGTCCACATCACCTGAATAATCAGCATCACAGTACCCTGTGATCAGTTTTTGAGTATCACCTCCATAAATGAGACCAACATCAGTTGTACCTCTAAGGTACCTGAATATTCTTTTCATGGCTTTCCAGTGTTCCTTTCCAGGTTGATCCATAAACCTGCTGACAACACTGACTTCCTGAGCCAGATCAGGACTAGTGCACACCATGGCATACATCAGATTGCCAACTTCACTAGCATAGGGAACTCTTGACATGTACTCCTTCTATTCTGCTGACTGTGAAGCAAAAACTAAAAAATGAACATTTGATGCAATGGGAGTATTTATTGGCTTAGCAGCTGACATGCCGAAGTTTGACAAAATCTTTTGTATATAGCCCTGCTAAGATAAAAACAGTTTCTTCTGACTTCTATCTCTCCAGATCTCCATCCTCAAAATTTTCTTGGCTGCACCCATATCTTTCATTTCAAACTCGGTATTGAAAAGGTCTTTCAGATACTGAACATCAGACTTCTTTCTGGCAGCTAACAGTATGTCATCCACATATAACACAAGATAGATATATGATCCATCTTTCAATTGACTGTTGTAAACACAGCAATCATAAGGATTTCTGCTGTAACCCAACTAGATCATGTAACTGTCAAACCTTTCATACCACTGTCTAGGAGCCTGCTTCAGTCCATACAAGAACTTCTTCAACTTACAAACAAAATCTTCCTTACCAGGAACTTGGAAACCCTTTGGCTGAGTTATGTATATATATTTGTCTACCTCAATGTGTATAAAAGTTGTCTTCACATCTACTGCTCAAGTTCTAAGTCCTGATGTGCCACCAATGCTAGTAACACTCTAATTGAAGTATGTCTGACTACTGGTGAGTATATCTCATCAAAGTCTACCCATTCTTTCTGACTGAACCCTCTGGCAACCAAACGTGCCTTATACTTAACTCCTTCTGCCTCAATTATCCGTTCTTTCTTCTTGAAGATCCATTTGCAAGTAACAATTCTCTTATTAGCTGGATCCCAAGTCTGATTCTTCAGTAATGACTCCATTTCATCTCCCATGGTAGCCAACCATTGAGATGCTTCAGAATATGTCACAGCTTCCCTGTAATTAGAAGGTTCATAACCATCCACTTCTTCTGCAACTTGAAGTGCATATCCAACCATATCATCAAACCCATACCTCTTGGGAGGTACCCCAACATTGGATCTTCTAGCTTTGCTGACAACTATACTCTACTGGCCCATTTCTCAGTTTGACGCTCAACTGACATTTGCTCAGCTGACTGGATTGGACTCGGTTACGGTTCGAAAGAACAGATTAGAAAGCGACTTGGATCGCTTGATTTTTTGCATTTCAACTTACTCTACCTTATCATCGCTTTTCTCGGTTTGATTGGTTTGATTTAAGTTATCCTCCTCACTGATGAACCGAGCATAGAATTTTAATCGAAAACTGTAACTATGTTGAGAATAACTCTATTTTCTGCTTATGACCAAATTCTGTACCCATCTACTCCATCACCATACCCCACAAACATTCATTTCTTGGCCCTTGGTTCCAGTTTCCCTTCCTTGACATGATAGTAAACTGTGCTTCCAAATACCCTTAGAACTGAGTAGTCAGCAGGCTTTCCTGACCACATTTCAACTGGTATTTTGAAACTGATCCATGTGTGAGGACTTCTGTTGATTAAGTATCAAGCTGTGCTTACAGCCTCGGCCTAAAATCTTCTTGATAAACCAGCATAAGAGAGCATACATCTTGCTCTATCCAGAAAAGTTTGATTAGCCTTTTAGCTACCCCATTCTGCTGAGGTGTATTCCTGACTGTATGATGTCTGGAAATACCCTCATTTCTGCACAACTCATCAAATTCGATCCAGTGAATTCCGGACCATTATATGTCTGAAGCCTCTTGATCTTCTTCCCCACTGATTTTCAATTAGAGCCTTCCATTGCATGAAGCTCTTGAATGCCTCACTTTTGTGGTTCATCATCACCACCCAAGTCATTCTTGAATAGTCATCAATAAAGGACACAAAATGTCTGTGACCACCCAATGACTCCACCTTTGATGGCCCCCAACAATCAGAATGAATGTAATCAAGTGATGACTTTGTGTTGTGTACCCCTTTTGAGAACTTGCTCCTATGAAGCTTCCCAAACACACAATGCTCACAAAAGTCCAGATGCTTGACCTTACACTCCCCAAGAAGATCTTTCTGAGAAAGAACATGCATCCCCTTTTCACCCATATGACCCAGTCTCATGTGCCAAAGTTTTGTAAGTCGTGGATCGATGAATCTCAGTGATGCCACAAAGAAGAGAACCAAAGAACAAATGACCCTTGTGGTATATACAGAGTCCTTTTGTTGACTCCCTTAAGAACCAAAACTGAATTTTATAGACACTCAGCACTCCACTTTCACCCTTAAAACTGAATCCCATGTTGTCTAAAAAACCGAGAGATACAAAGTTTTTGGTCATCTGTGGAACATGTCTAACTTTACTCAGTTTACAGAATCTTCCATCCTCGGTCCAATCTCAACTACCTTGCAGACCTTGCTATTTGCCATAGATATATGACCACCATCTATCTGCTGATAACTTGAGAACCACTCTCTGTGAAGGCAAATATGAAAGGATGCCCCATAGTCCATAATCCACACATCAGTTTGATGTGCTAACTCTTCTGCCACTAGGACCATATCTTTATTTGAGTCATGATCAGCTGCCACAACAATTGTGTGCGAATCTTATTCTCATCTTTGTTTCTTCCTCTTTGGACAGTTGGACTACCAATGTCCCTGCACCTTACAATAATTGCAAACATCTGTGGATTTAGGGCATTGGGACCTTGTCTTCTTGGAATTTTTCTTCCTAGACTGACCATGCTCTTTTCCACTGCTGCTACTGACTAATAGTCCAGCAGCCTGATTGTCTGCCCCATCTGTGTTATGTCTCAGCTCCATGGCATGTAAAGCTGACCTTACATCCTCCAAAGCCATTGTATCTTTCCCAACTATGAAGGACTGCACAAAGTTATCATAGTAAGCTGGTAATGAAACCAGCAAAATTAAAGCAGCATCTTCATCCTCAATCTTAACATCAATATTCCTGAAATTATGTAATATTGTGTTAAAACTGATCAAGATGATCTGTCAGCTGAACCCCCTCATGCATCCTCAGACTAAATAGCCTCTGCTTCAGCAACAACTTGTTGGTTAATGACTTAGTCATATCATGCACTTTCAAGCTTCAACCATAACTTGGCAAATGTGTCTTCCTCAAAGAACTCTCGTGATAACATCATCAGACAAGCACAACATGATGGTTGAATGTGCTTTCTCCTCCAGACTGACATAATCTGCTGAACTGGCATCCCCTTTATCAGATAAAGAAGTCTACGATCCTTGTTGTTTTAACAAGGCCCACATCTTGATTTTCCACAAACTGAAATTGTTCCTCCCTGTAAATTTATCAATCTTTATGTTCATTGCTGCCATCTTTTTAATTAAAAAACAAACCTTTGATCACAAAATCCTAGCACCGGTCACCGGTCTTGATGAAGATCAACTCAGTTCAACCTGCAACTCTCTGAATCTTGAACCTGGCGCTCTGATACCAGTTTGTTAAAACACAGATGAGAAGCTTGCAGTTTAAGAAAGACTAAAATAGTAGCAATGCAAACATAAAGTATGGGGGAAATTGATAAAACACAGAAACAAAAAGAACACAGTAATTTAACATGGTTTTCGGCGTTGTACCGACTACTCAACGGACAGAAAATGAGATATTTTATTATGCACAAAAGTTACAAGGATTTTCACACACTTGTGAAAAGACACGCATTGCATTGATTACAACATTTTGTATTTATAGACACAATTTCCTAAACCCTAATCTCCAAAAGATCTTTGTCGGAACTGCCATAAATACCCCAGATGTGGACTCCAGCTCCAGCTGTTATCCACCAGATAAAAATTCAGCTTAAAACTGACTCTTTCAGACTTGTAATCAACTGCTCAGGTGTAAAACTCAGTTATACTCAGCAAAAACTCAGCAGACCAAACTGATTGCTGACTTCAGAAGAAACTCAGTTTGCACTTCACCAAAACTTTCACAGAACTGAATATACTTACTGAACTTACCATCATTCTTAGTCTCAGTTTCTTAGATTAGTTCCACCAGTTTATTCATCAGTTTAGAGATCAAGTCACCAAAACTGACATTGACATATATTTTATGCAATTTATTATTCAAGTTTTGAGAGATAGACTTTAGTACCTTTTTTCAATTCAAATTGTGATGTAATAAAAAATATTTTTGAAAATGATGATGTAATAATTAAACAATATTTATTTCGTTGTTTTGTCGTTTCAGTTTTTTTAGACGTAAATTTTAGGACTGGTGATCCGTTGTTTGTCGTTTGACATTTTTTTTTCGAGTTATCATTTAGTTTTAATTTATTCCGATTTTACTCTGATTAATTGTTATGATACTTATGTATCTACTGTATTACTTTTGACAATTTAAACATTTTTTATATAATGCCAGGCGGTCTTTCCGGACATGGACTCAGTATCCAGAACTAGACGTCACAAATCACAATAGTTCTGGCTTTTTATGCCAAACATTATTCCAAATCACTGTAGATCTAAACGTCAGAGTATTTCCAACCATACACCTATTCAAAGGTTTATAACTGCGCCACATAATCAATTTATAAACCTTTTATCCATAAATTTTTTCTCCACAATCATAAACTTATTAAAAAAACTTCATAGTATGGACCCATTATACATTTAAAAAAAACCATTACGCATAAACATTTTTCTACTACACACAACCCTTAAAAAAAAAAAAAAAATTCAGATTTTGACAGTAATGAACCAATGTAAATTCTCAAAGCTTTGCTTATTTGGCACACCTCCAATGAAAATCAAACCTTTACAAAAGGTTTAAACCTTTTACCACACAGGGCATTGGAGATACTCTGACAAATCACAATAGATCTGGCTTTTTACGCTCAAGGTTAGAAAGGCAATGTACACGATGCATGGTCAAATTCAGGCAAAATGGGGACATTTTGTGTACATGCAACCGTTACGGTGAATAAATCAGCAGTGTGATCTACAGCTTCTCTTTAAAGACCCTTCTCCTCCTTCTCTCAAAAAATCCTCTCCTATTCCCACCTCCCTTTCAGGTTTTTGCGACCGGCGCCGGCCGCCGAAAGGCGCCGGTGCCGGATTCTTTCTGTTTCTTTCTGGTTTTTTCTTTATTTTTTCGTTCTAGTTTGTTGGTCTTGCCTAGATCCACATCTTCCTTATCCGTAATGGCCCTTTGCAAGTTCGGATCTGTTGCTTCATCTCTTTCGTTTTCTGATTTGGCTGACGGCGGTGTCACCGGAGGCTTTCTCTTCACCTTAGTCGCGTCTATTTTTCAAATCTTTTGGTTTTTTTGAATAGGAGCAGGATTCCCGGCATTGGACTCGGGCCTATGGTTGTTGGATTAGATATGGTCTTCGCCGGAGCTCTCTTCCGATTAGCTGGTTTGTGGGTCAATTTTTCCTTGGTAAAGAGTGGCTGCATGCAGTTTTTCTTTACTCTTTTGGATTTTTGGCCAGTCGGTGGCGGATTGGAGGTGATATTTCCTTTGTCGCTTGACGGTTCGGGATGGGAGATGGAGGTTCTGAGAGGCCGACGCCTTTGTGTGTCCGTGTAATCTGTTTGTGTCTGTGTTGTTTTTATGTTCTTTTGTTTTGTGTGTGTGTTTGATCAGGTCGGTAATAGTAGATTATTCCGGATTATCTTTTAGGTTTCTAGTTATTAGTCTGTTAATGCTATGAAAAAACAAATGACTATTGAACTATGTTACCAAATCATGTCCTCTTTAGTGAGACTGAATTTGGTGGAGATGGGTTTGCCATGTCCTTTGTTTTTTTTTTCCTTTGGTTGCTCGTGATGGTTTCCGGCTTTAGGCCGGTGGTTGGTCCGGATTATTTCTGGCTATTGTTTGGCGTAGGTCCGGTGTAATGTGTGTTATTTTTAATAAAATCATTTCGTTTCTGTGAAAACAGAAGAAAAAAAATGGGGACATTTTAACCTTCAAAGAGAAATATGTCCACACAACAATTCTTAATATTTGTAAACCAAAAACTAATTCATCACATTCACATCCACAACACATTTATGCCAGATTAACAAATAAAAGATCGAGCACTGAAATGTGTTACCAGTTGCATATTCTTTACTTAGTTCTTAACAATCCAAAATTAATTAACAAAGACAAATAGCTTAAAAACAAGTTTATTTTAAATTCTGTAATATGTTACGAAATCGGAATTTATACACCGACTTACTCCCCTCTGCACCCTAATATGATTTGTATCCAGATAATGTATACTATTACTATATGCATTTGTACGGTATGTTTGTTAAATAATCAAACAACACTTGTGGAACAAAAAGATTGAGAAAAACAATAGATAATGAACTACAGTATTACCTTTGAAATCAAAAGTCAAGTTTACATCACTGACAATTAAACCATTAAAATACAAATCGAAGCAGACTTTTACGAAGCAAAATAATATCAACGGTGAAAATCAATCAGATCTAGGCCCTTTCACCCCTAATTCTCCTAGCTAGCTGAATATCTTTAGGCATAATGGTAACCCTTTTGGCATGGATGGCACAGAGATTGGTATCTTCAAACAAACCAACCAAATACGCCTCAGCAGCCTCCTGCAACGCCGCCACGGCGGTGCTCTGGAACCTAAGATCGGTCTTGAAGTCTTGTGCGATTTCTCTGACAAGCCTCTGGAATGGCAACTTCCTGATCAGAAGCTCAGTGCTTTTCTGGTACTTGCGGATCTCCCTGAGGGCAACAGTTCCTGGACGGAATCTATGGGGCTTCTTCACGCCGCCGGTGGCCGGAGCAGACTTTCTGGCAGCCTTGGTTGCTAGCTGCTTCCTCGGAGCCTTTCCACCGGTGGATTTCCTTGCAGTCTGCTTGGTACGAGCCATTGTTGGGGAATGAAATTGCAGATGAGGAAGAAATGAGAGATTTTGTAATGTTCACTGTGCTATTTGTATTGAATTGAATCATGACTTAGGGTTCTTTTATAGGAAGAGGGCAATTTGGGGGTAAATTTTTTAGAGGGAAAATTTTGTGTGGTTTGAACTTTTGGGTTGGAGAAGCGGAACGGTAGCCGTTGATTGATGACAGACTGAACGGCTAGATTAGCAGGGGGATGAATCCGTGACGTTGTAAAATCATCCAATGGGAGAGCGACACATATCCTCGATGGCGGGAGGTTTATTTATTTGAAAATATTTATTTATTTTTTGAGGGGGTTACTTTCTGGCTTAGGGCACTCCCAGCAGAAGCCCTATATGGTGTCCTATCCTTAAAATGAAGATGAAAAATAGAGTTGGCCTAAAATAGCTTTCACATCAGAGTCTCTATCCCTATTTATTTTTAGGGATATGAACAGTGCATCCCTACTTGTGGTGATGCACTATTCACGCCCTAAACATATTTAATTATTAAAAATTATAGGGATGGGATAGGGATGCTGTTGGAGTGAAATAATAAATATTTAATGTGTATAAATAGGGTTGTGAGGTAGAATATGTATTATTTAATATTATTTAAAATGTTATAGGGATAAGGATAGGGATGCTGTTGTGGAGGTTTTTTGATTGAGATGTTGTAAAATAGGGATATGTATTATTTTATATTATTTTAAGGATAAAATTTGGTGCTTCTACTGGAAGTGCCCTTAGCCACATTCATGAAATTTGCTATGAAGGATGAAAAATTATTGTTTGTTATTACTTCTACGACCCTCAAAAATACTGCAGTAGGTACTATATAGACATATTTACTGCTATGAATTGGTTTAGATACATAAATTGCTATAAATTTGTCCAATAGATATTAAAAACTTTCAGACCTATAAAACATTATATTTGCAGTACAATCTGTATTCAGACATGTGAAATGCGGAATTTCTAAATTTATAATATTTTTACTATACAAAATACTGATTTCTATTCAAATCATAAGCTATGGAGATTTTGATTTGTTTTGAGGTGAATAGAGATTGTATAAGTACACAAAACTTATTATTACTTTGTAATATTACAAAGTAATATTTATATTTTCTTAATGTTTTCTATCATTCAAATACGAACAGATAATTTTGACAGGTCTTTTACTCAAATAAGCGAGAGAATACTTTATATATTGTTAGTCTAACTATACATTAATAAGCTTTTTCAAGATAGTGGTGGAAATATTAAATCATATCAGAATTTCAAGGGTTTAAGGGCTTTTTTTTAAAGATTTTTATCGTTAAACTACATCTGTCCGTGACATAAGTCATCCGAACATTTTTCATCCGTCCCATGATATAGCGCCAATCACAATGGCTCTCTTGAATTACATCGTCACTTTAGCTAGAAAATATAAAAGTATCCTATGTATCATTCTCATCCTTTCTCATTCTCAAAGATTTGCACAATGGCTCTATAAACGGGTAATTTTTGGCATGACTCACTCGCGGTGAATCCCATTAGATTCGACGACGTGCTGCAAGAGACAAAGCGAAACAGCACACGTAATAAGCACATCCAGCGTGCAGATCTTCACCGTAGGAAATCCCCGCATAAGTATTTTCCTCTATAAACACTTTTACTTTTACTAGGGCCGTGAGAATGGGAGTGTGCAGAACCCCTTTCACGTTCCCACTCAAACCTTTTTGGATAGCAATTTTAGAGTCATTGGAATTTTTTATTTGAGTAGTGATACATCTACTACTTCTTCTACCACAACATCTTACACAACACAATCAACATCACATATTTTGTGGGAACCCATCACAATAAATAATTTACCATTTTAATCAATGGTACACAGCATGTTGTGGTTTGTGTACTACACAAATGTGTAGTGCACGTATCATTTTCCTTTTTATTTATCATCTATGGTGTGGATCTGACAAAAATGTACTTCACCATGTGAATATTGAAGTCATTGTTGTTAGCCTAAGTCATTCTCACATTTCAATGCTATAATTAATGCTCTTTTTTTTGTTTTACCCTTATTCCTTATTCCTTATTTCAAAGATTTACATTAGTCAAATCAATCTAAGGGCATTTTAATCTAAAACTACCAAAGTTGTATTATTTATTAAATTTCTTAATTTCTATGTATAAAACTAGGATGACTTATAATATGGGACGAAGATAGTGGTACATGCTATTGTTTTTTGGGGATACATGTTATCAACTCTCTCCTTCTTCTTGGATGTCTTAATTTTTATTTTTATTTTTTCAGACTTAACTTTCTTTTCTATATTTTTTTTTGGCACCTTTCTCAGTTAATTATGAATAGATTGAGTATGTTATGGTGAGAATTGACTTTAGTCAGGAAATTATTTACATCATTATGCTTTGTATCATCACTCGGTCTATGTTTATTCTATACAATGGATACTTTTCGACCTTTTTCCTTGCCGACTTAAGTCAAGGCGACCACCTTGCACTAGGTCTGAACAGAAAACACAATAAATTCAATCCAATCCAAAACACAAACTGAACCAACTCGAGTTGGTTTGGTTTTTGTAATTTTTTTTCGGGTTGATCCAACTCAACCTGATATGTATGTATGTATGTATGTATGCCGTCCAAAGTAAAATGACGTTTTATCATATTGCTGCTATAACTTCATTTTCATTTTCAATTTCCGTCTATGATTCTTTAACCTTTCTTCGAAAAAAAGAATCCGTGTATGTTTTTTTTATATATGACTATTGGTCTTTAATTATTATATATATATATGTTGTTTGATTCTTAATTATCAACATTTTCTCCCCTAAAAAAGAGTTTTCTTTAATGATTGTTGTAATGAAAATATGGTATGGAACTTGAATTTTGATATATACATGTGTGTGGATTTTATAACATAAAAGTTTTATTATTAATGCATGTTTTATAGATGAAAACCCAAAACCCAACCGAAACTAACATGAACCAACCCATTGGGTTTTATACTCATTTGGTTTGGGTTAGTTTTTTCTTGAACCAACCCGCCTTATACTATGTAAAAACTCAATCCAAGTCGACCGAACCCAACCCAAGCTCAGCCCTAGCACCATATATGCTAGTGCTATGTATGTATGGAACTTTCTATGGTGGCTCCTCTTTCAATTGCTTATCATCATAATCATTGTTCACATAATATCCAACTCGAATAGATTCTTCTCCCAGGTAAGAACATGTCATTTAAGATTATTGTCACATCTATGATATCTTCCTCACTCATATTTGTTTGATCTGGTGGATTTGTTGGTCAATATCATTTGTTTGTGTAAAGAAATGATATTTGATGACAATAGTATTATGACTGTATTTGTTGAATTTTCGCCTCCAACATTTGTTGAAAATGAAAAAGGGAGAAAAGTCATGACTTGCATCCCATGTTTTTCTTAACAATTTTGTATATGCATTAAATGCTACCCACTCCATCTTTTTGTATAAATGAGGCATTTTGCTACATGGAAAAATGCAGGGGTTGAACGTGAATATTTAGCAGACATATATCAACTAGCAGTGTGTAAAAATAGAGTGAAAGTGTGTGTCAAATTCTTGTCCAATAGTGAGAGGTATTTTTCGGACTTGTTCTACACTTCTTCTTCATCTATGGGTGAACAAAATAACCGAAAACTCAACAAACCGGTCCAAACCGGAAAAGCGTAAACCATGGTTTTTTGGTTGGTTTTTGTATTATAAAAAACCAAACAGTGAAAAACAATTTGGTTTTGGTTTTAAAATAAAAACCGGACCAAACCGGATATATATGTATAGATATTACATATATATATATATATATATATATATATATATATATATATATATATATATATATATATATATATATATATATATATTTGTGTGTGTCCGTGTGATTTAACATGTAATATATATATATATATATATATATATATATAGTTGGGGTTCCCCTACATACCATACTATCCATACATACCTACATACCTGATCTCGATCACTATTTTAAATGCACCTTGCTTATTGTTTGAGTGCACCTACAGTTATTGTATAAAGCTGTTATTGTTTATTATATAAAAAGCTGTTAGGAAACTGAGTGCACTCAAACAATATTGATCTTATTAAAATAATGATCGATGCACTATTTTAGTAGTAAATACGGTAAGTATGGATCAAATAGTATATATATGAACCCATTTTATATATATATATATATATATATATATATATATATATATATATATTTGTGTGTGTCCGTGTGATTTAACATTTACATGTGTGTATATATATATGTGTGTGTATATGTATGCATATATATGTCTATGTATATCATTATTGATTACAGGGCCTTTCATCAAAGTCGGTTCTCACAATGCACCCACAAAATGTCGGTTCTACTGTAGTGCACGTGTAGAGTGGTGCACGAGTAGATTAGGTGTGTTGCAAATAAAATAACCTTTAATTATCACTACATGTAAAATAAGTAATATCTCAGACCATTATCTATTAATACTTCAATCAACTACCTCACACACGTAGGTTTTGCCCCATTCTAATAGGACCTATGACAATATGAAACAGAATAGTTTACATGACATTACATTATCAGCCTAATTGGAATATATGACAATATCATGTTGTGTGTATGTATATGTACATCGTACACACACACACACACACATATGTATGTATATATATATATATATATATGTGTGTGTGTGTGTGTGTGTGTGTGTGGGGAAAGAATAGAGTAGACAAAAAAAACGGCAAAACCGGAACCAAGCCGATCCAAACCAGACCGAACAAAATGGTTTTATCGAGTTATGGTCGGTTTTGGTTTGTGATTTTGAAAACCGTAAAAAGAAGGTTTGGTTTTAAAAGTGGTAAAAAAAAACCGGAAAACCGGACCATGTGCACCCCTATCTACATCAATCTGGTCGGTTGGTTCGTACATCGGAGTGGCAGATTGTACACAGTTCTTCACAGATTGGACTGCTTTTATTTTGGTGACATCTTTCCACAACTCTTATACTCTTGTATTTTTATTGGTACTTTGGAGTGGGAAGTTATTGGGTGCACCCGCCATATGCGGAGCGCACCCATGTGGCAAAACTGTACACCTTTCATTTCTTAAACATAATTTAAACTGTGTGGTCCAGAATTGTTTATCGGTCAATTATGTGCATGTGGAAATACTCTTATACTCTTGTATTGGAGTGGGAAGTTATTGGGTGCACCCGCCATATGCGGAGTGCACCCATATGGCAAACTGTACACCTTTCATTCTTAAACATAATTCAAATTGTGCGGTCCAGATTTGTTTACCGGTCAATTAGGTGCATGTGGATATACCAACAAGAACTTCCCCTTTGGAGTAGTCCGAGTTGTTGTACGTGGAACACTTGTATCTCTTTTTTACTGACTAGTGGAGATTTTGTGGGCTCCGGCCTCGTGGTTTTTACTCTTTCACATTGAGAGTGATTTCCACGTTAAAAATTCTGATGTTACTTTATTCCGTTTTATTTCACTACGTGGCTTTCTACTAGTATTTCTATTCTGTTGCACTTACTAATGAGAAAATATTTGCGGGTGTTTGCTATAATTTTCTTGTTACCGTGGCGTTTTTCCCAACAGGATCTGCCTGATTGTGCAGACAGAATCAAACCACCAAGAACATGATTAAACTCTTAAAAGGGATCATGAAAGTATAAAGGAAAAGAAGCAAGTAAAAGAGTATAAGGCTGCTAAGTATATAAGTAGCTGAACTAGAGAAGGTAAACTAGGCAAACTGTTTTGAATGCAACAATATCATATGTAGACCAAAAAAATTGCCCCACTTAGGTGATTATGAACAAGGACACAAGGCCATATGGGCCAATTGCATTGAATGGCAATCAACTTGTAGGAAATCATCATTCAACCCAGATGCTTAAGGGACTCATGGAGAGAAGAGACAAGAAAACCACAGGCATAAATAGAGCCTTGTCTCACTTTCCTCACCACCCTGTGCCATTTCCTATGAGGTTTCACTATGAAGAGGGTATTCTTTACTGCGAAAACATATGATTGAACTCGTTTGTTCAAGAAAATGCAGCAAATGCTTCATGAGTCTATCTAACCAAATTGGATTTCAGGCTATCTCCTCTTGGTAGGGGTAGAGGGTAACTTACCAAGTAAAAAAAAGAGATTACACTTCTCAGGAGCCCTATACATAAAGAAGGTGATTAAAATTAAGACAAAGATAACCTCGCTCGAGTAAATCCTAATGAGTAAAGAAATAAAAGCTTGTCTTCTTTGAATCCTCACTTACAAATTCGGGTGCCACGTCCATATAATCTTCTCCAAAGAAATGGTGGAAATTGTAATCCCAACTGCAAGAACACGCAATGTATGTTCTCGGTGTTTTTCTAGCCTTCTAACAACAAACAACTGTCACGAGCAATCAAAATGACCGTCCGTTTGTATCATGTAAAGCAAGTTCAAAACTGGTACATATAAGATGAGAGGCATGATTCTCAAAACATTGGCTATATGTGAAGCTTATCACTTAATATGGCCGATGAAAGGATGACAAATCTCAAATACGAGACAAATAACAATTTCAGCAGCCCCCTCACACTAACCCGAATGAACATAGGCAAAGCATGGGGGGCTTGGCTTTGATATCATGGTCTAGCAGCTTAGAGGATGAAGAGCCTCAACCTCAAAACTCAGAGCAACATATTACAAAAAAAAATTAAAGGAGTCCGGCTCAAGTCCTTGTACAAGAACTAAAAAACATGAATCCTAACAAATTTAAGGCTGCTAAATAGAGTAGCTGAACTAGAATAAACTGTTTTGAATGCAGCAATATCAAATCTAGCCCAGGGATTTCTTCACTTAACCAGAATATCTTTCATGAGACATAATCAACCAGAATATGATTGATATGGACCTGCTGAATAATACTCTCGATTTCAGATTAAAAAAATACACTTGTTTATTCAAGAAATCAGCCTTGGTTAAGATCGAAGCTTTGCTGTGATTGAAATACAAACAAAAGTGTAGAAACAGCAGTGCCTAATCTCCACAGCTTCATACATGAAAAAACATTACATTACTAAGCAGAACTATAGGGTTGGCAATGGGTTTCCTCCTCAAGCCTTCACAAAGAATGAAAACAACAGTTTACACAAAACATTACAACTCTATAGGCAATAAGCAAAGACAGAATCTGTGGCCAATTCCCGTATAGAGTGTGTTCGTGTATAGATGAATAAGTGAATAAACAGAATACAACACTATGATTACTAGAAAGAGATCTGGCCATAAATTCCAAATGTTTTTCTTTTCATCGAGCATTACATTCTCTGTTATAAGCATGCAACGCAGTAAACACAATACATGGTAAAATATAGGCAAATGGGGTCAAAATTTGCACCCCTGCCGTTGAACCTTCAAACTGAGATGACTCTACCCATTTGTAGACCAGAAATTAATAATTTTAAACACATTAACATCCCAAATACCTTTGGGCCAGATTACAATTTTTGTGCAGTTCAATGAAATATCATTTGTATCTAAACACTGGATTTCATTTGAAGACATAAACATACTTACCTACTCTCATATATGTATATTACGATGTGTTTGTTTAATACATCAACCAGAAACAAGAAGATTGAAATAAACAAAATTAAACAAAGTGAGAAAATTCAAAGGAAAATAGTGAAAACGGTAAATGAGATCTATTACCATTAATTTTAAAAGACAAATTACACAATACTGATATTCAACCATAGAAGCATTATACTGAAAATCATTCAGATCTAAGACAAAATAAAACCCTAGAATGAAAATCAATAAGAACTAAGCCCTCTCTCCCCTAATTCTGCGAGCCAGCTGAATATCCTTGGGCATGATGGTAACCCTTTTGGCATGGATGGCACAGAGATTGGTATCTTCAAACACACCAACCAAGTAGGCTTCAGCAGCCTCCTGCAACGCAGCCACAGCACTGCTCTGAAACCTGAGGTCAGTCTTGAAGTCTTGAGCGATTTCTCTGACTAGCCTCTGGAATGGTAGCTTCCTGATCAAAAGCTCTGTGCTTTTCTGGTACTTACGGATCTCACGAAGTGCAACAGTTCCTGGACGGAATCTGTGGGGCTTCTTCACTCCGCCGGTGGCCGGAGCAGACTTTCTGGCAGCCTTGGTTGCAAGCTGCTTCCTTGGGGCCTTTCCACCAGTGGATTTCCTTGCGGTCTGCTTGGTACGAGCCATTGAAAGGGAATGAAATTGGAGATTGAGGAAGAAATGAGGGATTTGTGAATGCTTAACCGTGTGACTGTGTGAAAGGCAGAGTGGACTTTGGGGTTATTTTATAGGGTGAGAAATTTGGGGGTAAATTTTTGGGAGGGAAATTGTGCGTGGTTTGAATTTTTGGGGTTGGAAGGTGGAATGGGAGCCGTTGATTGAACAGAAGATAAACGGCTGGATTAATACCAAAAAGTAGTAGCGGATGAATCCGTGGCATTGTACTAAAAACCAATGGAAGAGCGCCACGTACGGTAGATCGAGAACTTTTGTTTTGTTTTATTTTTCCTTTTGTCTAAAACAAACTTGTATTCTTAAATGAAAATATATTTGTTAAAAAAATATTCAAAAATTCGGATTTATCCTCTAAAAAAAAAAAAATCGGATGTATGAAAAATTATCTACAGTAAAACTATAATCAAATCTAAAAAATACGCTGTATTTTACTCTATTTCTGCCGTACCAATAATAGACTTCTTATTTAGATGATTTGCAATATGATTTTTTTGTGAATAAAGATAATGTAAATAAAGAAACATTATCAATGCATAACTGAAATATTGCTATGATGTATTGTATCATATGATGTGTGGTACGCAATGTAATACATTCACGTTGTGTCATGTTACATCATTTTGTCAAGCTGAAATGCACTTTAATATTCATCAAAGATCGGCTGATTAAAGCCCTCAAACAAAGCATGTTCAAAACATCACAAGCCTGCACTTAGAGCACATACAATAGCTCCGAAAATGCCATTGTGAACCTGCACCTTTAGGAGAAATGACAATGTGATATTTAAAAACAAATACAATAGCTTAAAAAGTCATGTTGTTGATGCAATTGGAGTGGATGGGAAAGTGGATTTTCTCACGTCCACATTCACAACAATCTGTCAAATCATAATAAAATAATATTTAATGAGCCAACTTGACGAAATGCAAAAAGCAAATAAAATGGTTTTTTATTTTATTTTATTTTTTATATTGGTAATAAATTTGCATTTTTTATTCTAATCAAGTGGGTTTTCTTATTCCACTATTGTGGGGGTAATGTGATAATGAATGGGATAAAATCGCCACATCAGATAATTTTAAGTCTTTTTAGAATAAATGACATTGTAGATGAAGTTATTATTGTACATGTTCTAAAAGAAGCTATTGTGGTTGCTTTTACATTTGAAAGTAACAAGGCTAAGAGCATTCGCAATAGCCCTTTTCTTGGATGATGATACCACCCTGACACAGTTTAAGTGATATTTTAGTATATTTTAATTTTGTTGCACTATGACATTTGCTACCACCGCCACATAGGAGAGATAATTGGTTTTTATAAATATCATAATCATAATCATATCATAATCATAATTATCATATCATAACTACTATATTAAAAGAGCCAGTTGTTTCTCATGTAAGTGTTTCTCCCCTCGGATGTTTTCCACAAAAAGTGTTTCTCCACAATTTAATATTTTCATAAATAAAACAATATATTCAATATTAAAAAGAATTAGATACGTTAAAAATTATCTCATTGTTTTTTTAGCAACATTATCTTATTTGATATGATACATACATCTCTTTTCCGTTTTCTTTATAATTTGAATTTTATTACGTATATTTAGCTATTTAAAATCTTATTTTGTATTTTCTTAAAATGTCAAAGTTTAAAATTACAATGACATGTACATACAGTAATTACTTTCCCACTCCCTTTATTTTTATAATATATAAATCTTATAGTTATTGTATTTTTAAATAATGTCAAATTTAAAATTATAATACCATGTAACTTTATACAATTTCTAATTAGTCTAGTTTTTTACAGATATTTAAATATGATATCAAGACGCATATTTTTGTCCCACTTGGACTCAAAACCGGAACATTCGGATTAAGGACCACATCATTCTTTCAAGTACTCGAGGGTCAATTGCATTTATTTATACACATTATCACCAAAACGACGTAGTTTAAAAAAAAAGAAATCTACTGTTAGATGATTTTCATATTTTGGTGTTTGGTTAGATCAGTTTTACTTTAGAGAATACTTTCTCAAGTACTTGAGAGGATCCTGACTCCAATGGCTTGATGACAAAAATATGATTCTATCAAATGAAACATTTAATATTGTTTTTTTCATGTTGTGTCTTTATGTTTTTAAAAACTATATATCTATTCAATTAACAATATAACCATCCCACACCGAAAATCAACTATAAAATTAATCTAAAACCTGAAATAAGAATGTGTAATATGATTGATCAAGTATGCGAATATTTTATTGATTAAAGTCAAAAATATATAATGAGAACGGATAACAATTCACCGATATTAATATATATACAAGATATTAATTTAGTAAATTTAATCATACAACAACATAAAGAGTCTCCATAATTGATCAAGCATAGTGCGAACATTACATTGATTAAAGAAAAATAAAATATAATAAGAACGGATAATAATTTATCAATATTAATATATATATATATATATATATATATATATATATATATATATATATATATATATATATATATATATATATATATATATATATATACAAGATAATGGTTTAGTAAATATAATTATACAACAACATAAAGAGTCCCACTAAAAACGACATAAATAGTCACCGCTTATTTTTAAAGTCATACACCATCGCTTAAAATTAGTTAAATGAATTCAGATGCACTTAAGAAATTAACGAGTATCTGAAAACCACCTAAGAAATGTGTACGGCGTAGTGAAAGATACTTCAGATGCGTGATTTTTCAGATGATCAGAGAAGAGACTTGGTAGAAATGCATTTTCGAGGAAAAGCTAATCTGTTGTTTGGCAATCTGAGAATGAGTTTTCCAACAATTAATTGGGCATAACTGAGGGTAGAAGTTATGAAACGATTATGAGGTAGGCCAATATATATATATATATATATATATATATATATATATATATATATAAATTAAGAAGCTTGCTGCAGTTATAACATCTTACATTGACAGAGACTTACTTCATCAAATGTTTTATAAGAGACATTAAGACTGAAATTAAGTCTATGGTGAGATTGATGAAGCTTGAGTACATTGATATTGTCATATGTCAGGAATCTATTACATTGGCATTGAATGACATGCACGCACATAAAAATTACTCTATCCATAGCCAATCTAGGTTCTCCATTCACCACTAAGGTGAATGATAAACTACCTGACACTGATAATAAACCAATGGTACATAAGACAATTACTCCTAAATAGTTGTAGGAAAAGAGGGCAATTGGGTTATGTTTTAGGTGTGATGAAAAATACACCCGTAGCCAAGTGTGCAAGCAGATACACATACACTTTTGGGTACCTAAGTGATGTACCGCGGCCGAACACGGTAGACCGGACAACCCTTAAACCCACCTCAATGGTCACTTCTCAGCCTCTGACCTCCATCGCTACCAGCCGGACTGAAAATAAGACGATCGAGTCATCGAGCTCACGTGATCATCTCAGCCCTCAACTGAGGGCCGAGCGCATCGCCCCCTGTCCGCCACACCGACCATTCAGGCTAAGCCTCTACACTTAGGCAAGCACGCTCCATACTTAGCATTAGCAAAGACGAGGCAATCCCGGCACGAAGACGTTAGAACATCCAACGGTCCCCTCAGCGCTACTACACTTGCATGTCTTCTTAATTATGCTTAATTATGTCTTGTCACTGTTAGTCTAATCGCGATTAGCGTTTTTCCTATAAATAGATGCTTCATGTCACTTGTAAAAGATATACGCTAATCAATATAAGTAGATAAACTCTGCCAATTTGTCGACCACGTTTTGTTCTTATCATCCCTCGTACTCACCGCCTGAGCACTGATGAGAGATAAATTTATGATCGTTTTTATGATATTTTGCCCCATTTCTGATACCATTTTGAACATTATTATATCAAATCAAGTCATAAATACTAAGTTTTATCTAAATATGTAAGTGGTAGTTATTATATAAATTATCGTATTTTTATAAGTTTTTGTTAGTTTTGTACCGGTTTTAGTGACCGGAGTGTCGGTGTCGCTTTTACGCGGGTATTTTTCGCTTGTTTCTTTGCGTAATCCTAAGATGAACTGAAATCCCGAGTATCAAACTTTTGAAGTCAATTTGAGTCGTTGGAAGAAAGTTATAAAGCGTCACTAAGTCAAATGATCAAAGGGTTAATCGTTTCTTAAATAAAAATCCCGAGTATCGATGGGAATGGCCCTTCAAAACGGCATTTTCTGAAGAAGTGGCCTTAACGAAAGTCGTAGATCTTCATATAAACGCGTTCGATGCACTTTGAATCACGTCAATTGGACTTCTAGAACTCAAGATATGAAACGTCACTAGATCAAGTGGTCAATCCCGAAAACGACACGTATTGGGAATGGCTCGTCAAAACGACGCCAGAGAAAGTGTTCTTCGTAAAAGTTGAAGATCTTTGTACAAGCTTTCCGATGCAATTTGAATAATGAAAATTGGAGGTCTACAACCCAAACGGTGGTCAAGTGGCTAATTGATTCAATTTCGTAAAAATGTCGAAAAAACGTTCGGAGGAACACGAGGTACTCAAGAAGACGTTTTCTGAAGAAGAGTCCTTCATGAAAGTTTTAGAGTTTCTCGAGACCGTAATTTTGGCATTTCGTTTGCAATTTTTAGAGATCTACAACTCAAGTTACGAATTTTAGAAGTTTAATATATAATTATATATAATTATATATAACCGTCGATCATGTGCTGCATGTTACTGTGATCATTTGCAATGATGGATTCCGGATCGATCCGGCACCAATCCGGACCGATCCGGGAAGGATCAATTGCTTATAAATAGGATCCTCAGTGCAGACGGATCATTTGTACCTAAAATATATATATATATATACCATATACTATATATATATATCTCTTTCTCCCTTTTTATTTTGTAGTTTGTAAATCGGCCTTATGCCGAAATAAATTCAGTAGTAGTAGTACGGTAGTAATGCTCGGGAAATTCCCGGAAGATCGGTGTTGCTGAAGTCGTTGTAATGCCCGGAAAAAAAGACGATTTTCGAAGTCGGTTGGTTAGTAATCGGGTAATTTTCTATAGTATTTATGTTTATGTTTTTCTTTGTTATTTTCATCTTTTTATCTTTTATAATGTTATTAGGCTAGATCTAATAACTAGCCAAAGTTATGTAATCGTTTTAATTTGATCTTTTCGTTAAAGAAATGTTGTTAAGTTAAAATGATTAAAATTGAGTTAATTGAATCTTTTTCTATTTTGATCGTATTCGTATTGACATATTTAATCGATCTGAGGAATTCATAATCTAATTATGAATTGACGCCTCGTAGTTAGGATATGAGATAAAAAAAAATAGAAAAACCGGAGCCTTTTAAATAAAATTGACCGTTTAACGAACGGAGTGACTCCTTTTTATCCAAAGGTAGATTTGTACTCGGGACCTGTTCAGAAAAACCGTAACAGTTGTGGACCTTGGACTGATGACAATGGACATATGACAATTTCATACGCTCGTGTGAGGAGGAGTTGTCTAGTTTAGGAGTACACCGTTTCATTTACTCAATTGGACCTAAAAAGGAAGATCGAACACATTTTGTTAATTGAAAAGATCGAGTAAATTGATTACATATACTTTGGCTAGTTTGGTTTATATATTATATTTTGGTACCTATATATTTATATATATATATATATTTTACAATCTATGTACATCTATATATATTTATATATTTATATATATTATATTAGTATAGTTTAATTTTATTTACTGTTTACTCTAACATCTAACTGATCTAACTATCTAACCCGAGGAAAATGTTATAAACCTGCGACTTAGATCGAGTTAATAATAGCTTCTTGGTGTTTAACCCCACTTAAAAGAATTACCATGTTTTCCTTGAGGAATACGACTGACTCACCACACTAGCACTACAATTTGACCCGGATAATCGCCGGTTAGGATCTCAGATAGCCTAGAAAAGGTCCATCGCCTTTTGGCGCCGCTGTCGGGAAAACGTCGCTAATTTCTTTCTTTGTGTCTAGGGTTACTACTTGTATTAGCTCAAAATTCTCGAGAATAAGTCAACACTCTTCTTATCACATTTCTATTTTTGTTTTCCGTTGGTATCTACCTTCTTTTAGTTACCAATTTTCTTCTTCTACCAATTTCGAGTTATTTTCGATAGTAGAAAGTAAACGCGGTTCGTTTATTTTTGTTGGTACCTACCTATTGGTAAGATACCAATTAAAAAAAAATTTAAAAAAATACACTCGGTAAATACCGAGTGGAGTCGGTAATTACGAGAGAAAAAAATGTGGTTTTTTTATCGATTTCGTGTTATTTTCTATTCGATATTTTCTATTCCACAAGAATTGTCAAATCGAGTTATTTACGAAATGGTGAAACCGTTGGTAAACACCGAACAAGCGGATTGCTCATGCTCAAGGGCATGGCCAAAACCTTAATCGAATTTACCTCAACCTAATAAACGTAATCGTAATAATAGAAATAATCGAATCGGAATAAGCATAATCAAAACCATTTAACCCGAGACCAATATGTGATCGGACCGTAGAAGGTACAGATTAATAATCCAATTCGTTTACCCAATAAAGGAGCAAATAATTTTGAAATAAAATCTCATCTTTTGGTTTAATTGACACAAGAGCCCAATTTCTAGGAGAAGATGATGAGGATCCACATCATCATCTCTATCTTTTCAAGAATTGTGTAATACTGACCAAAAGTCATGGTGCTCATCGGGAATTAACGAGGATGTCTATGTTTCCTTTTTTCTTTAAAAGGAAGAGCACGAGATTGATTTCTGTCACTTCCACATCATTCATTGACTAGTTGGGAGGATATTCAAACCGAGTTCTTAAAGCAGTATTTTACTCCTGGTAGAAAATTGGAATTAATAGTCGAGATTGCTAACTTTAGACAAGGATCTGAAGAAACGTTTGGGAATGCTTGGGGAAGATTTAAAAAGCTATTAAGAGCTTGTCCCGATCATGGTTATTCCTTAGATATGCAAATCCAACTTTTCTGTCGTCAGAATTAAGGAGAGACTCACGTGCGGATGTTGATCATGCATGTGGTGGTTCGTTAATAATGAGTGAAGCCCAAATAGTTTACGATGCTATGTAAAAGATTTCCAAAAATAATCGTATGTGGGAAACCGGTTCTAGCACGTAAAAGTAGCCTTTGCAGGAGAATGTACATCAAATGCGAAGTTCTTGCACACTTGGAGAATTTGAGTAGAAATTTGACGGCTTATTAGCCAAGAAAACTATAAACTCGAAAATATCTTACCAAATGAATACTCAGTCATGATAATATGTCATTAGGGATGGAAGAACCGTATGATATTCAAGGGAAAAGGTGAGTTTTTTACAACAAAGATAGGAATTTGAACGACGGCGTATTCAAACTCGTTTTAATGCTATAAGAAGAGATCACCCTACTTTTCATTGGTCCAGAACCCCTAGTAAGCAAGGACAACCACCGTATCCAATCCAATATAAGAATCCAAATCTAGTTTATCAAGGAGATACCTCGAATCAGAATCTACAATCATTACCTAGATCGTATCCACAATATACCACTCAAAGCATACCAGTCACCCAAAGTTCAACTCAACCTGAAAGAGTTGATAAATGGGAGAAATTAATCGAAAATCTGATGGGTATGATGTCAACTCAAGCTCAAAATATGGAAACCATGATGACTTCTATAGGTACAGTCACTAAGGATATGAGTACGTTGAAAACATCTATAAGTGGACATGATACCAGAATGAGAATTGTAGAAGCTTCATTACGGAATTTGGAATATCATTTGAGTAGAGAAGAGGAACGTAAAAACAGTAAACCTCCAGGAGAGCTGCCAAGTAATACCGAAAGAAACCCGGGAGAGGTAAATGCTGTTATTACTAGAAGTAGAAGAATCCGTGGAAGTAATGGATTAGAAAACATGAAAATTAATGAAGTAGAGGATGATTTAGATGGTAAATTTGAAAAGGATATGGAAAATAAACCGGAATTCACTAAAGAGGAAGAGGACATTATTGAAGATTTCCTAAGACAGAACAGATATATTGAACCTGAAAATGAGGAATGGGTCAAGATTCCTAGAATATTGAAAATCCAAGAATGAGTAGGACCTTGACCAATGATCATGTTGAGAATGAATCAAGTTTGGAAGGGCCAATTCAAACCAAACCTTATCCGGCTCAATCCAAATTCATCTCGGTTCAACCAGATAGGACAACACCATATCCAAAGTGCATATTTTGAAGAAAAAAGTCATTGAATGATGACACACAATGTCCTCAAAAGGCACAATCATTCAAGGAAGCTTTACCATCTTCGTTTAACGATGAGAAGTATGCATGTTTTCGACACTTTTCGGTGCTTAAATATTAATATCCCTTTCATCGATGTTTGTAAAGGAGAGTTTAGTTTGGGAGTTAATCATGAGAGCGTTGTCTTCAACATTTACATTTCATTGAAATATCCATGCATTACACTAGAATCTAGTTCTTGTGTAGACACTTTGTGTCCCCTTGTTGTGGATTGTACTAACACGCAGTAATTGAAGAAGATGACTTTAGCAATAATATGAAGGCTCGCAAACCCAAAGCTCGAAAATCAAAGGAAAAGTTCAAGAATCGTGTGGATTGGTGGAAATTTTCTAACCTCTCGTTGGAAACCAAGATTGAAGAAGGATGCGGTGCGTGAGGATGACCCACCACCAAGTACATTAGAAAATCAAGCACGGTAAAGTCTCGGCTATAGACTATAAATGTAGTCAATGACGGGTACTATCCTTCCTTTTACTCCTTAAGCATTTATTTTTAGTGGATTATGTGCTTAATTGTTACGTGCTTTTGTGAGTAATTGTTAGAAGTATCCCGTTTTGTTTAGTATATTATATTAGTTAATCATTATCATTTTGGTCGAGTTAACGACGTTAACTAAAAGCGCCACCGGAGGCGACCCGTAAAATGTTAAATATAATAATTACTCATACTTTGGATGATACTTTGCGAATACTTCGGATTGATTTTCATTTTGTTTCACCAAGTCTTAGGATGAATGTTTGAATGTCATTAAAAAAGGGAATGATTAGGTGGTTATCCGAAAATCCCGATGGAGAAAAAAGAGAAAAATTCAAATGCGTCATTTTTTGGACTTAGGTTGTTAGAACGATTTGAAATAACCCTTGAGGATTTGGGTATAAAAGACTCAGAGTTAATACTTTGCCATACGTTACATATCATGATCTAGTCTGTTTTAAATTTCAAATAACGTGTGACATGTATTAGTTCAACTACTGTGGAATATTGTGTGTTTTAAATCAATAAAAGTTTATGTGGTGTGTTTATCTACCCTTTTGCATTACACTGTCACACTCCACATACTTTTATTTCATTTGCACACACAACGGTCATAACTTTGACCCACCCACCCACCCTTTCATATCATCCCGGTATTTGTTTTGACTTGTTTTAGTGCACCATTGCTTTCCCAACAACTTATTTACACTCACTTTACATTGAGGACAATGTAAGTTCGTAAGTGGGGAGTGGAGTCGTTGGTTTAGCAATGGAATTAATGTTTATTTTGTATCAATAAATCCCTTAGTTTTTGATTTTTTTTCGAGCATTATTTAGTTGATTAAAATAAACTGTATA
Organism: Gentiana macrophylla; assembly: GCA_026214975.1. Taxonomy (NCBI): domain Eukaryota; kingdom Viridiplantae; phylum Streptophyta; class Magnoliopsida; order Gentianales; family Gentianaceae; genus Gentiana; species Gentiana macrophylla. Next base: position 140,869,216 of record CM047805.1, on the reverse strand, counting down.
AGGTATATATTTCATGGATTTGAAGATATAATGATCAATTTGGATGTGTATAACCAATGTGAACCGTAAGTGCATTGTAATTCCAAATATAGTTGTGTAACATGAATTCCTTCACGTAAGCCTTTGATATTGAAGCGAAAATTTTAAACTGTATCCATTCAGTATCCTAGTGGTTATTCTAGAGAAATAGCAGTAACTTAGTACCTAATTTTTGAACATTAATCGTGAATATCGAAGGTTTGAATGTGATAGAGAGGATATAAGTTAAGTTTATGAAAAAAAAAAAAAAAAATAAAAATAAAGATGAACTATCTATATGTTGGTTGTAGCTACCAATGATTTGAGTGCGAAGAGGCGTTATCACTAAACGCCCTATATCACTATGAGGTTTAAAAGCTCCCGATCGCCTTGCTGATGATAGTAGTCAGGCTAGGGTGTTATCACTAAACGCCCTATTTTTGGGAATGAGGGCATATGCTACACATGAAAAAAAAAAAAAAAAAAGTTAGATAGGTATTAATGTATTTGATCTCACCTCATGACGCTTGCAAGATAGTCGATTTTGGCAATGGGTTCGGATATGTTAGTATTCTATGAAAAAAAAAAAAAAAACAGAGCATGGTTGAAAACTTAGTTATCTTCTCGACTATCCCCAAGTATAAATCGAATGATATGCTTTAGTGGATTATCCTAATAAGTACAGGAGAACTTTGTGTGGGCTCACATTACTATACCTAGGAAAGTCATTAGACTATCTGAATGGATATTTGTTAGTTTGCTTGAATTATTCAAGAGAGGATAGTGGAAATTGAAAAGGCTTGTCACACACACACTCTGTTATACATTTATATTGAGGTTAACGCCTGGGTGTAATTCTATCACGGTTGCAACATCTGGTTGTCTCTTATATCTTCTATCTTCATGAATTTATCTCTTATTCATTTTGTTTTATCGCTTGTTTTGATCGAGGACTCACCAAAAGCTAAGTAGGGGGGTTGTGATGAGAGATAAATTTATGATCGTTTTTATGATATTTCGCCCCATTTCTGATACCATTTTGAACATTATTATATCAAATCAAGTCATAAATACTAAGTTTTATCTAAATATGTAAGTGGTAGTTATTATATAAATTATCGTATTTTTATAAGTTTTTGTTAGTTTTGTACCGGTTTTAGTGACCGGAGTGTCGTAATCTGCTTTACGCGGGTATTTTCTCGTTTGTTTCTTTGCAAAATCCTAAGATGAACTGAAATCCCGAGTATCAAACTTTTGAAGTCAATTTGAGTCGTTGGAAGAAAGTTATAAAGCGTCACTAAGTCAAATGATCAAAGGGTTAATCGTTTCTTAAATAAAAATCCCGAGTATCGATGGGAATGGCCCTTCAAAACGGCATTTTCTGAAGAAGTGGCCTTAATGAAAGTCGTAGATCTTCATATAAACGTTCCGATACACTTTGAATCACGTCAATTGGACTTCTAGAACTCAAGATATGAAACGTCACTAGATCAAGTGGTCAATCCCGAAAACGACACACGATTGGGAATGGCTCGTCAAACGACGTTTTGAGAAAGTGTTCTTCGTAAAAGTTGAAGATCTTTGTACAAGCTTTCCGATGCAATTTGAATAATGAAAATTGAGGTCTACAACCCAAACGGTGGTCAAGTGGCTAATTGATTCAATTTTCGTAAAAATGTCGAAAAACGCGTTCGGAGGAACACGAGGTACTCAAGAAGACGTTTTCTGAAGAAGAGTCCTTCATGAAAGTTTTAGAGTTTCTCGAGACCGTAATTTTGACATTTCGTTTGCAATTTTTAGAGATCTACAACTCAAGTTACGAATTTTAGAAGTTTAATATATAATTATATATAATTATATATAACCGTCGATCATGTGCTGCATGTTACTGTGATCATTTGCAATGATGGATTCCGGATCGATCCGGCACCAATCCGGACCGATCCGGGAAGGATCAATTGCTTATAAATAGGAGCCTCAGTGCAGACGGATCATTTGTACCTAAAATATATATATATACCATATACTATATATATATCTCTTTCTCCCTTTTTATTTTGTAGTTTGTAAATCGGCCTTATGCGAAATAAATTCGATAGTAGTAGTACGGTAGTAATGCTCGGGAAATTCGGAAGATCGGTGTTCTTTGAAGTCGTTGTAATGCCGGGAAAAAAGACGATTTCGAGTGGTGGTTGTAATCGGGTAATTTTCTATAGTATTTATGTTTATGTTTTTCTTTGTTATTTTCATCTTTTTATCTTTTATAATGTTATTAGGCTAGATCTAATAACTAGCCAAAGTTATGTAATCGTTTTAATTCGATCTTTTCGTTAAAGAAATGTTGTTAAGTTAAAATGATTAAAATTGAGTTAATTGAATCTTTTTCTATTTTGATCGTATTCGTATTGACATATTTAATCGATCTGAGGAATTCATAATCTAATTATGAATTGACGCCTCGTAGTTAGGATATGAGATAAAAAATAGAAAAACCGGAGCCTTTTAAATAAAATTGACCGTTTAACGAACGGAGTGACTCCTTTTTATCCAAAGGTAGATTTGTATTCGGGACCTGTTCAAAAAAACCGTAACAGTTGTGGACCTTGGACTGATGACAATGGACATATGACAATTTCATACGCTCGTGTGAGGAGGAGTTGTCTAGTTTAGGAGTACACCGTTTCATTTACTCAATTGGACCTAAAAAGGAAGATCGAACACATTTTGTTAATTGAAAAGATCGAGTAAATTGATTACATATACTTTGGCTAGTTTGGTTTATATATTATATTTTGGTACCTATATATTTATATATATATATATATTTTACAATATATGTACATCTATATATATTTATATATTTATATATATTATATTAGTATAGTTTAATTTTATTTACTGTTTACTCTAACATCTAACTGATCTAACTATCTAACCCGAGGAAAATGTTATAAACCTGCGACTTAGATCGAGTTAATAATAGCTTCTTGGTGTTTAACCCCACTTAAAAGAATTACCATGTTTTCCTTGAGGAATACGACCTGACTCACCACACTAGCACTACAATTTGACCCGGTACACTGCCGATTAGGATCTGTATAGCCTACAAAAGGTCCATCAAGCACCGCCATGAGTTCTTCATAGCCACCATCTTCTCACACCAAAAATCATCCCCTCCATTCAGATATCCACCGTGTAAATTCCATTACAATCATCGTGATATTCCAAACAATATCACTAAGGATGATGGGTTTGGGGAGAGATTACAGTGTGATAGAACCAAATCACCCTATGTTAATCACAGTAGTAGTTGGAAACAGTATGGTGAGTGAATTTAAGTGTCCTAAAATATGTGAGATTGATCAAGTTGAGAAGTTGTGCCGTTGTATTAGGAATGGATTGGATGAAAATGTACAGTCCTATGGTCTTTGACTTCAACAAAACGGGGGTGGTTTTCACTAACGAGGGAGAACAAATTAAGATGGGAAGTTACACAGAAGAATCTCAACTTAAGATGACCGGTTGCAAAAGCTTTACTAAGAAATTGAGAAATATGGGACTCTCAGGGAGCCTCAATTTGATACATGAACATGCTCTGAATCATGTGCCCAGTGAGCTGACTCATGTCCTAGAAGAGTGCCATGAGGTGTTTGTAAATACCTAAGGATTGCCATAAATGAGGGGCTATGAGCATACCATAACTTTAAATGAAGGTGTTGAACCTATGAAACTAAAACCTTATAGGTATGCTCACTGTCAGAAGGATAAATAGAGTAGTTGGTGGATAAAATGCTACAACGGGGGATTATCCAACCACAATAATGTTCCATTTTCATTGCCTTTGCTTTTTGTGAAAAATAAAGATGGAACCTAAAGATGTATGTGGATTACAAAAGGTTGAATGACTTGATTGTCAAGGATATATACCATGTTCCCTTAATTTATGAATTGCTAGATGAGTTTGGGAGTACTGCGGCATTTTGTAAAATATATTTAAGGTCTGGATTCCATCAGATTCTGATGAATGGGAATGATATCCAGAAGACTGTCATTGTGACTCATCATCACCAATTTGATTTCAAAGTGATTCCATAGAAGTATGAATGAGATGCTGAGACCTTACTTGAGCAAGTTTGTGTTGATATTTTTTTGATGACATCTTAATCTTGAGCACCTGACATGGATTCCCATATACAGCTTCCTAAAGTGGTTCTAGAAGTTATGAAGAAGAACCAATACTATGCTAAATTGTTCATATGTTTTTTTGGACAAGCCATGGTGGAATACTTGGTTCATATCATACATGAGGGTGAAGTGCATACTGGCCCAAGCAAGATTCAAGCCATGTCAGATTGGCCACAACCCTATAATGTGATTGTACCGAAAGGTTTTTGGGCCTAACATGTTTCTACAGAAGTTTTGTGCCTCACTATGGGATTATTGCTAAACACTTGAATGACCGTAACTAAAAAAAGATGGGTTTTGTCACAGAGTGCCTCGGAAGCATACTAGGAACTCAATGAGGCCATGTGCAAATCATCAGTACTTGTCTTACCATATTTTGGAATTCTATTTTGCATTGAAACATATGCATGTCGCAAAAGATTAGGGGCAACTTTACAACAAAACAAGAAACATGTGCTTATCTAAGCATGGCCTTCATCTTTACGGATATGGGATTGTTTCTCAATAAGAAGGAACTCCTATCAGTCCTCAAGGCATTAACCAAATGGAAGCCATCTATTCAAGGCCGGGCCCTTTGTCATCGAAATTGATCAATAGAGTCTGAAGTTCATTCTAGATCCGAGGACTACTACTACTACATTACAACAAAAAATGATGACCAAGTTACTTGGGTTGGATATCACTATTGAGTACAAAAGAGAAGTGAAATTGCAATACTGACGCCTTGTCCGAGTAAAGTCATTTTGAGAGACAATTGTGTGTTGTGATCACGATATCCCCTTATTGGATGCAAGAACTAGCTTCCAAGCTACAAGGGTGACATAGCCGTTGAGGAAAAATTTAAGGCACCAATGGATTCTTAAATACAAAGAGATATATATATATATATATATATATATATATATATATATATATATATATATATATATATATATATATATATATATATATATATATATATATATATATATATATGAACCATGAAGGTTTTGAGATCCAAATTGATAGAAGCGATTGCACTCAAGTCCAATATGGAGGCATTCAAGGGTCAGGGCATGTTATAGCATGGTTAAGAGACCATTGTATTGACCACAAGTTAATAAGGATGTTCAAGAAATGATACAAACGTGTATTACATGTCAGCAGTACAAGAGTCTACATGATAAACCTCAAGGACTCCTCCAGCCATTACCAATCCCACACACGCATGGATTACATATGGATTGCTAAAGTGTGAAGGGAAGGCATCATCATGGTAGTAGTTGACATGTAGATCAAGTTCAACCACTTGAGACATATAACATCACAAAAGCATGAATGATACATAAACGATCAAAATGAATATACATTAAATTAATTTGAACGGTACTTTTATTGTATGGTTAGTATTATCTAAGAATAATTATAACTCATTAATACTCATATGACAATTAATGATTCTTTGTCTTTATGATTATTAAATTTGACTGACAGTAATTTATTTAACAAAGAGTATTGCAGTTGTAATTGAATGTTTGTATAAAAATACACATAATTGAAACATCACACATTTTTTTAGACACATAATATTTTGATGATGTAATTTAGGTTAGATGGAACTTAGGGAATATCTAAAGATATACTAACTTGAGACAAATCTTCATTTGATACTCATAAATTACACAATTTTTTTAACTAAAAAAGCTTATCATATTTAAAAAAATGGAAACGTAACATGACGAGTTTGATTCAATACGTATGAGTAAGAGAACTAAATTAATTCTACCAAATGTAAATCATTCTATAACAATTGTCATTATATTCCTAATTATTTTATAAATTAAACTAATAGTCAAGAAAATAAATGTAATATTAAAAAAATTGGAAATAATAAATTACTTAACACGCCACAAGACGCGTGATTTTCTTAAGTAAAATTGAAAGGCAGAGTGAAGGCGGGAGTGAAGGGCAACAGAACCCCTTCCACCTTCCCAGCCCATGTTCCAAGAGTGAAAAATTTAGCCATAGTGTAGTATACTATTTTTTTTAAAATTGCTCTATTTCTTTTGTATGGTCCTAACGGCTGGTTATTTAAGAGATAAAGTGATCATTGACATACAACCAATAAGGAGTTGCCTAATGGATTTTTTGAGGAACTTGTAAGAGCATATGCAATAGGTTAAAAATGTTATTGTGGATAAGAACTTTTTGAAAAGCCGACAATGTGGCCCAAATACAAGTTTATAATAGGTTGAAAATAATCGTTTTGATCATTATATAATGAACATAATAGTGGTTCTACCCACTAAAGATATCCACAACAATTTTAATATAATAATCGAAATAACGCCTGAAAAGTCCACCCAAAATTTCCCCCGTTAATTAATAGTGGCTGCTGAATTTTTTAGTCCAAATATATTTGAGCAGACCCACTGAAACAATGGTGGTGATGAAGATATGAACTGAGTCTATTGTGGAAAAGATTGGGGAGAGGAATGAGGATGTAATGCCACCTAGTTGCCATATAGGATATTTTGAGTCTTTTTTTGCAAAATGACATTGTGATTGGCATGTGCTATTGTATGTGCTCTTAGGGGCTGATTTGGGTTGATAAAGGACGATCAATGTCCCCAATCACGTCTCCTAATGAACACTTACAATTACAGTACAGTGGGTAAACGGTCTAATTTGCTCAATTTTGTCTGGTCATTCAATCATAATCTTAATCATAATCTTAATCAAACTCTTTCAAGACTTGAAGTACAGAGGCATTCATGCATTGAGAAAGACAAAGAGTAGAGATTTCAAGAGCCATAAGATCATTGAAGAGCTGCTTCAAAGGGTAAAATAGACTTGCTTAATACTCTATTCAAAGGGTAAAATAGACTTTGTCATCTAAAAATAAAAATAAAAATGTACTGAGATGGATGCTTTGAAAGAAACCAGACAATGTTGAATGAAACCAGTTATCTCAACAAACAGATTCAATACAACAGTATTTCACTACAGTCAACAAAACCACAGTTGATTCCTGATAGCAAGGGGAATGAAGGGATAGAACAGTTTGCGGTTACAATTCGGGAAAAAAGAAATAGCTAACATGTGTTCCATTAAGAATTATGACCAGAAAGATAAGGAAGGATGATTATGGTAACTCCACATGAGACTGATGATCTGGTGAAGGAGGTAGTGGTTCTTCTCCATTTATAGCAACTTCTGCAGCATTGTCAGGAGAAGTCGGCGGTTGTTGTCCATTTTCATTGTTTTGTGGATGGAAATTGATTGGAAACTTCGTCACTCGAGGCTTGTCAGCTAATATACTTCTTTGAACCTTATCAATCAATACTTTCTGGGGTGGCTCTTCTTTTAATTGCTCATCCTCATAATCATTGTTCACGTAATATCCAACTCGAATGAATTCTTCTCCCATGTAAGAACATGTCAGTAAGATTATCGTCACGCCTATGATATCTTCCTCACGGATTTTTGTTTGATCTGGTGGATCTGCCTGTTGTGCCAGCCAGGAATTAAACCAAGAACATGATAAAACTCTTAAACAACTAATTAAACACGCTTTACAAAACAAGGATCAAGAAATACCTCAAGGATGAAGCGATATTTGCCAACATTAACAGGTCCAACAAGAGCACTTTCAAGAACTTGATCGTAAGTTTCATCCTCAGCTGATCCCACATAAATGAGCTTCCATTCTAAATCTGCAATTCAGAGCAAACTATTATAGAACAATTGAAGGAGTCCATGTCCAAAAACAACTAAAATACATGAATCCTAACAAATTTAAGGCTGCTAAATACTAGTAGCTGAACTACAAAAGGTGAAACAGGCAAACTGTTTTGAATGCATAAATATCATATCTAACCAAAGAAAATGGAGTGGAGTGATGAAATTCATTGCTTTCTAATAGATGGATCCAAACTTGTTTTTCCAGGAGAAGAGGCATCCTTTGATCAAACAGTAGCAGCTCTTATGTACCACCACATCACACAGGAACAATTATGAACAAGGACACAGCAATATGAGCCCATTGTATCGAATGCCAATCAACCTCTAGGAAAAGATTCAACCCAGATGCTTTTGGGACTCACAGAGAGAAGACACGAGAAAACCACAAGCATAAATAGAGCTGTGTCTCACTTCCTCACTGTCTCATGCCATTTCCTATGAGGTTTCACTATGAAGATCGAAGTCCCATAGCTGCAAAAAATAATGCTTGAACTTGCTCGCTCAAGAAATTCTAATTCTAACTAAATTGGCTTTAAGCCTATTTCTTGTAAGAGGGTAACACGCCATGTTAAAAAGGATACTACACTTCTTGGGAACCAATGCATTAAGAAGTTATTAAAATTAAGTCAAAGATCACCTTGAGCAAATCCTAGTATTAATTAAAGAAATCAAAGCTTGTCACCGAATGTGATTTCTCACTTGCAAAATCATAAGCCACCAAATAATCTCCTCTAAAGGAATGGTGGTATCAGTAATCCAAACTAGAAGAACATGTGGTGTTCTTCTAGTCTTACAATGGCATCAGAGCTTCAATTACGACAACCGGCAAGAGCAATTGAAATGCCATCTTATATCATTTAAAGCAATTTCAAAACTGCCAAACCTTATAAGTAAATTATGTCCTTTAAATTCATCGCCAAAATAGCACACATCTGTCGTCCATCCCTGTATACATCTAAAGCATTCAAACCACAAAGAAACCAGAAAGTACACCTAGAAACCGCTTTTCTCATCGTAAGTGCCAGATTAAAGAAAGTGCATCGGTCATCAGTGTGAGAAACTGGGAATTACACCAAGAAAGGGTAAATGAGGCTTCATACACCAGAGATTATTGTGCATAAACTCTTTTTTCTCAAGAAGATTGACAAGGCTCCCGTTTCAAACAGTTCTAATTATTTATCCTATAGCACATACCAGATTATTTATCAGGGGAAGGAAATGCAAGGGAATTGAACCAAAGCCAGGAGACACAGAATATGTTCCACATTAATTATGTGAAATTCATCACATATATGACAGAAACAAAACCTATTTTTCTGCAAAGATTAAAAGACTTCTCCCTCGTTTAGAAAAAAAAAGCGCTACACAAAATACGAAGAACCCACAAAACAACTGAATAAGCAACTCAAACCAAGATATAAAGCCATTCGTATAGTTCAATTAATGTTCATTTAAATCAAGATATAAGAAAAGGCAAGGATATGAATTTTACCGTCTTTGAGGGGAGTCAAGCACTCGTAAGAGATTTCGAACCGCAAAGTATTGAGAAAAGGGGCCGGGTTGTCCAAAACGGTGACATTTGTTAGATTGACTGCCGACATCGTCCCAAAATCTATGCACAACACTTGATCCTCTGCTGATTCTTGACACAATCAGAGCTTTTATATCTCAAAAGATTCAACTTCAAAACCCTAGAAGGGAAACCCAGATGGAGGGAGTTGCAGTTTTAAGAGGTTTTGAATGGATGACAGTTTCGATTCGGGAACAGATCTTCAGCGGCGGTAAATAAGAAAGGAATTTGGGCGGGAGTGCTCGTCTTTTGCTTCCTAGAAAACCCGCCAAGCATTATTCGAATGTGTATTTGAATATGTGTGGGTGTTTAATCGATGGCCAACGTAGCATTGGCCCATGTCCCTTAATCTATTGGGCCAATCGGCCAATCCCATGTTTGGCCTGTTGATCCAAATATACGAGTTGCTTCGGAGATGCCTAAAAGAAAACAATCAGTTGATTACTATAGGTGTCGGTGATGACCCTATTCGTTTAGTCGTTTAGCTAAGTAGAAGATAAATTCATAGTTGGATTAGTTCTCATTACTATAAGGAGAATCATCACGACCTCCCCAACTCGATCTCGGTTGTGTGTTGAGTTCTAGGATTACCGGTTTGTGGATGAGCGGTAACCCTGATGGAGTATCGGGTTCGAGTTTCAGTAGAACAAAAGTGTATGTATATGTTTCATTTCTATATAAATAAAATAAAATTAGAAAAAACTAGGTTGACAAAAATTCCTGACATTTAGATCCTATCAACTCTTATTATAGTCTTGTCCCGAATTTTTCTCGTCCCAAATTTTTTAAGAATCATTTCATCTTGGCTTTGAGATATATTCGGGCTCAAATTGAATTCCTGACGTGAATCCCAACCCATCCCGATGAAAATGATAATAAATTTCAAAACTTTTTAATTAATGTATAATAATATATCATAATCATCAAGATTACTCCATTATTATTTTCTATTTCAAATCCAGCAACAATTTTTTTCTTTTTTCTCGACTTTGTTTTACGTTCGATCCTTATGAGTGTATATTTTGTTACTTGACAAATAATGTGCGTATTCAACATTTTTTAACATAATATTGTAGATGTTGATCGAGTATTTATTTATTACAAGTAAGTTGTGTTTATTGACATTATTTGTTTCACTGCTAACTATTCGTTTTTTTAGGAGAATAGTTACTTTTATTCAATTATATCAGCAGAGCATGTTAATAGTAAATGAGAAGGCGGCCTAACCATTTTCTTCATTTCCATTGTGTATTGTTATGGATTGAATTTGATTTCAATAATAATCACAAATCAAGTCAGATCCAAATGACTTTTACCTTCAAAATGACTCTTTAAGTTGAAGAAGACAGGAAAAAATTGGACCCTTCAACAAAGTAATTTTAATTTATAATTAACATGGTGTTCATGTAATTTTTTGTTTGATATTTTTTTTTAGAAACGAATATTTCATTAAGCCGAACTAGGGTTTACAGATGAGTTCTCCTAGCCACCTCTTCCTCCCTATTCGAAGCCAGGATCCAGGAGGGGAAGAATCCAGTCCAAAAAGCTGGATTAACAAACTTCTTGGCAAAAGAAGCAACTTTATGGATTACAATATTACACTTTCTGCTAAAATAACAATGATTACACGATCCAAGGGATTCCAGAAGAAATCTGATGTCAGCAATAATCACACGAAGATCCAGCCATGGTTGAGTTACACCATTCACCAGTTGATCAAAGAAAAAGGGAGTCCATCTTGATCAGTGTATTATTCCATCCTCTATCTCTTGCTTGTAGCAGAGCCCAACGCACCACTTCTGCTTCTGATCTTAATGCTGAATCAAAATTTGCAAAAGACCTCCCCCGGATTTCTACAAGGTTGTAGTTTTTGTCATGGATGGTGACTCCACCCCCATCAGGCAAGGAAGCAATGATCCAAGCAGCATCCGTATGAAAGATAAATTCATATTAGGGTCAACCGAATTAGAATTAGCATAAGGGCTTTCTACAACAGCATTAGCAGGCAAAGATTGATGCAACCAAGAGTTATCAACGGCAGATTCAGTGGCACAAGCAGAGGTATACTCTTTGTACTCTATATTAATTAAGAAATCAAGGTCTATAGGGTCTTCCAAGTTTCTATTAAAACACCAATCATTCCTAGCCTTCCAAATGCTCCACAAGGCAAAGGCTGTAAATTCAATAGAGCTTTTAATAGACCTAAAACCATCATTCATTGTAAGACTACTCCACCACCAGGATAGTAAGTCAAAAGAATTACTTAAAAATTAAGGCCACATTGAAGGTAGGAAAGACCATATATCCCTAGCCCTATGACATAACACTAGGATGTGATCTACAGTCTCAGAGACACTGCCACAAAAACCACAAGAGGTGGGAAAGGAACCAGCAACAATTCTGTTAGCAATATTGGCTTTGCAGGGGAGGATACCCTCAAGACATTTCCACATGAAATGTTTAATCTTGTTAGGAGGAGAAAGGGGCCATACGAGCTTTTAAAACTTGGAATTAGAACTTAGTATAGAGTGAGGCATATTAGAGGAATTGGCAGTGAAGATGCTAGCATTCAACGTTTCAAAGAAAAAAGCATAAACTGATTTTAAAGAAAACTTCCATTAGATCAGGAGGGTTTCCAAAAAAAAAAAAAGATCACTAGTCTAACAAGAGCTTAGAGAAAGAGAATGATTTGATGGATATCAACTTGCCAAAAAATCTGCCTCAGTTTTTCCTCATCCTATGCTTTATCTTAATTAGATCACTTACCCAAAAACGTATCAAAAGAGAATTGAAAAGGAGTTAGGGGCTTCAGACTAGGATTGTGAGGAAGCCAATTGTCCTCCCAGATTTTGACAAACTTCCCATTACCAATAGACCAGTAGAGTCCCTCCTAAAAAGTTTTTAGAGCGGAGAGAATGTCTTTCCAAAAATAGGAACTCATTGACGAGGATTTGGCTTATAGAAGAGAACAAAAAGAGAAATATCTAGCTTTAAGAACTCAAGAGACCAAAAGGTCTGGATTTTTGATAAATATCCAAATATGTCTTGCTAAATAGGCCATGATTAAAACTTCAAAATCCCTAAAACCAAGACCACCAAGGCCCTTACCATACAAACCTTCTTCAAGTTAAGCTAGTGCATTCCTCAAAATCACCGTCATCCCACTGCTAGAAACCACCAAACTACCGAGAAAAGAAAAACAACACTTTGGGAGGACCTCAATTCCGTCAAATATTGTCTCTCAGGGTATAGAGTAATTTATTTGGCAACATATTAAAAAATATGACACATGTCAAAATGGGTAGAATTAAAAACCCTATCACAAAGAGATGATTACAAAAAAACTAGGAGCAACTTCCGACAGCCACTCTCTTATGCCAATAATCGGGTATTATCTAACATGTTTTGTGTCTATTTCGTGTTTTAAAGGTAAAAGACTCAATCTTTATGTGATGTAAATATCTAAGTTTCCATTGGCTGAATGTTCAAATAATTCATTTCTTTATGTTTGACATTGTTTTCTCTGATGTTTTGCTATTCTGAACCCCTGTTTTGTTGATTTAAGATTGAAAATGAGTTAAAGTTGCATATTTGATTTTATTTTATGTAGGATTTATTCCTAACTTGTAGCTTGAGTTAAAGTTGCATTCTTGGCTTGAAGCAAATTCAAAAAAATTTGATATATCGGTGATATTAGCTCAACGATTTTAGCTGCTTGCTGATTTTGGTAACGTTGTCTGTTGTTGCCCCCTTGCTTAAACTTGAGCAGGAAGATGTTCAAACTAAAAATTGTTTGTTGGAACAGAGTACGCCAAGAAATATGTAACCTTCCATTAGCTGAATGTGGATATAATGCATTTCTTTATATTTGACATTGCTTTCTATGAATGCCTACTAACACTAAATATTGTGGCTCCATGTCCGTGCAGCTTGATGATTTGGAAAAGGGTGGATTTGGTGGAGATTTGTATGCTATTTCCGAAATGAGACCCTCGGAGCCGAGTGATCCAATTCAGACTGCTGCGCTTTTTAAAATGGAGGAAGATGAGAGGATTAACGCTTTAATTGAGACCTCAACTCTAAAATTGAAGCGTTGAGAATTGTTCTTATTTTGCAATAATGTAATTTGGTTTCAGGATTGCTTGACATAAGTCAAAAGGGTGTTTACTTGTAATTGTTACTGATTTTGTTTTTGGGTGAATTATTTTATTATGTTTAGTAATTGGCTGCTGCTTCAAATCTTTTCTATACCAGGTTTGTGCGTTTCTCTCTTCTCTTATGATGTTGTATTATCTTTTCTTTTTTGGATGTGGTTTGTTATTTTCTATTGATGTGTTGCCTGTGTTCTGGCTTTCAGTGATTGTGCATCTTTAAGTTCTCTTATTTATTATTTGTCGTCTTTGCAGTTCTTGGTTGATGTTTCATCTCTTTCCCATACCAGGTTGTATGACTCTCTGTCATATGTTGTGTTGTTGTGCTTTCTTCTTTAGAAATTAAATTTGTTTCTTGTCTTGTGTTGATGTATTGTCGGTGTTGTTGTAGTGTTCTCGCTGAGTTATTCTTTCTTGCTTTAGTGCATCGGCCTTCCTTCACTACTCTTTTAGTAATCTTGCTTTGGTCAACTAATAGCCTGGACCTTTTTTTTATATTTATATAGTAAACAGAGCCCGTTGGTCAACTAAAAATCAAAAGTTCAATTTACTAAAAAAAATTAAAATGATTATCCATATGTATAACAGACTATTATTAGTTTTTGTGTTTATTCCCTCTTAGCCTATAGACATTGCACTGTTTGTGAAATTGTTCGCATGGCTTTAATGGCTTACCTCTCTTACATGGCGGCAGAGGTAAAAACCTTGCAACTAATTTTATATATCTGAAGCAACATTATAGTGTAATCTTCCCTTACATAGATAAGAAGGAATTTGAATATCAAATTGGGAGAAGATCCTCTTGAAAAGTTTATTGTATCGATCAGTTAAAACACAAGAAATCTTTTGTTTTGTTGTCTCTGGTAGTTATGCAAATGAGCGAAGATTCGACAGTGTTCTTTCTTTGGGATACTCATGTCTCACTACGCTATGGCACAACTTAACTTGTCCGAAAATTACAACCAGGCATGTATATATGAATCAATTAGGCCGCTTGTCTCTTCAAAACAAACTGCATTTTTTTACATGTAATCCTAGTCTGTATTTTGTCCACGCTGAGCCATGTTATTCATTGCAGGCATATGTTCGCAATGATGTCCATTATTCTTTGAAACATTTATATTCTTCTACGTGGGAATGGATGCTTTGTACATCGGGAAATGAAAGTTGAGTACATTGAGGTAAATGCGTCTTCCTCGTTTGCGTGTTGTTAAGTTTTAGCGGTAACGTATAAGTTTGCCTACTCTGTTTTTTTTAAACAATGAACTGATATTTTATATATAAAGAAAGCGTACAACATTACGGTACCACAATGCCTACTCTTATATTACAAGTCATTTTTTTGTAGTGTTTGAGTTTTTGGACTTTCTTTGCTTATCTGTAGCACGGTGATGATTCGATACTACTTGGATGTGCGTCTTTCCACTATCTCGCACTTACTTTATATGGAAAGTGTGTGATTTTGTTATCTCTTTGGTGTTCAAAGACTGATTTTTGTAGTCGTCTTCTATGTCTTTTTTATTGCAGATGTAAATATTGTTGGATCTGTGATGTTAATATTTGGAATGGGATTAATGTATGGATTATTCATATCCAATGTTTCTCCTAATGTCCCTCCGCTTTCGATCCCTCCGGTTGAGGTTCTTCGTTATTCGGGATGTTTGCTTTAAAGGTAGAGTCCTCTTTGCGTCTCTGCATATTTCTTCTCTTTTATAATGAGATCAATGACATGAATCAGTATATTAAGCCTTAATTTTTCACGCTCGTTAAAGGCGAACAACGATTTTCATCATGGCATCATACTTGAGAATGTTGAGCTTAGATTCAACTTTCGAGATGTCGAAAAAAGTCAGCTGTGTTGCCCGAAAAATAGATCAAATGTGGTGCCACTAATGAAAAGCTCTATTTCTTCTTTCTTTATGCAATTTTTAGCACTTATCTTTTGTTTTTTTCCCTTTCAAAATACAGGAAAGTTCAGAATGGATAAAAATCAGTTGATGAATTCAAAACAAAAGTACGACATTTAATAGTGATGATCCTCTTAGTTAAAATGTTTGAAAGAAACAAGATGGTAGCCATAGTTACTAGTCTGGATTTCTTGAGTTATTTTGTATCTATTTTCTTGGTGTCCGTGTTGTTGTATATTCTTCATAAATCTGATTAGAATTTGTTGTTATAAAACTCAGAGATTTCTTTTATATACCACATTGATTGATTTTTTTTTGATACATTGAAGTAATTTGTCAGTTTGTCACGTAATATACCACATTAGTGTATTTGCCTTGCATTCTTATGAAAATCAGCCGTATGTGTTTTGCCTTTTGTTATTTACTGCTAGATGAGTTTCTCTTGTCTTTCATATCATAGTGTTTGCCTCTGTTTCAGTCTTCTTCATGTTGACCTTCTTTTCTTACTGCTTTTTTTTAATCTTTCTATTGTGTCTCTGACTGTCTTTTTTGTTGGATGATTCTTGCTAGGTTGATGTTGTCTAGGTTCTCATACTATCAATCCTCGCATTCTAAAGACCGAAACTATATTCTCGTAAGCATGATAAAAAAACTTGTTCTTTGACAGCATGTCTTCATTTTCTTCTCAAAATCATTTTACGAATCTTTTTCAGGGTCAGTATTGGCGTGCATTGCGCAAAGTAAGCCCAACTAGTATTAGTATATAAAGAAACAAAATAGTGTAAATAATACATATATATTTTTTTATTTGGGGTCAATTGACCCAAATGGCTCCAAGTGGAGCCGCCCCTAGGCCAGCATGAGCAAACGAAGTTTGGTATAAAAGTTCATAGAAACATACATCAAATCAAACACCTTGCATGAGTTCAAATGTAGTTACAAGTCGGTTAAGTTGTTGATCAATAGTCTCACGTCATAATAATGAATGATTAATAATATGTTATAACGCCCCAAAAACCCGGACCCGTAGAAGACTAAACTAAATAGCATAAATGGTTCGGTCAATCGCTTAAACCGTCGTTTCGCGGCAGTACAAAGCTAACCCGAATTGACAAGATTTTTATGTCTCTCACACTTATATGGGGGTGAGCAGGACTTTACTTACCGATGTAGGATTTACATTCTCCCCCCTTATAAGGGATGGACTTGTCCCGGTTCGTCCCTACCATATGATTTTAGAGGTGGCCCCCACCGCCTCTCAAGGTGTGGATTTAGTTCAGTATGATATAATTTATGATACTATTCTCAGAACGCCCCAAACCCCGGGCGCCTCAGTAGACTAAATGAGCCATAAATACCGGTCAGTCAATCTGAAACTTTCGTCTTCGTTTGGTCTAAAAGGTGGCCAGATTGACAAGATTTTTTATGTCTCACACTTATATGGTGAGTGGCGTATAATTTTACTTTACCGATTTGGATTTTACATATGTTGTATATTTTGATATGGCTCTTAGTGGAGCCATACTAGTGCAAACAAAGTTGGGTATAAAAGTTCATAGAAACATACATCAAATCAAACACCTTGAGTTCAAATGTAGTTACAAGTCGGTTAAGTTGTTGATCAATAGTCTCACGTCATAATAATGAATGATTTAATAATATGTTGTAACGTCCCAAAACCCGCTACTAAGAATAGCTAAACGAAGCATAAATGGTGGGTTAATTGCTTAAACCAATCGTTCGCTTGGCCTAAATAAATAACCTTGAATCAAGCAAGCACTTTATGTCTCACACTTATATGGAGATGAAGCGAAAATTTTACTTTACCGATGTGGGATTTACAATCTCCCTTATATAAGGATGGACTTGTCTGGGTTTGTCTCACCATAGGATTCTAGGTGCGCTTCACCGCTCTAACGGTGTGCGATTAGTTTAATATGATGATATCGGTAACATGATAATTCATTCTCAGAACGCCTCAAACTCAGTAGCCTGTTAAAGGCTTAACGAAAAATAGTCGGGTTAAGAATCGCTTAAACCGTCAGATTATTGATCTAAAAGGACTAACTCAAATTGATAAAACCTTTATGTCTCACACTTATATAAAGATGAATATAAGTTTACTTACCGATTTAAGATTTTACGTATTTCGTATATTTTGACGTGGCCATGTGTCACGGCCACTATTCTCGTATAGGACAAGACAAGATCATTAGTTCGCCATCACCTTCCCATTCCCATACAGCGATACACTCCAAGCTGAATCACAAGAAACACGAACCCACGTCACCTTCTTCGAGCTTCCAGCAACTATCCCCAAAACTAAAGCTACAAATAACCTTTTTAAATTTGTTTTTAGGGGGCTCAATAATCAATATTGAGGATAGATGGCAGCAGTATTACATGATCAGTGGGGTTATGAAGTGAGGACTGATTCTGAAGCTTGCATCAGCGCAATCAACTCCTTTTATTGCCAGGTTTCTTCTTTTTCTACTTTTATGATCTTTTCCTTGTTTTTCTTGAGATCGTCTTTTTCTAAAGTTGAATTTTGAAGCTTTAACTGGTTGTTTAGGTACTTTGTTATGGAAGAAAGCGGGATGTGATATTGGAAGCTCCTAAAGCAGACCCACACTGTGTTTTGGGTAACATTTTGGCTGCTCATTTTCTCTGCTTCTCTCATCCTTCCAGAGCTTCTCCATTACTGGATGCTGCCAAGTCCAATCTTGTAAATCTTCTCATGAAAATTTTGGGTGGTTTTACTAAGCTTATTCTTGACAGTGATTAAACTCATGACTTTGAATCATTCTTACCAGTTTCGCCAGACTTATGTTTTCATTCATGTATTTTTTTATATTTGATTTTGTATCTGCTAGTCTTATTGAGGGATATGTCTGTCCTGTTTTCCGGATATCTTGTCAATTGAAGATTTGTTTGGAAATATGACCAGGAAAATGCTACAGCATATGAGAGAAAAGTTTTGATGCTGTCAGTTATTTGATTTCTTCGGATAGGGACGATGATGTAGCTGTTAATTTGCACTCTGAGGTAGGGTCCTGCAATCTTGCATTCAATTTTGTTTTTGAAATTATTTAGGGCTTTTTATATATATGTTGATTAATTTCTTGAGTTTCCTTCAAAAAAAAAAAAAAAAAAAAAAAAAAAAAAAAAAAAAAAAAAAATCTTGAGTTTCAATTGTTCAATCCTGAAATTATCGTTTTCCGATAAATGGATTTCAGTTTGCAGCATCCCCATCTTATCATTTGATATTCATTCCTTTTGGTCTTTGAAATCAACAATGAACGCCAGAGCCAGTGCTTTCCCCTTATATAAATAGCTCTATGATGCACTTTGCGTTTAATAGCTCTATGATGCACAGTGCTTTCCCATTAGAAATGTTTTCGACACTGTAAACACTAAACAGGACCCTTTGAGAGCTTCTGTGCCTCCAGAACAATTGGACTTATCTCTGTCTTGATTTTCAATTGGAAATATGATCATGTTTAAAACTCGGCAAGTGTTCTAAAATCGCCTAGGCGATCGCCTAGGCGCCGTTTAGGCCCCTGGACGACCCCGGGCGCCCTCGACTTGGCTCTAGGCGATTTATCCGGGCGCCAAGTGTGTCGGGCGATTTTTTCTGGCGCCTCTGGACCCTTCTAGCGCTCTAGGCCCTTCTAGGCGCTCCTAGGCCCTTCTAGGCGCTCCTAGGACCTTCTAGGCGCTCTAAGGCCCTTCTAGGCTATTAGGGTTCCATCTGGGCGAACATCAAGTTTTCCCAAGTGTTTAGACAAGAAAGATGCATAAAACCCTAAAACCCCCCTTAAAACCCTAAACCCCCCTTAAAACCCTAAAACCCCCCTTAAAACCCTAAAACCCCCTTAAAACCCTAAAATCGCCTAGGCGCCCCAGGCCCTAGGCGCCCCTGTGGCGTACCGACTTCGCCTAGCGAGTTTTAGAACATTGAAACTCGGTGCTTTGAATGTGTATGAATGATTCAGATTCAATCATGTTTTGTTGATTCTTCGCATAATTTCTCCTCATTTAAGCCTTTTAAGGAAGAATAAACTACCATTCCATTAAGCCTTTTAAGGAAGAATCCTGAAATTCATGTGGCAACTTGATGTCTAAAATTTGTACCTTGATGTTTTGAGGTGCTTTTAAAGTTTTTTTTTCTTCAAAAGAATCAAGGTGAATGAATAAAGTAACATTGATCTTTATCTTCTTGATGACCTTCATAGGAGATGTATTCTTATTAGGACAAATTGTTATGAAGTGCAAATTTTATCTTGATTTCCAGTTGATGAAAGATTTCCCAAGAGATTTGGTTTCTTTGAAAAGAGTTCAAGTTCTATGCTTTTACATGGGCCGACCTGATCTGTCTCTACAACGTGTTAAGCAGGTAATAACTACAACTTTAAGAATAATATCTCCACTATCTTTGATTTCTGGATAGCGAGACAGATTGTCAACTACGAGGCATGTCTCCACTATTTCTTGAAAACTGGGATGGTTGAGTAAACCTAGGCAGTACCCTTTCTAAATGGATTCTTTTGTGTTTATCAGGTCTTGGCATACAATGAACAAGAAAAGTATATATATGGGATGCTTGCTTTTGCGTTCTTAGAGCTTGGTCGCATGGAAGATGCCGAAAAAGCTGCAAAAGCAGGATGGGAGATTTGCAAAGATGATGTTTGGTCACAACATGCGGTAAACTGTGCGATCATTGCTTGTACTTTTTTGAACATTTAATATGCAGTTAAATTCCCTTTCATATGTCACATTCTATTCAATGAAATTTTTTGCCTTTTCTTTGTTTCTCTAGAATGGCATCGTCTCTTCCGCAAGCAGTTTGGTGCCCATATTCTTTTTTTTTATTCTTAAAAGAAGAACTGTGAATTGGATTATTTTCGTTAACATTGACTTACATTCTACCATTTTTTTTTCCACAACTACCAACTTCTATAATATTGATAGTAATTGAATAAATGGTATAACAAATAGATCAGATTTTTGGTTCATGATTGGTTTTATCTTGAATTATGTAGAAATATGAAAAAGCATTCTGATTCGCATTCTTTACTTAAGTGGATGATATAGTGACTGGTTGCAGCTATGCCATGCTTATCAATACCAATGCCGTTTCAAGGAGGCAGTGGCTTTCATGGAGGAATGTTCACGATCATGGAATTCTCTGTCATCCTTTATGTATGCACCAAGTCCTTTGTAAACAACTTTTGCATTAAGTATTTTTTGGACTTCTGAAAGAAAGAGTTGATCAGGTACACTCACAATTGGTGGCATGTTGCTCTTTGTTACTTGGAAGGTCAATCATCCATTACTAAAGCGGAAGAGATTTATGACCGTTGTATCTGGAAAGAATTGGACAGAAGTGATGCTACACCTCCAGAAGTATGATATTATACATTTCTTCTATTCGATGCCTTATGCTGAAAAAATGTAAATGTTCTTCCATCCATGCAGGTCTATCTTAATGCTGCGGGTCTGGTATTGCGTGTATATGTAAGAGGTGAAATTAAACGCTTTGAAGACCGTCTTAAGGTCCTAGCCGATTATTTGGCTAATCATGTGAGTTTAGTATTTCAGTTATCTTTCTTCCACTGGTCTTTCATGTGATACCTTGTTAATGTTATGTGCCTGGGATGAAGAATGGGACGAGGTCCAACTTTTATAAGTATATCAGAACAATGTCTAAAGCCACGCATACACAAAAATGGGAAATTTTACATGCAAAAATGTCAGGAGAACAGGAATCCTAAATGGAAATGTTCAACTTTATATTGACATTTTATGCATTGTTTTGGTTAGGCATGAGGTGTCGGCAAGCCAGATTTATACTATGCATAAAGTGTATGCACTTCATACATCATGAAACTGGAGAAATTCTCGTATTATTGCACCACACCATTGGATGAATGACATGTTTACAAAAAAGACGAAACATCTTTTGTCTTTTTTTGGTACAAATGCCACCCATCTAACAGTTGGATGCAATAGAACTCTCTACTTAAGTATCTCCTATGAAACAAGCGTGTAGATAGAACTGACGTATTTCTTGTGTTGTATTGAACATGTTTATTTTTTAGGACGTTTGGTTTCTTGAGTGGCACCTTGATCTGCTGATAGTTTGGGTATTAACCTATACGGGACATGTTTCTAAAGCTGAAGATCTAGTGAAGGGATTAGAGTCCAAGTAAAGGATCCTCCAGTTTTATTTCATTATTAAAACTGTGAATCAAACTATTTCACATTTTTACTTTTATCTTTATTTATGTTTCTGTAGGGTTTCTCGGATGAGTAAGAAGAAGCAACAATTGATGCAAAGAGGAGTTTTGGTTGGTTACTTTTTCTATCTTTTTCCCTAACTTTCAGAGCCATATCTGCCCCAAGAGTACCTTTTAAGTATTTTTCTGTAAATCATGTTCAGACATTCTTGTCCCTCCCTCCCCCCTTTTTATTTATTTATTTTTTTTTTTATTATTACAACAAAATCATGGGGTCCTTTGTTTCTTCTTTTTTCTCTTTTCATTAATGCTTGCACATCCGAAGGATCTTGCCCACACACATTTTCACACCACATTATTCCTTTGAATAAAACAACTTTTTTCATCTGAGTAAATTAATGCTCTCCGTTATTTTTCTTCTCACAATGCAAAACACTAACTTTATTCGACACGATACCCGATGCTATCCAAGCTACATTTAAGTAATATTTCTTAACTGAACAAGAATAAAGGTGAAATATCTCATTTCCAAACAAATTTTGCATTGGAGACGGAAAAAGATGTATCGTGTTTTGAACTTATTGTCTCGTAATTGCAGCTTGCCAAAGCTCTCTATGAGTATGCCAAGGGTGAGTATCAACAGGCCCTGGAATTGCTTGGACTTGAATTTGATGCCCTTAATTATAAGGTAACATGGAGGGGTTGGAGAAAGATGGGTGCAGATTTCTTGTATATTGCTTTCCCTTCAATCTACCTACTTGTTTGAGCTCTCTCTTGCATCAGATGATTGGAGCATCAGATGAACAGTTGGATATTTTCAATGAAATTTGGTACACTTTGTTGATAAATACTGGACATACCACCGTCGGTAAGGCAGGCCTTCTCACAGATACTTGACAATTGGCTTTAAGATGTTTTGGATAATTTCTCATGACTTTAAATTACAGCAATCCAGGCCATTGAAAAACAGTTAAACAAGAGAGAAGCAACTCCATTCTTGTGGCGTCTCCTGGTTAGCCCGCTTGTATCATTACACTAGGGATCATTACAACATTTATAGGAAGAGCTTGTATCAAGTGTTGTTTCATGTCCATCAATTTCTACTTCTTTCTTCCTCTTCTTCTTCAAAGTAGGAGTGTGTATGTATGAAAAAAGAAGAGAAATGGATGGACATGATGCATCCATTTGATCCAACCTTTCTACAATGGTTGTACCATAAACTTTTTTGGAAGTTGAGAGGGCTTATGTTTCAGTTGTG
This sequence comes from Gentiana macrophylla, assembly GCA_026214975.1. Classification (NCBI taxonomy): domain Eukaryota; kingdom Viridiplantae; phylum Streptophyta; class Magnoliopsida; order Gentianales; family Gentianaceae; genus Gentiana; species Gentiana macrophylla. The sequence continues at coordinate 140,846,165 of CM047805.1, read as the reverse complement.
TAAAATACAAACCGATTTTTTTGTTCTTGGCATTTGTTTTTTGGCAGGAGAAATGCTATTTAATGGAAGGAAGACCTGAAGCTGTAAAAATTGGCGAAAAAGCCAGCTCGTTAGAAATCGCATACTTGAGCTAAAAATGTATTAGTAATATAATGCATTTCTATCATGAAGTTACAATTAATTTCAAGTTGTAGTCTGTAGCTGTCAGCCTACATGCTTTTGTGGGTTATCTCATTGCCTATCAAGAAAATATTTTTATTGGCTACATCAGTTGGATAGTGAATGATTTTTATGTGCAATTGTGCTTTTCTTATCTCTTGGCAAAGTATTCTTACTACTTTATTACTCATAATGCTTAGGGAAAGACGATGGATTTTACTATAATGTTGATACTAGTTCAGAACTAGTTGTGGGGAGAAAGTTGAAGGAAACTTAATTCAGTATGTTTGTAAGATAGATATTGTGATCAATATGTGTTGTTTTTAAAAATATATGCCTTTTTTTTCCAGGAATTTTGTGCCTGGTGTGTTTGGTTTGTGTAGATACACTTAAAAGACCTAGGGATTTTATATGTTAAGTGTTGTTATTTTATGAGTTCGGTTTTGAGTGTGAACTTGACATGACTATCAAACTCAAGCTCGATCATAGACACTTTTGAACTCTAGCCGAGCTTGAGTTGAATTCGAGATTCTTTTTTATTCAAATAAAATATTTGTTTTTATTGCAAAAGAATACGAGAAATATAATATAATATGGATGTATTTCATTTTAAACTAATGTGCTGACATGAGTATGACTCGATGTCGTATATATGGCACCTAATGGGCTAGTTTGGATCATTTCACCAAATGAGCCAAAGAAGTCAGTTTTGGGCCTACAATCTGATATGAGACGCCTCACAGCTCGTACTGCCGACATGGTGAATGCTCACCTCGGTTTTGAACCTTCAGCTCGGAGCAGATCATCATCCACGTCGCTGAAGTATTCACGGGTGCCCCGGGAAAAGTATGTCAACTTGAAAGAGAGCATTGCCAGCTTCCAGGTATGCACAGCCCTTTACATCTACATTCTTGTGTCAAGTGTATTATCTGTCCTCACTATGTAATTTCAGGGGGTGTTGGATGGCAAATATAATGACCTGTCAGAACAGTCGTTCTACATGGTCGGTGGGATCGAGGAGGTCATTGCTAAGTCTGAGAAGATTGCTAAGGAATCTGCAACTTAAGGCACTGAACCTCAAACTCTCATTTTACCATATATTTGTAATCTCATTTTGATGATTTGAAAATCAATAATTCAGTTTTGGCTTTAGACTAAGGTCTGAATCAACATTGAGCAACAAATTTTTACCCTTTTCACATTAGTCGCTCGATCTTACTTTTAATGTTAGTCATGGAAACTGCTTCATGGAAATAGTTTATTTGATTCAAGTTTCAATTACTTTTATGTAGATTATTTTATAATTAAGGAGATTTGTATGAAACCACTTCAGAATGGACCATATTTTCAAGATACCAAGTTTTTACTCTTCTAGATGGTTGAAGATTTCTAACATACTTTACAAAACATGATGTCACCTTGAATCAAAATGCATGCATTTCCATTGCCTTGGTGTTTAAAGAATTCTCCTGTCTGTGTTGCTGAGGTCAAATTAGTACAAATCTTAAAGACTTGAATCAAAAAAAATATCATTACAAAGAAAGAAAAGTGGACAAGCATTGTTGTTCCCCCTAAGCTATTATGTCCTTAGAATCATCAGAACAAACATGCTTGAAAGAACGGTGAAGCCGGTAGATGTTGCATATATACCCTTGCTAGAGCTGATAGGTAGCATAGGAGGCATTGCACATTCTTCACCATTGAAGAAAACTCTACTTGGAAATCCATCGCCTCGTGCCACGTGGATGATCCCTGGTGTCTTCTTTTTGTTAAACAAGATCACAGATTGCTGTGATCCAGGGACAGGAAAGTCTTTCCTAGGATTCTTGGGATCACTCTCTGCAATAAGATAGTCCGACCCTTGAAAACCATGAACTAATAGGGTGTCATTAGAACCCGGTAAACGTGTTCCATTGATCGAATAAATCTCCTCAAATCCAGGCATTCCTTTATCCAATTGTACTGCTGCAAACCAATCAGGAATGTTTGTTTTCCCCCAATTGAAAACCGTGATTCTCGCCGTCCATGAATCTTTGTAATCTCCAAGCAAATGCCAGTTGACTGAAACCCCACAATTATCTCCACAAGGCAGTGGATTAGGCACAGACCTATGATGGTCCTTGTTATGTTGAACAGCTAGGTTAGTTCTATTGTCAAATGGCCTTAAAAGTGCATTAGAAGGCAGAAGCAACGGCGATGCTGTGGCGTTGCACGTCGGATTCATCGCGTTGCTGTTGCTGCAACCACAAGCACAGGTATTACAAGGAACAACAGATTCATTCAAGAATGAAGAGAAAGAAACACAACATAGCGGTTTCTTCTCGGGCGGTCGTGTAAGGTTACACACCACTTGCCAACTAGCTACTGCTGCTGTTTGTGTAGGTAATCCACTAGAATCAGGGAACATAGTTGGGGTAACTTGTGCAGGTGCTGCACATTTATAACCATAGTTCCATGTACCATTTATATCCCAATTTTGTGGTGGATGTAATGCACTTTTATTCAAATCAGGCTCCATTTTATAAACTTGCATCTGGAATATCGACATGGACTGTGTCGAGTCCATTAACGGCGGTAAAATGGTGCCGTTACGACAACAATACGGAATCTTTCCGAGATTGTCGTCGTCTTTACGGTCAGGTGGGAGATCAATGATTGTAGGGCGTTTCTCACAAGTCAAAACAACAGAGAAATCAAGTTGTTTGTAGTACTGACTCTGTCCACCAAAAATGCAGTCATTTGCATCAAGAACAGTAGGGTAAGCACCTTTCATGGCGTAAATGAATTCGCCTCTCATCCAATCGAAACTCAGTTGCCAATTATCGAGGCGACTGTTGTCGTTGTAGTTGGAGATAGTGACTTGAGCCCAGTAGTATGAATCATAGGTTCTGAGAACATCATACATTATAACAAGATCACCTGTTTGAAGGGGTTGGAGGTCAATAACTGTGTTGCTGCTGTTGGTTGTTGCATTCAAGTCCTCAGGCAACAAATGCTTGTTGCATTGCTCCTGTACAAAAACAACCAAAGATGTCTTCTGTATCAAGAAAGATCTTCTGGAAAAAAATGAAAGAGAAAAGTCTTTTTTCTTTTTAATTTTTTTAAAAAAATGGGTCATTTGAATGTTGTAAATGGATCATGGATCCATTTTCTTGTCCTATCCATCTGCAATTCTTGTTTTTATCTAGTATACAATAATCCAAATTCCAGCATATTATATTATTATTGCATCAAGGGCCGGCAAGAGATATATGATTAATTTTATTATTACTAAAGAAATTGTAATATTGGACATGTGAAATTGGGTAATTCTACCGTAGGGACTCTCCATTAGAGGTTATTTTATCTTTTTTGTACACGTGACAGTCATCCGACGGTTCGTTCTAATAGGAAGTCTATGCATTAGAATTTTTCAAATGACATATACCTTGGGTTGCATCAAAACTAGAACACTTGTAGCCATCGTTAGCAAGAGTGATGTTAGCCGGCAATGGAATATCCGGGGCTTCAACACCAAATACAGTACCCGTCATCTGAACCACCGCCTGCATCTGATTAATATCTCCGGCAGTCTCGATCGCCGTCAGTAAATCCGTGGCCGGAAACCCAGAAAAGATAGTACCATTACTAACATCCCCTTGAGTTGGGACTGCATTAGAGGCAGAAACCAAGTACTCCCCATGTTGAAACCCGACCCAAACCCGCCAATCCTGTAGATCTTCTAACCCGTTATTGACGATGTTTAGAGTGGATTGAAACCTGTAGGGCTGTTTCTTTTGGTCGGCCGGTGGGAGTATGGGAGGGATTTTGTAGCCGCCTGCGTAGGAGTAGGACACGTGGATGCCGTTGCAGACTAGTATAGTGGTGTTTGCTGCTGGAGGTGGGATTTGAGAAGTTGAGGTGGGGATTAGTGAAAGGGTTGTGAATAATAGTAGTAACTTGTGGATCAAGAAATGCATTTTTGCATGTGATTTGTTTGAAGATTTTTGAACTGGTAATTGAAGAGGGGATGGAGAGATTAATTGGTTTTTGTAATGAGAAATGTGTTTGAATTTGTTGATAATAATGGCTTCTTATGTGTGTTGATTTTTTTGGATTTTTGATTTTTTGGATTTTTTTGCCGGCAGCTTAACTGTTCCAATGGAACAAATGGCGGTAAAGACAAATAAAGAGTGTGTGGAAAATGTCAAGTTTATTAGTTCAGTAGTTTTATGGTGGTCGGGGATGATCATCACGCCATACTTCATCATCCAATGTAATTTTTAAAAAGGCAAATTTGTAAAAGATGGCGATTTATATTTTTACACTACGACCTCGTGTTTTTGGATTCTGATTGCTCATCGATCATCACTGCTCATACTGATCCGTAAAACACCATAAAATTTCCGTTATTAGTTTATGCATTGGTTAAACAAAATTCTAGAAATACTTTCTACTTTATTGATTTTTTTATTTTAAATGTGTATTATTTTCTGTATCTCTATTTTAGAATAGTATTAGTGGCATAATAAAATAGTTATAAAAAATGACACAACATAATTTTACGGTGATACATGACGTATTGACTAATCTGAATCCTATCATGTTTTTTTGAGCAAACAAGACCAATATTTTTGAAGTAAATCAGAGACACAAACTGCAAGAACACGTTCAGAGGTGAGGTACCCCCAATCAACAAAACCAAAATAAAGTAGGCCTGCTTAGGCCTAGAGATGAACATGTTTAATACATGATCGCTTCACAAAAGATAAGGCACAAAAATCCAAACAATCTGCAACTCGCAAACAATCCCTCGTCAGACAGCCCATGGATGAGAGATCATCTGTAGGAGAGTGAGGAGGTTGAACACATGAGAGTCAATCGGTCTCTAAGCAAATGTTGTAGAACCCTGAGTTGCGTGCACATAAAAGACCACGATGAATAACAAGGAGCTTTGCCGACTCCACGTCTAAGTGTCTGTCCAATCTATCTCGAGCAAGCACGCAACACACTGCCATCCTGTCCCCGAATAATAGGACCCTGTGCTCTGGAATCCTTCGAAAGAGACGCGTCCGCATTAACCTTCACCCGATCATCGGGAGGCAACTGCCACCGCGAAGGCCACTACGGGCCTACTGATTGACCAATGAGAGATCTCATTAGGTCAACAAATTCACACACATCGCACTCAGCCGTGGAAATGATTCTACCAATGTTGGCGGCATGTTCGTCGTATATCCAAGCACACATGACCTTCCAAATGTACCATAAAAGGGTCACTATAAGGGATCAACGAGCATCATCACATGCAGAAAAAAGAAACCCCAATAACGAACTAAAGTACTAGCACATTGCTAGGCCATCAGACAATATCGCATCTCCGGATCGCTCCTAGACAACCCGTGGGCCGTAGGATATCACGAAAGAACAAAGCATGGTGGACGCTCTCTAGACCAGCCATACATAATGCACAACCGCTAGGTCCCATATCACGCTTACGAAGATATTCCCCTACTGGGAGACAGTCATGCAAACAATGCCATAGAAAGTACGCAATACGTGGCTGAATGGGTAAGGTCAAATATGGCGCCACACACCATCTAGCCTACCTGCAGTCGAAGGCCGTGACTGCACTAGCCTACGGTGGAAAATCTGCGTAGCTAGCCGATACGATACCCAACCTTTACAGAGTACTGCCCCGAGGGTCATAATGCCACATAATGTCATTTCCATGAGCACCAACAAGAAGCAGAATACTGAGAATCGCATGTGCTTCGTGCGGATAGAAGAAGATCAGAACCAAGTAACGATTCCAGGACCGTGAGCCACGGAGAAAGAGAGATTGTACCTTAGTGTCATGAGGCAGAAAACTAGAACCAATACGGAACGAGTGCGGCAGGGGAACCCAGACATCATAATAGACATTGATTAAAGTACCATCGCCAACCCGCAATCGCAGGCCGCACACAAGTAAATTGCGACCATCCAGCAGACTGCACCATAAGAACGATGGCCGAGAACCCAAAGAAACATCAAGTACATTACTCTGACCGAAACATTTGGTCCGGAGAACATGGCTAACAATAGTATTTGGCATTTATCAAATTTGGTATATAGATTATCATTACTGCCAAGTATTTCGTTTTATTGTTTTGTTTCTCAAATGAAATGCTGGTTACCGTCTCTTTTAGTGGCCTTTTTTTGAAATCAAATTGGCTTCCTTGAAAAATGGGCTTCATTTAAAAGGGTCTGGTTAAAGCTCTTTTTATTTAAGAGGGTCTCTTCATTTAAAAGGGTCTGATTTTACACACAAAATCAGACCATTTTTCACGGTCAACACCCCTTTAAGCAAAATCATCACTCGCACACCCTTTTAAATGAATTTCCAAATTTAGAAAACTCAGTTGTGTAGAGATATATGATAAATAGAAAAGACGTTCGTGGGAGGTTTAATTGCACAAAGCAAAATTGAAGCCATTGAATATGTTTTGGCCATATCTACAGGGTGAATCTTTCCGGACGTCAATCTCCGAGACCCAGAATGGTTAAATTTAATGTTATGTTGCGGCTAAAGATAGTTCTGTCAGTAGGTGGATTGCTATGAAAGGCGTGTACAAAAAATTGTTGTTGAGGAAGCTTTATCTATCTAGCACACTCAGGGCCGGCCCTCCAATAAGGCGGAGGAGACGGTGCTGGAAGGCCCAACATTCCGTGTAGATCCAATCCGATCCAACCTAATATAATGAAAAAAATTGATAAAGAAAAAAATAATCTATATAACCAATCCGATCCAACCTAATATGTTTCGCTAAAAGAAAAAAAATCCGTATAGATCCAATCCGATCCAACCTAATACAATGTGTTAAATATTTTTTTTATCTGAATTGATAAAGCCCCATAAAATTACTCGAATCGATAAAGACCCAATATTTTTTATAAGTATGTATTTTCGGAAAAAAAAACTTAGAACTAAAAGGTCTTAATCGGCGACTTGGCCTTAGGCCCAAAAAATACCAGATCCGGCCCTGCACTCTTCTTTGACACCGATTATGGGTTTGTTAAGATAGTGTTTAAGGGAGATTCCTTAACAAACCTTGAGAAGCTTTTTCACAAGTGGAAGATTATTCATTATTGTATTTAGGATACATTTTAAACTATTATTGGGCTCTAATGTGTGTTTTTGCACCTGGTGATTTATTTTTATTTTTATTTTTGTCAAGAGAGAAAAATGTCTCGCTCGTTTGTTTTTACAAAACAAAAATGTGAAGCTAAGAGGATCTCTAATGGGTATTTTTTTTTCAAAGCTTTATGAAAAGCTTTCTAGTGTTGGAGTAGTGATGAGTAAGCAAAGTTTTAGACAAAAGCTTTGTACCGCTGTATACATAAAGCGGTTCAAACAAAGGAAAAGATGCAAAGTGGGAGTTTTAATTTACTCTTCCATCTTTTTTTTTTTTTGAAAAGCTTTGGTGTTGGAGTAGTGACGAGTAAGCAAAGTTTTAGACAAAAGCTTTGTAATATATATATATAAAGCGGTTCAAACAAGGGAAAAGATGTAAAATGGGTGTTTTTGTTTTTTTTTTTAATTTTTTTTTTCAAGTTTGTGTGTGGTAGGAAAAGAAATTACATGGGTAAATGCTATAAAACTTTATGAAATGTATCTATCGTAGAGAAAAATGTTTATACCGAAAAAGTGTATACGGATATGATGTGATATATTCATAAATCTTTTAAAAAGTTTATGACTGAAGATGATCTAGTAAGACTTTTATATTTTCATTGATAGTCGAACCTGAAACATTCTTAGGAACCTTCCATCACAACCATCATCTTGGTACAACCCATGAATCATTGTTGTACCATAACTTTTCATGGTTAATTATATATATATATATTGTTTTTTTTTTTTTTGAGAACTTTGTTATTAAGTGGAACAATCCTCGGTAGAACGGGAAATTCTTAGGTGAAGATTTTCTACGGTGAAAAGACTTAGATTCGCGCGCCACGTGCATAAGAGGACAAAATAAATGCACACACGACGCAAATCTAGCGGCCTTCACCGGCGTAGACGTGGCGGTTCCGGTTCCAATCCGGTTCGGACCGCTGTTCCTGTGTCCAACCCGGCGGTTCCATCGGGTCCACGGTCCACGGAACCGGCGGTTCCACTGTTCCTACCGGTTTTAGGTTCCAACGGACCGCCCCGCCGAACCGGCGGTCGGTCATGAACCGCCGAAAAACCGATGATTGAACCGGCCCGGAGGACCCGGAACCGGCGGTTTTATTTATTAATTTTTTTTACTAGTGCCATAAAATGTTGTTTTTTAGTTTTTACTAGTGCCACAACATACTAATAAGTCTAATATATTTCTTATTATTATTACTTTTTGACCGAAATATATCGTAACACTTTGACTAATCAAATACTACTACTATTTAAATTATTGTGACAAGGAAGAGCACAAAATTAAATTAAATTTAAATGTTACACTTTGACTAATCAAATTAAATTTAAATGTTACAAAATATTAATAAAGCTACATCCTACTCTTTTATTAAGTATAAAATAGGCTCATTAGCCCGTAAAGGTTATCCAGATCATATTGCATGCATTCAAATTCTCTAGCAAAAGCGGTGATAAGAAATGGAAAGAAAATATAACCATCGCCTCGCATTCGCTTCGATTCATTAAGATATAATATCAACTTATATACATAATATTATAAGTATAAATAATATTATAAGTATAAATCATCAGAATCAATATATGAAATATAAGTTTAATTTACTTACAAATCAATCATAAAAATAAACAATTAGAAAACTATAATCTTTAATTTACTTACAAATTATCTAGAATATAAGTTATGAAATTAAATATTATATATTACAAGTCGTGTGTTTTTTTTAAAACATACTTATGAAATTAAATATTATATATAGTTTAATAACCAATTAGAATTTATTATTAATTTTAACGCAAGTTATAAAAATTTTGTTAAAAAAAATTGATCTTTTTGGAACCGGGATTGGAACCGTGATCTGAACCTTCTGACCCGGGAACCGCCGAGACCCGGACCGGGGAACTGCCAAACCCGCCGGTTTCAGGAAACCGACGGAACCGGCTAGAAAATGGATCCGGCGGTTCCGATTTCATCTTGGATCCGAATCGGAGGTCGTCGCTTGTGGGCCGATCCGATCCTAACCCGGCCACGTCTAATCAGAGTGAGTCTCACCGAAGAATTTCCTCGGTAGAACTTAATTGGGCCAGGTGGAGTCGTACGGTTGTGCGAAACCTATAATTGGCTACTTGTACGTGTGCTGCAGTCGCGCCTTCTGCCGGCGGCCACCTCATTTCCACATCACCGAATGCTGAGAATCAGATCGAATCCATCAGTTAACTCCTCGCCCTGGATTCTCTTCCTTCTGCCAACTACCCATTTCAATTTACATACATTCATACGCAATATCACATAGATTTACATTAATCTTTCTCTTCTTCTTAATTTCTATGCCGTCTTCATTCTTTCTTTGCTTGCAATTATTCGTTGTAATATTATGGGGTTGTTTAGCATCGGATTCGGTCATTTCTTCTTCTCATTTGCATTCTGGGAGGTCGATTCTTCGAGGATTAACGGACGGCAAAGAGGTCAAAAATGTTGAGAAACCGGACTATGCTGTGGACTTAAATGCAACGAATTTTGATACGATCCTTAAAGATACACCAGCTGCATTTGCAATTGTTGAATTCTTCGCTCATTGGTGTCCAGCCTGCAGAAATTATAAGGTAATCTTAATGCCCTTCTTGTCTAAATGCATTGGTGTTACTGTTAATTATATTCTTCTTTTGTCACCCTCTTGCCCAAACTATATAGATGTAATTGAAATTATTTTGAGAAGAATATGAGAAGGTGTCTCTCATAGTTTATAAGTTTAATTAAATTTCTGCAGCATCATTATGAAAAAGTTGCTAGCATTTTTAATGGGGCAGATGCAGTTCATCCTGGAATTATATTGATGGCAAGAGTAGACTGTGCTTCCAAGGTATGACATGGTGCTCTTTGGATTCTTTCATTTGTTTTTGAAATTATAATTGCCGCTGATGACTAATGCTACAGCTTATTATTCTCATTTATGGCGACAAGGTTCATATCGTTTCTCATCATTGTATTCTACATCTTGTAAATTAGCAAAAAAGTGACCATCTTTTGTTTAGTAAGAGCTGCAAGATATCACTTTCGTTGATGTTGTTTTGTTGAGCTTAAGACTTTTTAAAAGCTTGTTTACTAGTTTTAAATGAATCTAAGCTCTTAATCATTCTGTGATTATAAGAAACTGCGTTTGTTTAGCCCCATTGTTACCAAAGTTAGATTAAGAGCTCGATCAGTTAAAACCAATTGTTTTATAAGCATTCGGTCTAATTTAGATTTGTCATGGTTTGCCAGAAGAGGTATATACCAATTTTTTCAAATATAGTGTACTGGTCTCTCTGATAAGCAGAGCACTTCAATGGCCGACTCTGATGGGTATTTGTTATCTTCCTTGTTTGCCAGCACAGACAAATACCAATCTCTGTAATAAATTCTCTATCAAACATTTCCCTACTCTCTTCTGGGGTCCTCCTTCAAAATTTGTGGGTGGTAGTTGGGATCCAAAGCAAGAAACGAGTGAAGTACGTCCAATTGATGAATGGCGAACAGCTGATGTCTTGCTGAAATGGATAAATAAACAATTGGGCAGGTATTGTCTGTATTTTGAGGTAGATATTAGTAAATTCTTGGAAGTTGTTCAAGTTTGATCAATTCGCAGCAAGGAGGTTAACTCGTTTCATAGTCCTTTTAAAACTTGCAATTGGCTGGTGGTTTATTTGATGGCGAAAATGAGGCATGTTTACATCCAATGAATCGTTTCAGTTAGAAGTAGTGTTCTATACTTGTGAAATGAATTAATCATCTGTGTTTGTCTGTGTAGTAACTAGTAGATATGTGCATAATCGGATTGCATCTGGATTGTGAACACCGGAGAAATCTGAATATTTTCGTTATCATGAATCAACTGAACTTGTCCCGTAAAAAGTGTGTGATTTATATGTTCTACAAATGATTTGAAAGAAAAGTATAGTAATACGAAGTGCTTACTCATTATGCGATGCCTAATATTTTTCCACTGCAAGCATATTCTAGTAATTATTTTGTTTTCTGTGCAACTTAAACAGCTCATACACCTTGGAGGATGAGAAGTTTAAGAACGATATTCAAGCTAATGCTTCAGACCCTATACAGGTCCATTACATATTTGCATTCATTGCAAAGTGTTTAGAAAATCATATCTTTGATTGTTAACTTTCCGTTTCATCCATTTTGTTATAGATTGCTCGTGCGATGTACGATGTTGAGGAGGCGACATCTACTGCTTTCGACATCATCTTAACTCACAAGGTTAAGGCCATGGGATCTCTTTTTTCTCAATACCGCTATTCCTTTTTTATAGATACATCTTTATCATCTTCAATTAAAATGCAGATGATTAAATCAGAGACTCGTGCTTATCTTCTTAAATTTCTTCAAATTTTGGCTGCGCACCATCCATCTAGAAGGTTTGTGTTTTTCTTCTCTTTTTCTCTTTCTTCCTCTGCAATAGTGATTATTCATTGCTTTCTTATGTCTGAATCGTATGTGATATTCCTGAATAGGTGCCGAAAGGGAACAGCAGAAATGCTTATAGACTTTGACGATTCATACCCACCTAAGGTGTTAACAAAAGAATCAGAACTTGTCGGTGATGGCAAAAAGGGTTCACTTCAGAGTACCAACATTTGTGGAAAAGAGGTTCCTCGTGGATATTGGGTGAGTTCATCATTTCTATTTGCATGAACAAAAGGAAGCTGCTTTTCTATTCCGTTGTACTTAAGATTCCCGCTTATGTAGACTTATCCATGTTTTCAAGGTCAAAGTTTAACCAAATGTTGTAATGGATGTTAGCACTCAGCATAACTAAGTTTCTCTTTATTTACTAGTATGAGTGAATCTTTCCAGACTATCGGAATGTTAGAAACAGAAAGCTATACTGGTTTAACTTCTGTATGATCTAGAACATCAATGATTTGGGAATTGTTCTTTTACTTAACGTACGGAATTTTCATTCCGTCTTAGTATTTATGCTCCTTGCCCTTCATGTATCCAGTCCAGATTATTTTGAACAAATAATGCATATATTGTTTCCAGGAACTCTCTAATATACTTAGAAATGCACATGAGTAATATTATTTGCTTGCTCCGACTATGTGCGATACTTGAAATCAGTTTATTAAGTAACCTATCTGTATTCAGCTTCCTGATTATTTGGTAATGGGCTTTATACTCTTCAGGTGTTTTGTCGTGGCAGCAGGAATGACACACGTGGTTTTAGGTAGTGACACACGATGCTCTTTATCTTATTTTCTTAATAAAGTCTTCTGTATTTTCGACATTGTAAGTAATAAAAAAAAAAAACCACCTAGATTTCTACACATAGGTAGTCTTCTGTATTTTCGACATTGTAAGTAATAAAAAAAAAAACCACCTAGATTTCTACACATAGGTTTACTCATTTTTGTTTCGTATATTATGCAGTTGTGGCTTGTGGGTTCTATTACATTCTCTCTCTGTGAGGGTTGATGATGGAGAAAGCCAGATGGCTTTTATATCTGTATGTGACTTCATTCACAATTTCTTCATTTGTGAAGATTGTCGACAACATTTCCACGACATGTGCTCTAGGTAAAACAAAAAACAAAAAGTTCATTTATTTCAGCTGTAATTCTTCATTTTCATCTTGTGGGGTTCATAACATTGACATATACTTGCAGCGTAACTACTCCTTTTAAGAGCACTCGTGATTTCGTACTCTGGTTATGGGATACACACAATAAAGTAAACGAAAGATTAATGGCAGTTGAAGCATCACTTGGAACCGGTGATCCCAAACATCCAAAAATCATATGGCCTTCAAAACGGACATGCCCTTCTTGCTACGATAATAGTGATATCCAGAATGCAATCCAATGGAACAAAGATGAAGTCTTTAAGTTCTTGGTGAGTTACTATGGGGAAAAATTAGTTGCTACAATCAAAGATGAGGAGAAGCTTGTAGAAGAAAAGAGTAGGAGATTAGTTGATGAAGAGCGCGCTTACCGGCGACAACTTCAACAAACGCCGTTGCTGTTGCTGTTCCTGCTGGAGCTGCATTTGCAGTTCTTGCTGCAAGCTGTGCTTTTGCAGCCTTGGCTTGGTTTTGGCGTTCACGGCAAAAAAAACGCAAGTATAAATATCAACTACACTCCTTGAAAAACATATGACTATATATTGAACATTGATAATGACAAACACTCACTTTTCCAAGAAAATTGAGGTGAGGAAACACAAAACTGACATCAGAGTTGAGTGTTGGTTTTTTTTTTTTTGTGTTTGTAGAGGTTAGAGCATCTTATTTATCCTTTTTCTTTTTAACCCACCAATTGTTCATTTCAAGCAAAGAAAAAGCTGGGCAATAGAGCTATGTGTTTATTTTGGTAAGCAACGGGAATTAGACTCTGTGCAACAGTGCTGTAATTTTTCAAATAGAATATCGAGTCCGTATCCAGAAATGGACCTTCGACATGTGACTTTAAGAGAAAATCCTAAAACCCACTTAAGTCTCATGTAATATCAGCCTTATAAAGAATGCGTGGAAGAAAAGAAACATGTTGAGACTCGGGGGACATACCCTTAAGGTCTTCCAAAACAATCAATAACCCGAACACTACTGTGGTTAAACTAGAATCATAAATAATTAGAAACAAATACTATTGTCTGTTACAACTCAACACAACCAAAAAGGAAACTACTAACTACTCGCCATCTTTGCCTTAATATAAGGGAACTACTAAAAATGAAAATAAAACATAACTGAGAACTTCATGCTTCATCCTAAGTTGCTTCCCAAGCTAATCATCCAACTAACTTTCAACCTGCATATCTTCTTCTTATTCAAAAAAAAAAAAGGAGTGAGTTCGTGCATCATCCAACTCGTTTTCAACCTACGTATCCTTTTATTCCAAAAAAAAGAGTGAGCTCGTGAATAAACTCTCAGTAAGAAGAAAGACGATCAAAAGAGAGATTCAAGTTTGTCAAGTGCTAGGAGAAATTAATGACATGAAAATCCACTTCAAAATCAACTTTGAACAATGCATAGAAAAACACCTATTATCTACGTTTAGTTAATCTTGTACATACTAGCTTGTTTGTTTAATCACTTACTTACTCGTGTTTAGTCTCACGATCAAATTTACGTAAGCAATGATCACGTATGTTAAAATATGGAACTAAACGTGAACATATGTGCTCGGGCATGCTCATATGTGCTTTTATGTGTTTAAGATATTCTTGGTAAAGTACAATTATTAACCCGCAATGTACTGAACGAAGTATGATGATCCATTGATCATGTTGAAAGTGTGACTAGTAGTATTAAATAATTACCCTTGTTGTTTACGCAATATATTGGGCCGAGTACTTATGTGTTGTACTTTTATGTATTCTGGTTGTGTTTGAATGAAGAAAACCCGTAAACATGACAATGACGGTTAATTGACAAGTAAGGTAAGAAAAATAAGTAAATTTAACAAATACGTGCAAGATAATTACTGATATACGAGGTAGGTAATTAAACATATTTTATGCATTGTAAGAAAATATGTTGTCAAGTAGTTTCTTTATCCACAATAATTTTCTCTCAAATATAACATTAGAATTCGTGGTTTTGGGATCAAACCAAAAAATCACATACCGTATGTATATTTCTGGTTAAAGACTCGGTAAAAGTAAGTAATATTGGTTTTGAAATTTTAGAATCAATATCCACTTTAAAATCAACTTTGAACAATACATAGAAAAACGATTATTAACTACATTTAGTTAATCTTGCACACACTTGTTTGTTTCATCACTTACTTACTCTGTTTAGTCTGCTGATCAAACTTACATAAGCAATGATCACATATGTTAAAACATGGAACTGAACGTGAACATGTGTGCTCTGAGCATGCTACTATGTGCTTTTTATATGTTTAAGATATTCTTAGTAAAGTACAATTATTAACCCGCAATGTCTACTGAGCGAAGTACGATGATCCAATGATCATGTTGGAAGTGTGACTAGATGTATTAATTACCCTTGTTGTTAACGCAATATACTGGATCGAGTACTTATGTTGTACTTTTGTGTATTATGGTTGTGTTTGAATAAAGGGAACCCGTAAACATGACAATGACGGTTAATTGACATGTAAGGTAAGAAAAATAAGTAATTTAATAAGTAAGTGCAAGATAAATACTGATATACGAGATAGGTAGTTAAACATATTTTATTCATTGTAAGAAAGTATGTTTTCAAATAGTTTCTTATGCGATATAATTTTTCTCCCGGATATAACATTAGAATTGCGTGGTTTTTGGGATCCAACAAAAAATCACATACCCTATGTATATTTCTGATTAAAGACCCAGTAACCGTAACTAATATTAGTTTTGAAAACACCAGTAGTTTGAAAAAAGAAAAGGAAAAAAGAGAAAAAGAAAACACCAGTTGTGCCGACTAAATTCTTCAACAAGGGAATATTCCGAAAAAAAAATTAACGGTTTTTTTAGAAGGGTTGTTTTTCTGTTTTTATTTTTTATTTTTTATTTTTAGAAGGGTTGTTTTACTGTTTTTTTAGAAGGGGTTATTTTTCTGTTATGGCCGGTCAAATTACTTTATTGGTCATAACCACTACCCGCCACAGAGTGCATATATATACTTTAATCTTTCTTGTTCACCGAAACATCATCTCTTTTTTCTTCCGACCGACGCTGCATTCGATTAGCTTCGTCGATTTCGCCTGTCATTTCACATCAGGTAAGCCAATTTCTTGCTTTTTAATTCTGTTCCGTTGGCATATGCTTCGATCTATTATGCTAGGATTTTGTTTTTTTACTCGCAGCGCCAAATTGCGCTGGATCTGAACTTTCTTCCTGCTTTAGACTTTAGTTAGCGAAGCCTTTGATTTATTGAGATTCCATTAATCCGTTGAAACTGTACTTCTTTCTTTATTATAACTAAGACTCGAGAAAAATTGCTAAGAAAATTGTGGTATTTTGGGAGTTCGGAATCGAAATGAATCCTAGGGTATGTTAGAGATCTCCTTCATGTATATGTTGGGGATTCTAATATAGAATTCAAGGTAGGGTTTCCTAGCTAGATAGAGGGTGCTCTGGTTACATAGCTCAGCGAGAATTTTTTTTTTTTTTTTTTTTTTTTTTTGAGATGGAGCGAGAACGCTTTTGGTAAACATAACTATACTTTTTTTTTCTTTTGACAATTATACTGTGTTTTATATTTACTGAGAAATCTTAAATAAGAGGTTGAACAAGGATATGCGCAATCTTTGCATTTTCTCTCGATCTTGGGAGGGGAGCAAATGTGGTATGGAAATGGTGGGGTTTTTTTTGCCCTTCTCTACTTCAAATCAAACTAGTGAAATCATTCGTTTAGTTCTCGTCTTTCTCCTCCCACCAAACCTGGTGTACAAGGTTGGGGGTATGTTAGATCAGTGATGGAGGTCTATAGGAAGCTCTTAAGTGTTACATGTGTCTTCAATCTGTTTTAATAGTGATTACAATTTACATGTGCATCTCTATATTGGGATAATGGGATTGATTCTAATATTTGAAGCTTGTATGGCATGCATGCATACATGTTTGGACTTGGCGACAAGTGGAGGAAACCTTGCCAAGCTAATTATAAACATGCCTCCAATTTATTCTTTGCTGCTGTTCTCTGCCTATAATAAATATTTTTAGGAGTTCTGATGGTTCTCTCTCTCCTTCACGAGTCTGATGGTTCTTTGTTCAAATGGGGAAATTTCATAAGATTAATACAGGCAGCAAACATCATCATGAACTTACAGTAGTGCATCAAAACTGATTTCGTACTTAGTTTCAATCTACGCAATCTAGTGTTGTTGAGCACCATTATGATTTCCTTTTTTGTCTGTTGTGAGGATATACTGTTTTTATGCCCTGATGCTTAGAGATGGTTGCATCTGACATTTTGACTTAAAAAGTCAACTTAACTTCTTTGTTGGATATTATGGGAATGCAACTATTTGCACTTGAATTTGGCCTTTGATGTGTTCAACTGTTTTTATTTGGATTTTGTGGTTCACGTGTCAACCAGGTGGCTATTGGATGAACAAACATGAAGTACTTGGAATACACTCCGCTTGATCGGTTTGTGCTTAACTGGAAATGCATCTTCTATTAATGAATCTGTGCTCCTGCTGCCTTTTATACACACACACACACACACACCCACACACCCATATATGTTATGAGTACACATTTCTATCCCCTGGATATGGCCTAGTGGTGAGGAGCTGGGGTGTTGTAATGACAGCCCAGACCATAAGCTGGAGGTCAGAGGTTCGATTCCCGTAAAGGGGTTGATTTCCGATGATAAAAAAAAAACTTCAGTGCAGTGGTCTTTAAGGCAGCCCTTGACTCTAAGCTCTAGGTTACCTGATTAACCTCTCCTCGCATTCCTGTGGGATCGGGGGCGAGGGGGCCCTCACGGTTAGGGTTTAACCATTTATGAGTACACATTTCTTATCTGGCATATTTTGAGACAGTGAAGAACAATCTTTCGGTTTGTACATTTGGCAGAATAAACGACTTTATTAGGCATGTTAATCTTGGAGAGCGAACAATTAAGGGTTGCTTGGAAGCCTACTCCTGTAAGCATAATTCATGAGTTGCAAATTTAGTATATGCTCAGTTACTAGTTCTAGCTAACTAATTTTGGCTATTGTCTAATTAGGCAAACACACAGGAACAGACAAGCGGCTATCACTTAGTTTGGAGAATGAGGTGAGTGAAGTTGATGGATTTTGTTCTTTGGTTCTTGTGCTATTCTCCTACATTTTTTGTGTGAACATTACAGAAATATGTTGGCAGGCAGAGTTTGACCCCCATTATCATTTTGCACTCTGCTTTGGTTTTTTGTATATTTGCAAACTAAAAAGGGTTTGCGTTACTTTTTTTCCAACAAATTATTAATCATTGTCTACAATTATTTTCCCTCTAATCATTGTCAGTTTCCCTCTTGATTGTCTTCATGATCTGGAAGCATTTTAATTGGTTACCTATGATCTCTTTGATAAATTATCGACTTGCCTAAAAGAATGATTCCTTAAAAATGAGGCATATCATATGCATGTATATGTTTTAGCACGTAGCGTCTAGGTTTGACCTTTTACCTCTTGCATTGATACCACGATAGTTTACAAAGTCCCTTAAAAGTTTAAGTTGGTAAGGAAAAGTGCAATTTATGATTAATTTCTTACAAAAAGAAAGAGAAAAATTGTCCTATAAGATCAATAAAGTAAGCTTGTCATCAATTAGCGCTGGCAAATTTACTAAATCCTCCTGATTTCACCATGACAGATCCCTCACCTTCTCTTTTGTGATTTCACCATGATAGAACCCTCACTGGCCAACTCATCATCTGAAACCAAAACAAGCAAAGGTTAAAATTATTCTGCGAATGGCAAACACAATGCAATTGTGTCTTCATACGCTGTTGATAGCAGCACTGCTTGTGCCTCTATTTTCCTCTTTCACCAAACAAGCAACCAGGGTTCTTATGCTAAACAAGTTTGCCGCTACAACATCCAACCATTCTCACAATATTTTATATACCTACGGCAGCAATCAACTAGCACTATCATGATCAGACCTTCTGCTCTGGACTTTCTGCTGCTACACCACTCTATTTAGAGGAGCTGTGGAAAAAATCGAGAAATGTGGTTCTTCTCTGACATTTAGTCAGCGAATCTGATTTATGTTTCCAACATTTTTTTTTTCATTGGTGTTTATAACTGCAATATTAACGACCATCTTCAACTAATTAGAGTGTATGGAGCAGAGAGCCGAGAAATCAATGGTTGATGGTGGTGGAAGAAAAAGGAAAATTACCATAAATAATGGAAGGAATGAAACAATGGTTTAGTGGAAGCACGCCAAGTGGGAAGGTGTTTGGTCATTCCCTGCTTAATGGGAATGATATTCCCTTCTTTCCATACCAAACAGCACTTTGGTTAATATGTCTACCGAAAACCATACCCTCTCTTCTTAATCCCACACCCTCTACCATATGCTCCCTTTGACTTGGTATTTGCAAATTAGAGAGGACACGATTCATTTGAACTTTATGCTGGGCTCCTCCTTCCTTCTATCTTTTTTTTTCTGAGTCAGAATATCATGTTTTTTTGAGCTTTCCGCAGGTTAAATTCTTGTTTTTGCCCCTAAAAATAAATAAATAAATTCTTGTTTTTAGTTTGAGTATCAATATTTATTCTACTTTTGCTTAGGTTGCTGATTATCTTGGAAAGTCTTCGGACTCGTCCTCACCTGTTGATTATGAGTATGGATCCAGGTATTGTTATACTGAATTTATTGAGTAATCTCTGTATCCTTTGATTATGCAAGTTGATATGTTATACCATGTAGCAGCCGAAAGACGTTGACGTATCTGCTTCTTACTCTCTATCACATGTATCCAGATTATGACTTCAGGTAACTGTACATACATTTTACTTTGAATGTATCGTGAATTAAACTCGTCTAGGAGGGTTATGGGTAATGTCACTGTCAGCTTTGTTGGCGACGTGACATCCCGCTTTATAATCCTCTGTTAACTGTATTGGGAGTGTTGTCAGAAGGTTTGACAGGCAGTTCAGATTACTGTTGCTCTTACAGGAGCTGAGAGTTCAAGTCTCTCCATTTCCCAAAACCAAAATAAATTTATGTATATCTTAATGGATCTGCATTACTGTTTGCTTGTGCCATCGATTTGTATTTATTTTTTATTTTTGTAAGTTAGAATTTCATTAATGAACGTAATATCAGAGTACCAATTTCTTACAATATTACATAGACTCACGGTATGTAGCCTTCTTACAAAAGTACACAGACAACAACATTGCGTTCTACATTGGTTATTCTATAATATCCGATTTTTGGTGGTCTCTCAGTGCAGTAAAAGCTCACCAATTCTTCACTATTGAAAGCTGGGTCAGCTTTGAGCAGGTTTTTGCAAATTATATGCCTGAGGCATCAAAGGTATCCATCTGAATGATTCATCTTGGTTCAAGTTTATTGTAGTTCACCCAAAACTTTCTCTTTGTGCTAAACGTTTGGAGATTATTTTCTTCACGAGTTTAACTTAAAGAGATGCAGGGGAGGGGGAGGGGGAGGGGGAGGGGGAGGGAGGTTTCAAAAAAATTGTCACTGGGATGTGGATTCATCTTTTTTTCGTACATGCAAACTTAATAACGAGTATTTTTTGTAAAAAATCACTCTGGTCGAATTCTTTCATCTTTTATTTTTTCTTCATTCAAACTTAATACCGGAATATTTAGTAAGAAAAATTCACCAGGAGGTATATCTGCCTCCACCCTCCCTCTTCTCCCACCCTGGCAAGGCTTTGCTGATATATATGCAACGTTTGCTTCTTCTGGTAGTTAAGTAAAGTGGGTAAAATGATGCCATCCTGGTTGTTAGAGATCCTAATTTAACACTTGGTGATTGTTTAGACTGATTCTCTTAATTATTTCTGTAGGAATGGCTTGTAATGAACCCGGGGAGTTCCTTGGTGAAGACCTTGTATAAGGCTTTAGATGAGGTAGGTGTGCTGTTTAGTCAAAATAAATGAAATAGACAGCTGGAAAAAAAAGAATTATGTAAAAGGACTCGTTGACTTGTAACTGCAGGTGGTGAAACTAACAGAATGTGAGATATTTAGTTACAGTCCCACGGCTGATGCAGACCCATTTCTTGAGGGAGGAGCCATGTAAGGTTTAATTGTGTTTGACTTGTGATGAAGCAGAATTTGTTTTGGACTGTATTAATACTTTTTTCCCCCCTCTCTAGATGGTTGTACCATTTCTTCTTCTACAATAAGAAGCTCAAACGAGTAGTGAGCTTTCGTTTCAGCTGTATAAGGTGGGTAAAGCTCAAACGAGTGTTTCTTTGTCTAGTGTCATGTTCTTAGTAGTACTGCATTCATTTGCATCTTTCCATTGGCACACTGGACACATTGACTTGATTTATTGGTTCCTGCAGCAACTTGGGAGGAGGTGAAGGTTTTGTCGGCTATGATGAAGATGGTGAGGACGACGAAGAGATATTTGACAGCATGGACATCTGACGGTGTAATTATTGTTGATATTAGTTGGAATAGAGAGAGTAATGACTTGTAGAAAAACGTTTAGTATTGTGTTGTTAGGGTCCAAATATCATGGTAAATAAGAGCAAGGTATAGTAGGTTGTACCACAAGAAGTGCTGGGAGGGGATGTTTGGACTCAGTTGTGATTTTCTTTTTTCCTTAGATTCGTGTATTGTCCTCCTCCTATGTGAACTTAGCCTGATTTTGCTGCTTATCCCTGTAACGGTTTTTTTTTTTTTTTTTTTTTTTCTTTTTCTTTTTCGGTTTGCTTGTTAAGATTGATGAACCTTGGTACCAGGATAAATTATTTTGTCATTTTCTTTGTACGGCTTGAGTGTTTCTTGCTGCTGCCAGAGTTGTCGGGGAACTTGGAAGTTTTGTGAGAAAAAGAAAGTTTGTTTATACTGCAAATGGTACCAACTAAACGCCAGTAAAATTGTCAAATAAAGCGTGCGTTAGTGGAATACATGAGACATTCAATTGACATTAACATACTAATCTGAATACTAACCTACCATGGAGACTAGTCAGCAGAGACAGAGAAAACATAAGCATGGCGACTGGTGTATTGTGTAAAAGTTGCCAAACTCAACTAGGCCCTAATACATCATAGAATGGTATCACAGTCACAGTCACAGTCACAGAGCAATAGAGTAGAAAAGATACAACATTTCTTGGAGAAAGAAAACGAGGCTGGAAAAGAGAGAGAAGCTACTAAAGAAGACAAGTGCTCTTTAATTTCAAACATCATAACGGAACATAACATTCATAATGCACCCCAGTCAAGGGAAAGAATGAAAGAAAACAATGGTGCAACATCCATCCATCCATCCATGAAACAACAGAGTAACTAAATCAATTGCAAACAACATTATACAGAGAATTAGAGGTTAATCAGTTATGGTATCAATCAATTGTGTTGACAGAGTGGTAGATAACCAGCATTACTGATTAAGTTTACATCATCACGACAGTTTACATATATATCTATGCAACTAAATTTGCTCAAAAGCTTGCCTTGCCTTGGTAGGATTCGACAGATACCTGTTTTCTGCATAGGAATCAAAGTTAAATCCCAAACTTTTTAAGGGACTTTTTAATGATAACCCATCCAACAACCAGTACAAAACTAAAAGGTTTGGAATCTAGTCAAGCATTTAAGCCTGACTGACTAATAGCTAATAGTATGCAACACAGAACAATCCAAGAAACGCAAAACAATCCAAGTGCTTTGAATTTGAACAACACACTCTAAATTCTTAGACCTTTCATTGATTAAAAGTTCCCTATGACAACATAATCGTATCAATTAATGATAAAGTTGCCACAATGAGTCACTCACTGCAACAACAAAATTAGGCAAATCACCAAAGCTCCCTCAAACATTTGGCAATGAAATTATACTATAACTCCAAAACAACACATCCTAAAAACCAAAATAAACTACTTCCCATTCATTGATTCAAGTCAATTTATCCTTCACAGTGACACCAAGCTCACCAGCAACAATCAACGTCGTCGCCATGTCGATAAACATTCCATGCTCAACCACTCCAGGAAGCCTCAAGATCGCGTCGCTTGCAGCCTTCAAATCCCCCATATCCTTCTTGAAATACAAATCAATTATGTAATTCCCATTATCACTCACATAGGGTTCATCATCCCTTTCACCGCAACGCTTCCTTAACATCCCGACACAACCCGCCTCCATGAACAGCATTTCGAGCCTTTTAAGGGTAAATTTCCAACAAAAGGGAACAATCTCCACAGGCATTGCCAACCCACTTCCTCCTATATGAGTCACCAGCTTTGATTCATCCACAATAACGATAAACCTTTTACTTGCAGATTCCACCATTTTTTCCCTCAACAAAGACCCTCCTCTGCCCTTAACCAAATTCATTTCCGGGTCAACTTCATCCGCCCCATCAATTGCCAAATCCACAATCGGGTGGGTATCAAGATCCGTCAAAGGGATGCCCAACGAAACAGCCTGATCCCTAGTGATATTAGAAGTGGGTATTCCAACAATGTTCGTCAATTTCCCTGATTTCAAAAGCTCTGCTATTCGATCGACCGCGTGTTTCGCCGTTGAACCGGTTCCTAGGCCTAAGACCATGCCGGATTTCACAAATTCCACGGCTTTATAGGCCGCAATCTTCTTCAGCTCATCTTGCGCTAAATTAACAGGACCCCTCTTGCTTGACAAAGGTTGTGGAGACACCATTAATGGCTCCACCGTTTTGGGGCTTTCAGAATTCAAAAACTTTCGATAAGCAACAGCCATGTTTTGGTTCAACGGACACCCCCCGCAAAAGCGAAATGCGACTAAAAATTAGTTTTTTTTTTCTTTTTCCGAGGGCTTCCCTCTCTTTTTTTTCTTTCTAAAGATAGGGTGGCTATAAAATGGCCAAGGGGTTAGAATTTAGAAAGGAATGAAGATGATCAAAATAATAATAGTCTAAAAGGGTTTTTGACAAAGAAAAGAAAATAATAGTAGTACCAAATAAATAAATAAAAAGGCAAATACCGAGAAGATTGGGTGGCTGCAGCCTGCAAGATGGCGTGTGATAGGATATAAATGAATGACAATGAATAAAATAATTTAAAGGTTTCTGAACAATAAATAAATAAAAAGAACAAATTCCCTTCTGTAATTTTTTCTTTTTTTTAAAAAAAAGGAACAAATTCCCATAACTTTGTGTGGACGGAAGGCCTTAATAACGAGGGAAAAAAAAGATGGAATCCTACAAAGACACTTTATAGGCTCTTTATTCACAACACCACTTGAGGTGTAAAATAAATGTAGTCTTTCTTTGGATAACATTGATTTTATGGACTCAAATCGATTTAAAAAAAAAAATTGATTTTAGGTGAAAATTGATGTTTCAAAAGTTTTTCTCGGATAACATTGTTTTTCATCTTTTATTTTTGAAAAGTTCATTCATATATGATGCATAAATAATTGAAGTATATGAAAATAAAGGCTTTTTGAAAAATCGAAAATCGGACTAATTAATTCAAGTGTAACTGAAAACTTGGGGTTTTTTTTTTTTTTTTTTTTTTTGGGGGGAGGGGAGTCGTTTATTAAGGTCGGTCAAATGATCTATTCCGTTTCTGAGGGTGCCTTTTCAATTTTAATTGTCCAAATAGGTTCATTTATTTTTTTTTCCATTTATGCCCTTCCCCTAAACCTTAAACCTGCCGGAAAACCCAAAACCCGCCGGAAAACTCAACCCCTGCCGGAAAACCCACCCAAAAACCTGCCGGAAAACCCAAAACCTCAAAACCCACCGGAAAACCCAAAACCCGCCGGAAAACTCAACCCCTGCCGGAAAACCCACCCAAAAACCTGCCGGAAAACCCAAAACCTCAAAACCCACTGGAAAACCCAAAACCCGCCGGAAAACTCAACCCCCGCCGGAAACCCACCCCAAAACCTGCCGAAAACCCTAAAGCTCAATACCTGCCGGAAAACCCCAATACCTGCCGGAAAACCCACCCTAAACCCGCCATGAACCCCCCAAAACCCGCCCGAAAACCTTAAAACCCGCCGGAAAACCCACCCTAAACCCGCCATGAACCCTTAAAACCCCCATGAACCCCCACCAGCCGGAAGATATGTTGAAGAAGAAGATGGTGGAGAAGAAAATGGGTGGAGGAAGAAGATGGTGGAGAAGAAAATGAGTGGAGGAAGAAGATGGGTTGTTTAAAAATTTGATGGAGAGAGTGCTTTAAATTTGAATTTGGAAGGGCGGGAAAATGAAAAGAGTTTGAAAGAAGGGGCATTTTAGGCTTTTCAACTGTTTTTAATATTTCCCCCCTTTTTCATTTATTTTTATTTAGTTAGATTTTAATAAAGTTCACTTTAAGAAAACACTCCCATCTGATCTTTTAAACTAAAATCCCTATTTTTGTTTTTTGAGTGGAAAAACTTTTTTTTTTTTTGAAAGGAAATTATATTAATAGGAATTAATCAGCAAATAGTCTTTGAGATAACATGGGTAGAGTGGGGCTCGACCCCAATTACATTTGTTAGACAAATAATTAGGCAAGCTAAACCCTAATTTTGCAAGCAAATCAGCTACCACATTACACTGCCGTCGAATATAGTAAAAACGACAAGATGAGAGAAATCTGCTAGTCGATCGGATCTGCGTAACCAGAGCTCCAAGAGATGTCCGATCTTCATCATCACTGTTGATTCTTCCAACGCTTCTCAAAGAATCGGATTCAATTATTGTTCCACCATTCCAAATTCTCGCCACTTCACGGGTGCCTTCAAGGATTGCTGCTAGTTCTGCGTGCTCTACTGAAGATACAGGTCCGAGATTAAAAGATAAAGCCGTTAGGAGGGAACCATTGTGATCTCGAATAGCTACACCTGCTGATCCAATTCCATCACGGACACCCGCGTCTACATTGACTTTAATAAAACCTGGTTCAGGTTTTAACCAGTAGGGAGGGCAAGGAACAAGAGTGCCTTCCTCCTCGCTACTGATGGTTATATTTCGGAAAGAGTCAAGAGAGGAAAGGGCTTGATGGTAAACACGTTCTGCTGTCGGTTTTTCGCCTTGGAAGATCATACGATTTCGAGCAAGCCAGATATACCAAAGGACAACACAAAATAGGTCCATCTCGAAGGACTCAGTAGCCCTAATTAAGTGGCATAAATCTAAGAAGCAAGTGTGCCGAATGGTGGAGATTCGTTGGAGGTTGGGGAATAGAGACCAGAGAGCAGTTACCCAAGGACATTCAAAGAGGCAATGATGCCACGTCTCTTCAACTACATTGTAGATGCCACAGATGCCAGTGGAGAGATTCCTTTGCCTCAGAAAGGTCCCAACAGGAAGAGAGGAAGAGGCTATTCTCCATAGAAAGGACTTGATCTTGGGGGGGATCTTGGCACCCTACAGGTAATTCCAGACCTTTGTATTTAGAACTGCATTAGAAGCTTCACCATATTCACTTGATTTAGATTGATGCTTGAGTGCCACATTATAGCCCGATTTATCAGTATACACTCCTTTGCTTGTGTAATGCCAGATTAGAGTATCAGAACCAGGATTGTCAATGAGAGGGATGTTAAGAATGGCATCAGATTCATGGGTAAGAAAAGTGAGTGTATCAAATCCTTGTCCCATTTGCGGTTGATGATGAGCTGGCTAACAAACTGTATGTCTGAGGGTTGATCCCTGTGTACAACTCTGAATGTGGGTTCAAGGGGAAGCCAAGCATGCTCCCAGATGTTAGCTCATGTCCCGTCCCCAATAGATTTCCTGAGCCCTAAGTTTAAAACAGAATGCCCAGACAGAATACTTCTCCAAATGAAGGAAGGTCTAGACCCGAGATTAGCCATAGATAAGTCAATTTTCTTGTAATATTTGAATTTGAGAATAGTGGCAAGCAGGGAATTAGGTCTAGATAAGATTCTCCAAGATTGCTTAGCTAGCAGGACTTGTTAAAAGATGGAGACCCTAAAGCCCAAGCCCACGACACTTAGGCCTACAAATCTTTGGACCAAGATATCCAAGCCATAGAATTCTTGTCAGGAATGTTCTTCCACCAAAATTTCATTACCATACTAATGATCTCATTCAGAAGTTTTTTAGGCAAGAGAAAACATTGCATCACATATATAGGTATAGCTTGAATAACTGCCTTAATAAGAACCTCTTTCCCTGCATTAGTTAGGTAAAGGGCCTTCCATCCATTGAGTTTTTTTTCTCCAGATTTTGTCCTTAACAACCTTGAAAATATAATATCTGGTTCTACCTATCATGAAGGGCAGCCCCAAGTACTTGCCCTTAGAAACCCCATCAGGAATGGAGAGAACATTTATAATCTGCCCCTGTAGAGCCATATCAAAATGCTTGCCAAAATAAACACTAGACTTTTCTAGATTGACCTTCTGATCAGAGAGGTTTTCATAGCAGAATAGGATCCTCTTAATCTCCTCAGCATTACCAAGATTAGCGTGGGCAAACAAGATGCTATCATCAGCAAAAAGTAAATGGGACAAACAAGGCCCATTCTTGCCGAACCTGAAGGGAGTAAGACTGCCACTTAGGATAGCATGATGAATAAGGGCAGTCAATCCCTCTGAGCAAATGATGAAAATGAAGGGTGACAAGGGATCTCCCTGCCTGATACCTCTAGAGGGTAGAATAATTTCAGATTGGTGACCATTAACCAGAACCCTGAAGCTACATGAGGTAACACAATTCATGATAAGATTGATAAAAGAAACAGGATATTCCATTCTAGTAAGCATCTTCTCAATGTATCCCCATTCCAATCTGTCAAAGGCCTTCATCATATCCAATTTGATGGCCATCTGATTTCTGCAATACTTGCTGGTTCCATTGAGAGAATGGAAAGCTTCAAAGGCAGTGATCATTATCTGTTATCAGCCTTCCTTTTAAAAAGGCAGATTGTGAATCCTCAATGACAGTGTCCAAGGTTTTCTTGAGTCTGTTGGCAATAGATTTTGAGATTACCTTGTAGATTGTGTTGCTGAAGGAGATAGGTCTGAAATCCTTGAGGGTAGTAGCTTGTGAAATCTTAGGAATCAGGGAGATAAGAGTGTCGTTAATAGCTGTGACATCCGTCCCATTGTTCAAAACATCCAAACAAAAGGGAAGGAGGTCATTTTTGTAGATGTCCTAGTGCTTTTTCAGAAAGATGGCCTGCATTCCATTAGGGCCAGGGCTCTTCCTTCCCGGAAAGTGTTTAAGAGCTCTAGTGATCTCATCTGCAGTAAAAATGGTGGATAAAGACACCTTTTGAGCTGTAGATAGCTGAGATATAGGAAGCTGATCAAGAAAATCCAGATTAACAGCTGAGGAACCTGCACTGAAAGAAAACAGATTAGTGTAAAAACCTTTAGCATATTTTAGGATCTCCTTTTCATCAGTAAGGATTTCTCCAGTCTCAACAGTGAGGGAGTGAATCCTGTTCTTTTCTTTTCTTCTGGTTGCCTTTTTATGAAAATAGGTAGTGTTCCTATCCCCAAGTAGGAGCCAATCACATCTGCCTCTCTGTTTCTAGTAGTCCTCGTGCATGTTCAAAAGAAGGTCGAGTTCATTCATAAGTCTTTTCTCTTCCAGCAAGTCATGGCTAGGAGTGGATTGTAAGGTATTGAGCTGACCTTGTAATACTTTAATTTTTTTCCCTAGAAAGCCATATTTCTTGTTGCTCCAAGCCCTTAAGGAGTCCCTGAATAATCTAATGCCATTAGCACAGTCAGATCCATTCTCATGATTTTGGCCTGCCCAAACTTGCTGAGTAATGTCCCTGCTTTCTGGATCTAAAAGCCAGAAGGGATCAAACCTGGGTATGTGCTTCTTTTTATTCCTTGAAATTAGAGGTGAAGTATTAGAGATAAAGATAGGGAGGTGGTCACTTCTTGAGGCTGATAGATGAGTAACAGAGTAGTTTGGGAATAGATTTATCCAGGAATAAGTGGCTAGGGCTCTATCCAATCTAGCAGAGGTTGAATTGGTGATTCTTCCATCATTACAGGTAAATTGGGGGCCTGTGAAACCAAGGTCTGTTAAGTTACAATCAGCAGCAGCGGTTCTAAAGTTTTCCATGAGTACTCTAGACCTTGGTGAAGTTCCAGACTTTTCAATAGGGTGCATGATTTCATTGAAATCCCAGCACAAAGCCAAGGCTGGGGGCATAAGGTGCTTAACCTTCTTAGAAGGGTCCAGGAATGGGTTCTTTGGTCTCTATAGGGGTTACCATAAAAACTAGTGAAACGAAAGGTGAGATGGTTATAATTAACAACAGCATCTATGTGACCAAGAGAGGGGTTTAAAATAGTGACAGAAGTGGAATCATTCCACATTAAGGAGAGCCCTCCTCTGGTATCAACACTACTGACATGATAACCAGAGGCAAACCCTAAGTTAAGACGAACAACATTCATAGCATATTTGGAAAGTTTTGTTTCAGAGAGAAAAAGAAGAAAGGGAGAGGAGAGTTTGAGTAGGCTTTTGTTACTAGGAACTGCTTTGGGGTTGCCTAAGCCCCTACAGTTCCAACATAGGATATTCATGGTGATGGGTGGGGCTGTACAGCAGCTCCCACCGGAAGAGAGGTATTGTTGTTCTTGATCTTTTTTGAGGCATTTAGTTCATCTTCAGCACGAGATTTCCTTCTACCAGCTAGTGGTACTAAATTTGTGACATCTGTGAGGGGTCTTTGAAGTTCTTGCTTGATTCTTTTGAATGTTGAGGTGGAAGGCTTGGAAGATACAGATTGTTGAAACAGGGGGTCTGACTGAGGTGATGGGGGTTGTAGGGGTGATGGGAGAATCTGATATTGCTGTTCTGCCAATAGCAGTCAAAGGGAGGTTAGGAGATGAGGTAGGTGTCTGGGTATGAAGATCGGAGTTTTGTTGGGGAGTGTAAGAGGAGATACAATTTGGGAGGAGGGTGCTGGTTTCAATAGAAGAGGAGACTGATGGGTGATTTTTCATTGGGGGTTCAGGCCTAGGTGGTGGTGATCTGTTAAGGTTGTCAGAGATTGGGGCCTTTAGGTCTGTACTGAGGCAGATAGGATGTTTGACAATTGAGGGTGTGATGAGAGAGATGAGGAGTGCCTGGATGAGGATAGGATAGGATCAGAATTTTGTCTTGTAGGCTTTTTGGGGAGTGGTGTGAACAAGGTTTTAAAAAAGCTGACGGATCTGTGTGAGAGAGAGTGTTTTGACTTACACTAGAGGACAAAAGTGCTTTTTCTGTTGGACTTTAAGGCCAATTTGACTGAGATTTTGAATTTTGGTTTTGGGATTCGATGATGGGGACTGGAGATTTGGAGGGGGTTGGAGATTTGAAGGGGGTTGGTGTGGCATCCATGTCAAGAAGCCGAATTTCATGTATGAGCTTGGATCTTCTGTTTGCAATGAGCCGCGTTCCATATTTGAAGCATTTTTCATCTTCTAGGTTAAACTCTTCATTGACAGATGGGCAAGATTTGGCTATGTGTCCCATAATGCCACAATAATAACAGAAGGAGGGAAGGCGTTCATATTGAAAATAGGCGTGCTGGACAGGTGAGTGAGTGCTAAAAGGTGTGTCTTCTTCAAGGAGAAGGGTTAGGAGTTGAGGGATTGGCTTGGTTACAGAAATTGAGGCTTTGAATCTTAAGAAAGGTTGATTGGTACCTGCATCTTCCCTGATTTGAACAAAGGTGCATTCTGTGAGTTCTTGAGCTATTTTCTTTCCTACATCTTCCATGCAATAGTAGGTTGGAAGACCCCAGGCTTGGATCTTGTAGGCACATTCATTAAATTCTTCACTGTCTACTGAGAGACATGGCTTCCACTTTTTGAGAACTGGCAAAAAATTATCAAAACACCACGGCCCTTCATTGTAAACTCTTAGTAGATCTTCAGGGTCTTCAAAGTTGAACTGATAGAAATTCTTGCACTGCTTGACGACTTTGAACTTGGAAGTTAACCATGACTTCTCCAATGCAGGTTGCAAGTTCTTGATATTCAATTCTTTGGATGAGATAAACTTCCCCAAGAGGCTGTTCTTGTTCCTTTGCAGCCCAGCATCAAGATCCTTGGCTCGGATTCTGGATGTTGTTGCTATTATTCCTTCTTGGAGGCTTAATTTTTGTAAAAGATTTTTAACATAGTCACTTTCCATTGCTGAAAAGAGCCAAGAAGGCTAGAAAAGAAACCAAAGGGGTTGGGAAACTCAGAGAGAAAGAGAGAGAGACTCCTACCAAGAGAGAGAGACTCCTTCCAAGATGTTTTAGTTTTTAAAAAAAAAACCTCTAGTTTTATGGTCATTTTTATTGAGAAGAAAACCAACCCAATGGAAGTGGATTTAAATCCACTTCTATCTTCAAATTTGTGAAAGGAATAAGAGAAAATTAGGGTTTCTCAAACCGGAAAAACAAGGAGAGAAGGGACGGAATTTCCCCAGATTTTTTCTATTATTTTCACACTTCTCAATATTACATCAGATATCTATTTATACCAGTACATAAAAGGGAAAAGTTACTAACTCTACTTACAATATATTTACGGTGATTTTTTTTTATAATAATAAAAAAGGATAACAAATATTCTAATAAACCCAACAAATCAACTCAGTTTTCTGTTTCATTGAAAAAACACAGAGCTCATATCATTATATGTATGAAACAAGTGAGGTTTTGCATTCATCCTGTACACGTCGGCTGCTTCCTGAATTAAATTAAATGCCGCTTGGGCTTTGGTTTTGATTAGCCCACTCAAAAAAATAGGCCCAGCAGATAAGCCCTGTCAGGAATTTTTTGTAAGTGAGTTTCATTAGTACCATATACTTGCCGTTATTGTTTTTGCTAGGGTTTCAACTCCAATCGAACGGCGGCTTCTCTCATCTTGTTCATACTGATGCAAATGACCATCGGGCCCAGCAGACCAGCTGCCTTTCATGCTTACCGGCGACGGGTCCTATTTCAGATGATGTTTTTCCGTCCTCGTAGAACTGGAGACGTCTGATGTGGTTCCGATTTGACAAAAAGTCTTCGACTTTACGGCTTCTCATGGATGATGCAACATACTGATATATTGCCTTTCAGCTTCGAACCCTTTCTTCCTTTAGGGATTGGATGGGATTGACACTATTTCTGCCTGCTGTAAAAAAGATAGAGCCTTTTGTCCTTTGGATAATTGGAATCGGTAAGCACTATGTTTAAATCTTCATGTTATATACATATTTAATGTTGATTTTAATTACCTCTTACCAAAAAGTTTTCTGCTTTTAATTTCTTGACTGGAATTAGGTAAGATTACTTAATTTTCTACACCAATTGTTTATGTTCGCTATGATCGGCTTTTGTCTACACTGGCTATGTATTCAAGGATTTCTTGGAGTATGCACGATAATCAGAACATATCGGATGTCCACTACAACACCGCTTAAAGGATGTGTGATTTCTACCTGAAGTGCATTTTCATCCATTTCTTCGATGTGGTCATCCCTAGAGCAGCCCTTGGACACTCTGCTTGGGTTACAGTGTTTTGCAAAAAAATTAAGGTATTGCTGGCACTGCCTAATTTGATATTTTTGCTTATGAAAATTTTGAATCGTATTTAGACCAACATGTCTACTTCTTACACATTAAGCTGCGTTTATCCAGGTTGCTGAAGGTGAAATACCAATTGTATCATCACATGGGTAAGCTTATTATTCATTTGCTTGAAATGTTATTAAACCATCAGTCCATCACTGATATGCTTTTGTGTTCTCTTCATTCTTTATAGAGCAGAAATCGAGGCCTATTTTGCACTTGATCCAACAGTTGTGTGGTGATTTTGAAAGCATTATGCAACGTACGTGTTGAGGTGTGCGGTTTCTGTTTTATCTTCTAGGCCTGATTTTTATCTTGTTAGAATATCTCTGTCGGGAGTATATCTGTGTGAGAAGTTCTCAGATTTAGTTTCTGTATTCATTTAGAAGCCGTTGTGTGAGATTATATTCACCCCTGAAGCAGATGGGTCAGTTTGTTGTTTTTATCTAGGACAAATGTTCTTGATTTTTTCTCAATATTTTTGGTTAATATATGGGATGTTGCATAGTGAATACATAGTCATATACTCTTTTATCTGTGCTATTCTCATACAGTAATGCCTGATAAGGTTGCAAGCATGTTATTGGATTCCCAAAGACGAAAGCGGTGTTAACTCAAGGGGATGCTTCAGATGTTCTTAGAGAATCATTTTGTCAAACAGGAGCATGCTTACATCAGTACTATGTGGTTCTTCCCTAACTAATCTTCACTTTTTGATCTCATTTATCTACATGTATTTTTTGTTTGGTGGGTTCTCTTCCCTATTCTTTTCCATGTGTAGACTATGTTATAATTAAACATTTTTTTCAGGGTTGTACTGCGACAGTGCTCCTACTGTGGTCTGATCGTGACGATAACCTCTACGCACAATGTGCTAATGTTGGAGATTCTACTTGTGTTATGAAGTAAGTGGAGATTTTTCTTTCCCCTGCCTTCATTGTCAAAATTTCCAGTCAAGTTTTCATGGTGTAAAGTTAACTCAGTGACCGTTTTTTTTATAAATTTTATGACATTATAAGGACCAGGACATGTTAAACCACTGAGAATCTCCTTTGCATTTTCAGTATTGATGGAGAGCCGGTGAAGATGATGAAGACCATCGAATCAAGTAGTTCTAATGAAAGACTCCGTTTAGAAAAAATTGGAGAACCTTTAAGAGACGGGGAAACACGGATTTGTGGTGGTTAAAACATTTCCAATTTTTTCATTCCCTAGCATATATGCAGTGCTTTACATACCAGACTACTAATCTTTTTTTTGCTTCTGTTGAACTTTAACGATAAAGAAAGACTGATTTATTGTGACTAAACAGGACTGAACCTGGGACGAATGCTTGGAGATAAATTCCTTAAAGAGTAGGATGCTCGCATTAGTTCAGAACCTTATATAAGCCATGTCGTGTACATACGTCAAACAACCAAGGGCTTTGCGCTATTAGCTAGGTGATGACCATTTTGCCCTTTCTAGGTGAGTTTGTTGTTCTCATGAGCCGCTTTTTTGTCGTGGGAGTTTGTTTATAGTAATTAATTTAGAGTCGGGAAGGGTTGCTCTATCAATGAAGCGACAAAATAGGCTCACGGATTGGAAAAGTCCATGGTCTTAAAGCTTAGTAGCACATTGGTGTTATTGTTAATGGATACTTCAATCATCTTTTTGTTAGCTTGCCATTTATCTTTTCCTGATTTTATTAGAAACTGTGTGACAGATGTAAGTTTTGCAGGAAGAGGATATACGGAATTATATAGACAGCTCAATAAAGCAGGGTATCCCATCTTTCAGCTTTTCACATCGCATAGAACGGATTGCCGGTGATTCTTATGGGATTTCTTATTGGTATTCCATTTAGACTGTCCTGTTATTCATGTTCTTGAAATTAGTCCTAAATGTTTACTTGTCAATTGCTATTCTTTTTTTATTGCAATAAATGATCTTTGAACAAAAATTTCACGTAGCTGTAACATTTTTCTAACTCTACCACCAAACTTCATTCAAAGCTGTAACCTCTCCTTTTAGAGGTTTCCTTCAGGTTTGTTTCATAGATTTTAACGTTATTACCATACTTTTGTTACGTGTTTTAAGCATAATATTAACAGAAAATCGATTTTCCAGTAAAGATT
The DNA here is from genome assembly GCA_026214975.1 of Gentiana macrophylla. Taxonomy (NCBI): domain Eukaryota; kingdom Viridiplantae; phylum Streptophyta; class Magnoliopsida; order Gentianales; family Gentianaceae; genus Gentiana; species Gentiana macrophylla. Next base: position 140,811,560 of record CM047805.1, on the reverse strand, counting down.
AGCCTTGAAGGAAGGATGAGCAGAACTTGGTCCTACACTCCTCTTTTTTGGATGCAGGAACAACAAATTTGTTAATGACATCGTGGAAACTATTTTTGATTAGTGAGGAATCAAAAAAATGCAGGAACAACAAATTGCTTAGTGAAGGCTTAGAGGCAAAAATATTGAAATGTTAGAGTTTGTAGTACAGGTTGTGCCACTTTTATTGATCATTATTACAAATGCATTATATTTTATCTTTACCGTTTGTAGGTGGAAATGTTTTCAAAAGAGGGGCACATGCCTTTGAATTGTGCATTAGGAAACATCAAGCAGTTTTTGAACATGGATAAATACTCTCTGACCCGAATTCCGATTCTGATCATATTGTTCAAACGGTAGCATTTTTCTATTAGTACTATCAATTGTACATTCTAAAGATTGTAATTGCATTATCATAAGCATGATAAAAACCATCTTGTTCTTTGATGCATGACTTCAATTTCTTTCCAAATTTATCTTTATGAATCTATTTCCAGGGCCGTATTGCCGTGCATTGCACGGCAAACCTCACTAGTATATATATATATATATATAGGTTATAAACGGTTCTTTTTTTACCCCGTTTTTTTCATTAGGTTACAAATATTTTAAATAACGGTTTGGTTATAAGCAACTTTCCTTAAACGGTTATCATAGTTTTGTTTAGGAAACCAGTTATACAAGTTGTTAATAAATGGTTTGGTTATGGTTTTCATTTCGGTTATAGACGATTCAATTATCGGTTCAGTTTTTTTAATTCAATTCGATTACAGATAATTTGTATAGTTAATCGTAAGTGTATATGTCGGTTTCTCTATTGTATTAATCGAAACTTAACCGGATCAATATATTAAACTATTAATTGAACCAAACCAAATAACCATGAATTTGGACAACTAAATAACGTAGCACTCATATCTATCAATTCATGGGCGGCTTAGTGCAATTTCAATTAAATTAGGCTCATTTTTTATTTCCTAGTCTTTGACTTCAAATTAATGAGCAAAGACTATTCCCAAGATGCAGTGTGATGACCGTTTTCAACGTGAGAAGAGTTTTCTTTTACGTGAAGTGTTTCCAGAAATTTAAAAAAAATTATTCCTCATCAATAGAATACTACATTAAAATCGCGAAAAAAGTGTCGCCACGCTTATTACTATCACGCAGATTAGAAACTCAATTAATTCTTTGTGTTTTTAATCTTAATGTATATATATATCTCTATCTTATAATTAATGTTTGCTTTGAAATATGAAATTAACATACAACATAGGCTAGAGGTATGTTGGAAAAAAAAAAGTTAAATGATTTATTGGTTTCCTAAATAAAATTTTTTGGTTGAGTGATAAATGAACACTTTTTATGAAACAATTTTTTTTAAACGTGGACATTTTTTTATGGGACAGATCTAGTATTTTTTTTATCTACGTCGAAATAGTTTACATAACATAGGTCATTGAGGTTGCCGATAGGTGTTGTTTTACGACATTCAAATATGCACTGTGATGGCGGAATTTACATGCAACCAAAAGGTCAATGTCCCTCGAGGAGGAAAAATTACACTAATATATGTACAAAGCATAGCGTTTGCCCTTCTTAAATTTTTTATTTGCCTTTAAATTTTTTTTTGCCCCTCTTACCTGAGATCCTGCGTCCGCCCTTGGATATGCACAATATATACCTTATAATTATAATTTAAATTAAAATACTAAGTAACACAATATAAAACTTTATCTTCATCAATAGTTTCATAAAAACGTTAGATAAAGTGGTGTTTTATGACACATGTATGCACCATCATTCTTGAAGCATACGATTCTTTTGAACGGGCTAATATACCTGCGTTTTTATATTTTATACTAGTGTTTAGGTATGCAGTGCTGGCACAGACGTCCTTTCAATTTAATTTCAATTATATACTATTGTTATAAGTGCATGTATAAGTAATATTGAGTTTTTCGAATCTGTACATATTACATATATGAAAGATGTTTGAGAATGTTGAATAACATAAAAAAACATAGAAGAGTAAGTCATACATATTTATAAAGACGTAGGGTACAATAAAAAGCCATGCATTTATTTAGAAAGGTGATAGTGCCCATAATAAGTTACAAAGCCAACAAAATACTACATCATTGGTAACAAAGCCATGCATCAATTAACCGTGTTGTTTGATCCAAACTTGAATTAAGCTGTGTGGTTTATGCATATAATTAAGAGGAAATACAACATATTATATGATGACTGGATACAAATGACAGAAATTGGACAAAACAATTTGTAAGATGTTCATTAAAGCTGCAGATTTATATACATGAAAAGTTCAGCACAAGAGTGTAAAAGTAGATTTGAAACAAACAAAATGATACGCTAAACTTGATCAATAAGTTATCAAAACACCATCCAACTTCTTTGAATAAAGCATGTGATGGTTTCATAAACAAGAGTCATAAAGAGTAGTAGTTAAAAACCTGCTGAAAATTACATTCCAAAAGGAATATTCTTAAGCATGAAATGAAATGCAACTTAAAATCTACTTGTCTTCTTAGGTGGAGTTCGAACATAATTTCGTCTTCAACTTTAGGAGTTGGAAAGTAACTGTAAGCCTTCAATAACTTTGTACATTTCCTCCTATCAATATATTCGAAGAATGATTACTTCAGGCATGCATACAGGCATCTAAGAGAAAACAAAGATGGAATAAGCCCATAAATTACCACAAAAGGGTTAGGAACACTTGAGCTAAAGAAAGTTCATGCAATGAATTAATACCAGCCACCCCCTAGGATTTCAAAGATCGATGCATATGTAACCTAAATGAGATCAATTACATAAAACCATTTAGGTCTCCAACTTAATACCGAAAGATGAAAATTTGTACTTATCAATGCTATACAGGATTCCAAAAAGTTGCGATAAAATTCATTATCAAAGAAAACATACAGTTGGATTTTCATGGAAAATTTTCTTTTTCGTTTTGGGAAAAGCATTTTATTATTATGAAAAGAAAGTACAAAAGGCAATCCAACCCGCCTTATTAAAGTCTAAGATACCTCAGCAAAGAACCCCGCCTCATTAAAACCCCTTAGCAACAAAACATGTATGATGACCCTTGACAATTTTTATCTAAAAGAGCATCAAGATTAGGGAAGGAAAAACATTGTGAGTTCTACCTACCTTGACATACTCGACATACAGCAGTGAGAGGTGTCAACCCATTTGCAGAAGCAAGAGGAACCGTAACAACCTAAATCGTCCGCTTCCATGAACTAACAACAAATCCAAATTTTTGGCATCGTGTTCAGCTTTAGGTGCTAAAACCTGAGAATTCAAACTTTGAACAGTTCTGCAATAATGGTTACATACAAAGGCACCAAGAACATGCCCTTTTTTCACAGTCACCCAATAATCTTGAGGTATGGGAGCATTTCGGTGATTTATAGAGGCTCAAAGATCGCCTCGATGGCCCATACAATTCTAAAGGATTCTCTATATCCCGAGTCTATTCAAGATCCCATCTAGGTTCAAAGATCCCAAATTGGGAACAGATCAGAGATAGTAGATGATATATCTTCTCTGTCAGCAGTAATTTATGGACTTTCAAGTAGTTCATCATAAAACTTTGCCTCCTCAATTTCTTCGATTATCCTCTTAGTTGTTAGGGTGAAAAGTTGTTTAATTAAGTCAGTAGATTTACCTCTGGTGGCTTGAAGGACAGCATCTACAACATCATCTTGAACAATAACATCTAAAGCAAGGACAACATGCATAAGAATGTACTTGATTGAATCTTTGTAGGGCTTGGATTCCATCGACTCCATTGCATTTTTCTTATCCATAACATGTCTAGCTCAATCAAAGTTGCAAGGAATGTAGAAGAAATCAGTTTATGGTAAAGGATTAATAACAGTTATCGAGATCAAACTCATCAGAAATCGGTCGATCTTAAATCAACGTTGTATGGTTAAACCAAAGACAGACCTAAATCCAACATTAATTTTTGTTCATTTGACTATAACAAGGCTTTCAAAACAATCAGCAGCAAACATATAATTTATGGTTACCACGGTATGTCTTCTCAAAAAAAAGTTACCACAGTATGCGATAAGGTTTGGGTTTCTAGCAATCATCATTGGTCATTTGTTTCCCATCATCAAAATTAGAATCAAAACTTTTTTTGAGAATCTTTTATCCTAAATATATGTGCGACGTAACACAAATCAGTGACACTGTAATATATGCTAGATGTACAATACGCAGTAAAAGGCATGTATAAATATCATTGAACATTTGTGAGTAAAAACAATCGAATTGCATCATATGATAGAGCGATCATGGGCGAGAATGATCAAATAAACATTCCGAGATATTTATAGAAACTACCCCGCAATTTCACGTAAGTAGAATTAAGCACAAGTTACCTTGCAATTTCACATAAGTGATTTAAACAAATGACTAACCCGACACAACAAGATCTAGCGAAAGACATTACCCAATAAGTGAGATCGTACCAATAGGCTTTTGCACATACCAAGCACCAAAATATTTATCACTTTATTGTTTTTTGTCCACCCAAGGATAATCTACAAGGTTGTCAAAGGAATTTCATTGTGGTGTGTCAATTCATCTTGTTTCTTGAAAAGAGCTACATCATAAGTATTCATCTTAATTCTTAGAATGGTCTAAGAACAAGTGTCATGTTTGTTTAAAAGAGTTACATCATAACTACTACCTCCAAAGTATCAAGAAAAACAATCCAAAATACAAAATAACAAAGCATGTCAAAGGCATATAGAAAACAACTACGATATTTCATTGTTTGTTAATGATGATTATAGTATTACATATGAAACAAAAGTAAAACGATATCAACAAAGAACAAAAATAAGCAAATTCTTACATGTCAAGTGCTTCTCTGAAAATGTTTATCTATAGTGCTACTCCTGCAATCATAAAGATAAATTAAGCACACATTGTTCAGACCATTATCGGTTGAGCAGGAACAAACACTACTACTTGCTGATAAAATTTTTAAAAAAAGCAAAAAATAATAAAGAATAATAATAATAATAGCAATTACAACAACAGTAATAAAAAATTGTGGCTTTAGGACGATTACTCAACCCAACACGTGAGATAATATGTGAAACATGGCTTTGGAAACCTCAAAACAACAAATTTTGAAGCAATGTTGAGTGAAGGAAATATAATAATCAAAATCATAATAGTAAAAGTAAAAAAATAACAACATCCACATTACAAGCCAATAAATAATATGCTTCAATGCTCTACAAACCATTTTCCTTCTTAAAGGCACCACATCTAATCTACTTTCAGGACACCACAATGGCATTTGACCTCTGAAAGTCGATTCTAAGTTCAACGTTCGACTTTCTTTGAGGTCAAATGTCCATTTTCAACCTCTGCAAAGTCGAACGAACTTCCGGTGTGGTGCCACGGTAGATTAGGTGTAGTGCCTTTAACGGGAGCCTTTTTTAAAAAGAGGTAATGCTAAATGCTTGAAACATGTTCAAGCTGGGATGAATAATCTAACATCTAATTAATATTTGTTAAATTGTCTAAACTGATAGAAAAACCTTGTCAATCAAATGCTCGCCTGTGCGTTTTCTGTTTGTATTTTTGAAGCTCTTCTTGTGCACATATGAGCCTAAATAAAGCACAGAGATTAAATTATAAAGCGGTCAAAAAAAATCAGAATTGAAAGACAGATTATAAATCAGAATTGCATTTATGAATCCGCTAATTAAGGGAACAACAGTTACATACCGGAGATTTTTCATTAATATTTGTATTCTATGGTATGCCTCCACCTTCAACTGCATTTTCGACAACTATTTCAAGGCTTAGATTATGGCAAATAGGCAAAGATAATATAAGAAAATACAAGAACAGAAAAAGGATTACCATATAATGTTTGGAGTAACAAACTGATCTTCCTTCAAGTCGTAATTTCACAATTGAAGCGTAGAGTTTAAAAAGCTTGGACTAGAAGAAGTTACCACGAAATTGTGTAATAGCAGAGAAGGTAGAAGAATTAGTGCGAATATCATGGAATGAGTTGATGGTAATCCTCCAAGATTTGGTAAAACAGAGCTCTAACAGTACTTTCAGTAACCAAAGTTTCCAAGGGAGCAGTGAAGAACAGTGAATCCTTACACATTAGGTGATTCTTGCAGCGAACATCGATACACCACCACATGTTTGATCGGAATTTCAGGGATCCAAAACAAAAAGGGACGGTAGCAGTAGGAAGAAGATAATCCCTAATTCAATTTGGGAATAAAGTAATAAAAAGAAATCCTAGATCTGTAAGAATATACTTAAGTTTGGGAATTAATGGATAAAAAAAAATTTGTGGTATGGGACAAATTATAACAATAATCGGTATTACGTTATTCCCGGCACTATCAAAATTTACATCAGCACTACGATGATTTCACCGTTAAAAATTACATTGGCACAATGATGATTTTTAATAAAGAGAACGTCACACTTGCGGTGTTCGTTGTTGAACGACAACGTCTCTGAAAAAATAATCAAATAATGGATAAGAACGCCACCCATTATTATTTCCGACACCACATTATTCCGAATATCCGCAAAAATTACATCGGTAATAAAAGGGACGTCGGTGGAACCAGTGTTCGTTGTAGATAATCAAATAATGGATGTCAAAAATAAATGGGAATCATTGGATAAAAAAAATTTGTCCTATGGGCCTAATTATAACAATAATAATAAGAAGAATAATAATAATAATAGGGATTTTAAAGGTATCACCACTATTACTTCTGCTATCGCAAAAAGTTATTGCGCCATCGCAATAATTTTAAAAAGTGGAACGTCGATGTCATTGGTGTTCGTTGTTCAACACCAACGGCAACGTTTACGTTATAAAAGTGCCACAACTTAGAAACGTCAGTCCATTGATTTTTCTCTGGTGTTCAACGTCACCCACTATTACTTTCGGCACTACATTACTCCCGGCACTACAAAAAATCACATCGGCACTACGATGATTTCACCGGAAAAAATTACATCACCACCACGATGATTTTCAAGAAGGAGAACGTCGGTGCCACCAGTGTTCGTTGTTGAACGCCAACGTCTCTGAAAAAATATTCAAATAATGGACAACAACGTCACCACTATTACTTCCGGCACCACATTATTCCGAGCACCCCAAAAAATAACAATGCGACGTATTTGTGCAACATAGATTTTGACTCTATCTTCTATATTTCCATTTTATTGATATATAATATGTTGATATATAAAGTATTTACTATAAATAAGAAAGAAAAAACGAATCTGCCGACACGCAGATATATAACGTGTTTGGCTACTATGAATAAGAAAGAGAAAAAAAGCTTAATCTGAAGTGACATACGGCGATATATAACGCGCTTGGCGACGTGTCGTGTATTTAAATTTTTAAACAAACAGATTGTATCAAGAAATGGCGATGTGTCGTGCGCGTGGCACAGATCTCATGTACGTGTCAGTGCAGCATTGATATATAAAGTATGTAACACGAATAATAACAAACAAAAAAAAAAAGAACATAAAGTATGTAATATAAAATGACAAGTCCCACGTGGCATTGCTGGAGCATTTTCAAGAGAAGAGGGACGTGGCTTCTTGCCCCTCTTTTGTGGCCATCCATTTAATAAGTAGTAGGAAAACTGTTAAAATGGAAGTAAATCGAAACTTAACACTCCAGAATAAAAGATAAATCAAGAAACTAAGCAGATGTATGATATGGTTGGTCTTTTTTTTTTTTTTTTTCTGAGAACAGTTAGAAACGAAATAAACCGAACCGTGAACACAGCTAAACAAATAAAATATAGAAAAAGCCAAGATAACAGAAAATTTAAAATAAAATTTAAAAAAAAAAAAAAACCACCAAAGATGGACGCAAAAAAAAAAAAGGGGAGGACGTGGCTCATTAGGAGAGTTTCTTGCTCACCCAATTAATAGATAGATAAAATAAGATTTTATTTGAGCAAGTAGCTCATCCCAGTGGTTAGCCACTGGATTTACCTGGGCCTCCAGTGGGAAGGTCCCAGGTTCGAATCCCCCTTCCCCCAATAAATAAGGCCATTAGACCACGCTTTCGTCCCTGTGTAAAAAAAAAAAAAAAAAAAAAAAAAGAATTTATTTACAGCATAACAGGAACCGTCTAACCGAATCGAACAAAACTGATTATGATTATGATCTATATGGTTGATTTTGATTTCATATTTTAGTTTTCGAAATAGATAAGACAATAGTAAACCGAACCGTGAATATCCGTAAATAAATACATTATAGGAGTAGGCAAGAAGGAAAAAAAAAAACGAACCGTCAATATCCGTAAATAAATACAATATAAGAGTAAAAAAAAAAAAAAAAAAAAAAACTGCTCGACACGTGGCATGTTGGGAGCATTCTCCCAACAAAATACAAGCAAGGAAGACGTGGCTGAATGTGGGGCTTTCATGCCCAACCATTTAATAGATAGGTAGATATCGTTATTAATTACATTACATCTTATCAAAATTTATTTTTTATTATCATTATATGTAAGTTAATTTGTTGATAATTGTATGTTTATATATATTCAACTCAAATTAAAGATATTCTATCATTCTAACTCCTGTATGTGTTCTCAAAAAAAATTGTTCATCTTATTTATAGATATAAAGCATCGCAAATTGGTTAATCATATTATAGATATTATAAAGCAGCACAAATATCTTTTGAATATAATTCTTATTTGTTTGTTGGTATAATTGTCTTTTTTTTTTCCCTTCCTTTCTTTTCACTGGTGCCATTCAATAATATAATTAAAAAAAAGTATACAGCTAATTGACAAACAGTTGAACAAAGGTACATTATTAATGCTAAAAATAATAATGTACATTTGCATGAAAACCTCTATAACTATTTGAAAATATACATATGATGGATAGTAGGGCATCTCTAATCATAAATCTTTTAAAAAACTTTACATATATAACACGTCATATATCTTATAAATATTTTCTTTACAATCATAAACCTTTTTATATCGCCAAATCATCGTTTTATAATTCAATGAAATGGACATGTTGTATAAATATATAACATTTTTTTTTTGTAGTTTTATATATTTTTTTGGCATGAAAAAAATTCATATATATATATATATATATATATATATATATATATATATATATTTTTTTTTTTTTTTTTTTTTTTTTTTTCCGCAACAGCTAATGGATGAGAGGATTATATATATATGTTTTCCGCAACAGCTAATGGATGAGAGGAAATAATTAATATTATAAGAGGTACAGAGAAAATATTGTCAATGAAAAAAAAAGAAGATGATGTCATATAGGAAGCTATTTGTAAGGCGGAAAAAAAGGGAAGTGGTTTAAAAGGAAAAAAAAAAAGAGGGGAAAAATATGAATCAGAATAGTGAAAATATAAATTGGTTGATAAGGACAAATCCACTGTTCATAACCCCAAATTCAATGTTTACTACATTGGAATTGACCTCAAATCTAATGTTTCACTATCACAGTGGAATAATGACATGTCCTTTTTACCCGAAAAGTTCAACTATGCTTTTTGCATATTTCAATGATGGTGCATACATGTGTCATCCAGCGTGGCATTAATGGAGCGGTTTGTGCAGACAAAGTCTTTGCAAAAACCTTTGTGATCTGTGACCGACACTTCATTCTGGCCGCCGCGTCGTCGTATCCACACTACCCACACGATTACGCATTACGACAGCGCCCGATACCGTCCGACACGTGTCGGTTGATTAAATTAATATTATTTAAAATTTAAATATCCAACACGCTTCCGACACACTGTCGACACGGCATCGAAACTCCCCGACACTCCTGAACGCAATTTTTTAAATTTTTTTCTTTATTTAAGCTTTTTTTCTTGATAAACGTTAAAATACATGATTTTTCATTTCTATAATAATTAATAATACTCCGTATCAAGTTTATATATTTTTTGTTGATAAACAATTATTTTTACAATTTGTAATATTTTGAAGGTCATTCACAATTTCTTTTGACACCGTATAAAGGTTGAATATCTAGTATCTATTCTAGATATTCATGAGCTTTTTATGAAATACCTATCTTATTTTGTCTAGCTTTTTCTGGATGTCTCACGAATTTTTTTTTGATAAATTGAATTTTATTTAAATATTATATATATATATAACGCTATTTGGGCGTACGTCGTGTCTTAAATTTTGGAATTAGCCATATCTCGTAATAAAATTGGTCGTGTCAGATGCGTGCGACGTGACCGTATTCGTGTCTGGCAACATAGCCTTTGTCCAATCAGTTAAAATCCAATGGTAAAAAGCTTTTACTAAAGCTTTACAAAATAAAATAAACCTTGCATGGGAGATGCTCATATTTCTCAAAATTTCAGACATGCAAGAGCTATATCATATATTTGTCCATATAAATTTTATTTGAGGCGTTTAATGGCACGACTAAATCTACATGGGGTATCATAACAAAAATTAAAAATAAACATATATCGGGTGCCATTAAGGACAATAGTTAGATTTAGTGTGTTGTTCTTAAAGACACTCATTTTATTTTGTCAAGCATTAGAAAAACTAAATATCAGATGCATTTAAAAAAATGTACTACAATAATAATTATTTTTGTTGTAAACTGGATCATTCATTAAAAACCGTAAAAAGACATATGCACAAGCACTCCAAAATGAAAAACAATCTCCTGGATACACTTTAAAATAAAAAAGTTCCGGGATCTATCTCCTATCTCCTACTCGGTGTACTACAACAATCATTTTGTCATCCATATAAAAGAAAAGGATATAGCCTAATTTTTCCCCTACTTTTCAAAAACTTTTCATGCCTCCCCTCACCCTCGTTCTACATCATTAAAAACATTTAAACCCCTGTATATTTTGATCTTACATCTCCAAAAATCACAACTTTAAAAGCCATATGTAATTATGGCTAATTGGTGGGGATGGAACGAGTACTATACAAGGGGTGCGTTCTATTGGGACCCTCTAATTACTTTCATCACCATATTTACATTTTAAACTTTGTATGTAATTGTGATGCCGGAAGTAATTAGGGGTGTCTGTCAATATACCCCCTTATATAAGTGGTAAGAATGTCCACTATGTACCTTCAAATATGCAAAAAGGTAATTTAAAAAAAAAAAAAACCTCAACAGCTTCATCCTTCCATTTTGAACTACATCATCCAATCTTTACACCGAAAATATATACACATATATATATATATATAGCCATATCATTATTTAAAAATCTTATTCCTACACAACATTCAATTATTAGCTCTAAAGAAAGAAATAAAGACAGACAAAATCGATCGCTCTAAAAGGACACGACACACCGCCTTTTACTGCATCATAACCATCTCCTTCACATCTGCACCTGTATGTTATAAATCAAATAAAAACCGCCATATCTTACTTTACATCTTACATCCAAGTAATTAGAAACCTTCTAGCTGAAACAAATCAAGCTCACGTAGAGAAGAAGATTCAAGCTGTTGGTCGGATTTACCTTCACTTAATTGAGTTGATTCCGGTTGCTGGTTCGGTTCGATTGGATCGCTTTCAATTGGCTGCTCAAGCTCTAGCAGTTTTTGGTCTTGTGGTTGTAACAATGGCGGTTCAAGATGCTGGTATTTGGGTTTGTTTCTCTTCATCAGAAGGTAGGTTGTGTAGTACCAAAAAAGAATTATTCTACTTTGCGCGATTATTGTATCCCTAATTCTTTTGTTTCCAAAAGACAGTCGCTCCAGTGCCTGCATTTAAAACGAAATTGATAGCAAATTCAGGGACATGGTTATAAAATGTTCAGATGGTTTTGGTTCAAGTCACCATCTTGGTAGGAATCATCGAATCACGACCTTGTGAAGGAAGTGATTCGTTCTTACCGGGCTGAACCAAACTTAAATCAAAGTTTACTGTAATATCAACCAACCAACTTATGATCTTAGATCGAGAAGATCTTGGTACACGCTGAATGAACAGAATATTGTATTGCAATATGGAAAGCCCCAACTTACTTGTTCACCAGATTGTAAATCAAATGGCTGACTATGATCAAATTGAAGGCCTCTAAACTCATTGATGCAAAGACCTTGAAATGCCCTGGTAAAAAAAAAATACAAGTTAATTCTGCTTTCGAAGCAGTGCAATTGTTTCAGTGCTTAATTTTGTAAGTCATTGTGGCCGTGAATTGGATCAAAATATAATAAACGTATAAATTACCAACGAATAAGAGAAACTTGAGGGATCCAGCGAAAAACAACTGGTGTATTGTCGGAATTGACATAGTAGCCTCCAAACACGATGAAGACTGTCATAAGAGATGGCCCCAAAGCCATAGCAGCTTCAGTGGTCGGAACCATAGCCCCTACAGTTAGACCCATTGCAGATGCCGCAAAGGACTCCACAGTCACAATTCCACAGAACTGACCAAATCTGCAAACAGTAAATTCTGTCAACGGCTTGAAAGATTATTAGTATGTCAAAACTTCTTCCAATTCTACGCGTTACACTGTGCCCCACAAATTTTCTTCTATTTATCAAGTCGACCTAGCTGATATTGTAACCACTAAGGATTCCATTTCAGACAAAGATACACCTTGATGCTTTGCGTGTTTCTCGCTAAACTAAATAAGTTATTCAGATTATCATTCCACTAGAGTAGAACAAATGCTATTCTAGATTTCAAGGGAAACATGTGATTAGAGTAATATAGGAATCATCCCCGATTTAAGGGATTCGATTAGATTCTTGTAACGATCGTAGGCTGAAACACTGTTACAAAAAGGCTGTAATATCATTTCTAATATATACGAGAAAATCTCTCAATTATCTCCTACAATTTTACACCCATGCATGAATCTACAGTAAATCTTCATCAAACATGAACTGTATTAATCGGTACCATAGATCTTTTGTATAAAAGACATGCAAGATGCATCTACATTTTGAAGCATTCAATTTCTTTTGGATGACCAAAACAAGCTAATTATGCTCAATTCCTTTTTCCCATATTCTTCATATTGTCACTTTTCAATTGTGATTTATTGTACTGTCACTAATATTTAGTCACATTTAACAGTCTATGACATTGATTTTAACAAACCAATTAGTATGTATGTCTAAAGAATAACCTGGATAGAGTCGGATGAAGACGAGCCATGGGGTACAAAATAGCACCAAACAGTAATGGAAATGAAGCTCCAATAGGAATCTCTGCTAATAACTTGGAAAGCAAATAAGGTCCTAATGCATAAGATCCCTTTGCCTGCTCTCTATCAACAATGGCACGCTCCTTAGGAAAAACACCAACAGTCTTTGTCAATGCAGCCATAGCAGTGTTTATAGCAGCAACCTGAGCAAGTGGGCAAAATGAAAACCAAATTCTTCACAATGTGCAACTTATTCTAGTTTCCTTGTATAATAAAATACCGATTCCATATCAATATAAGTTTCAGTTGCAGTGAGATTCCAAGACATGTCACAACCATTGACTTCTAGTTTTTCACAACGAGGTGATAACAATTATAACATGCAGAAGAGAACACTGGCAGGAAAGGAGAGGGGATTGGGTACAGGAGAATATGTATAAAGACACGTGTTTCAATTAAGAAGATATTTAAAGTTTCAAATTCAGGAGGTTTAGATCAAAAGAGAGGTTCAGAAGGTTACCCAACTCATGGCAATTTCCTAAATACCTGAAAACTGAAAAATAACCAAATCCTTTGCAAGAGAACCTTCTAATAAAAAAGAATGTTTCAAGTACCAGCAAACAATATAACAGTTTCAATATTATGTCATACCTGAAGTAAGCCAAATCTATCTTGGATTGATGTCTGTGACTTCCCCATTCTCCAGAAAACAGAACCAAATATTATTGCTGATGCAACTGACATCCTTGCTCGAACTTTGTTAGTGGGGCCATCACGAAAAGCCTATATACATACATGCAAACATTCAAGAGGGACAAGAAACAGTCAATTTAAGAATACAACAAATACACACTTTCATCGTGACAGCTGCTCAAATTTTAGCTAGCTGGAACTTCTTATACTATTCATGCAGTAAGTATGTTATATTCCGATTAATGCTTGACAAATATTTTAGTCTAGGTCACATTTTGAACTTCCAAGTACTGCTTGGAGTGCATAACAACTGTAATGGCATGGACCAAAGGGCCAAGCTACTATATGTTTCACATGGTCCAGCAAAGACTCAGACCTTGCAGATTTCAAAATTCTTAAGCCAGGCTCTGCAGGTGACTCTCATCGCATAGCATATGTTCCATGGGTTCACTTCGTTTAGCACTTTTGTCTGGTTCATGCTCTGATACTACCTGTAATGACTTGAACTAGAGCACCAAGTAGCTATGCTGATCACCATGGGTTTAATAACAACTTGGAGGTTTGTTTTCACTAGGTTCAACATGCTTAAGACAAGTTACCGTTTGTACACAAATCTCTTCTGATTCAACTTGAATCAAATAAAACAACTTTATTCATTCTGAATATAGTAGTTGACTCTCTCTTACTTTTCTCCTCACATACATCAAATTCCGTTTTATTCGACACGAAACCCAATATAAACCAAACAACATTTTAACACTACTTCATTTGAATCAAGTCGAAATATTTACTGTCCAAACGGTACTTGATGTGGGACATTACAATAAGCAATATAAAAAAGTTCACAACCCTTGAAATCTTAGTTGCTTTCCCTTGGGCCTCAACTGTTCCAGAGAAAAGGCCGAGGCAGCTTTTAGACTCACCATGATTGGGGGGAGGTAAAGTGAGACACACTTACTTGAATCCAAGCCCGTTTGAGGAGTAAGCGGAACTGCCTCCACCAATTAATTTTCTTTCTCTTCAAAGTTTTGTTACATGTTTTAATTTGCCTTATGTCTCCATATCCATCTTCACTAAGAGAAGTAGCTAGAAGTGTTGAAGGCACTTGGAGTGAGAATGACTCGACAAGACCAGCTATCCTTTTCTTGGAAGAGTAGACACTCTCTGCTGAACTATAATCAACTGATATGAGGTCAGCCAAAAATTCTGCAGGATTTATATGCTCTGGACAATTGTGCCTGCCATATATACAGCCCGTTAAGTCACTAATCCATGCAAACCAGTTCTAGCAAGCTCATCGTGAAATAGGCAGTAACGAGCAATATAGCAAGCATTTATTGTAGGAGAAAAGATAAATTACAAACATCATACAAAGGGATATCAACCAGAAAAGGGACCCAAAAAGCTTGTTTCTCTTCCTTAAATAGGCCCGATTACACACCAATCTAAGTAGCTTTTTCTGCCAGAAAAGCGCAACATAGATGTCGGCAAAGCAATAGTAGCCACACTGAACTCACAACACCTCATCATAAAATCTTTAATTGATACTAGAATGACAACCTCACCTATTGGGAAAATTTACACAAAGCAATGCTAAGGGAGACATCATAGATAAGAAATAGATTACACACCCAAATTTCGAAAAGTATTCCAGTGGTTGTTTTCCTGCAGGCCCAGAATAAACAAGAGAACCTTCCGCCAGCAGAATAATGTCGTCAAATTTTCCATACACTGAACCTCTAGGCTGATGTATGGAGCAAATCACAGTATGCCCATCTTTTGCAAGTTGCCTTAGAGTTTCCATTACTTTTTCTGCTTGGAAAGCATCAAGGCCTACAAGAACCACTCCAACTATATTATATTTCTATTATAAAATAAATCTTTTGTATGTGAAAATACTAGAGCAAATAACCAAGAGACAGTTCATTATGAATACACCCTGGGAAAAGTAATGCTTCCACTAGAACATTTGAATATGCAGAAAAGATGAAGTACCAGTTGTAGGTTCATCAGCAAAAATGACAGAAGGACTAGCAATCAGTTCACAGGCCAGAGATAATCGTTTCCTTTCACCGCCACTGACTCCACGGACTTTTGCATCACCCACCAGAGAATCGGCACAAGTGACCTTTCTCACAAAAAAGGCCCAAACTATCAGATGTGCTATTATAAAAAAAAAAATGAAAAAGATATTAAGTATCTTCACATTGCACATCCTTTCACTTGCAGAATCTCATATACCACTCGATATAAAATGATGAATAGAATTTAGTACAAAATAAGAACACATTTGTGCCGAATTCAAAGATTTATTTTCTCTTGTCGGAACAATTCTATAAGAATGTAAAGCACAAGTATTCTGGGGTACAAGCAACTACATGCAGATCCTGTGTAATGTTATTAGAGAGGGAGGTTCGACATCAAAGAAAGCAAAATGGAGGTGGCATACCAAGCCTAGCCTGAATAAGAGGTTGTTAACATATTCATCTCTTTCTTCCACTGAAGATATATCCTGCAGCTGCATTTCAGCAGCAAAAGATAATGTTTCACGTACTGTCAACTGAGAAAAGAAAAGGTCCTCTTGCCTCACGTATGCAGACCTATTGTATTATAAGAGTTGTTATTTAACTCAAATATGAATTCCAGGTAAACAACATATAAGCAAGACATCTTAAGTTCAAGTGAAGTGAGCTCACTTGTAACTTCTCCTCGAGATCTTCTGTCCATTGATCTCCAGACGACCAGACAAATGCAATCGTGGTGTGGCCGTCAGTTGACCAGCCAATACATTCAGCAAGGTTGTCTTCCCTGAACCAGATGGACCCATTATGGCAAGCAACCTACCAGGTTGCGCCTCACCACTTAAATTGTTTAGTAAAAACCTCACCTGAATTTACAAAATAAAATTCAGAAAGGGAAACAAGAGAGGGAATAACCAGGAATAAGGGTGATGCTACTAACGGTTGTGCCACGACGAATTACACAACACACTTTTGTACTATTGATCATGGTCATGATCAATGTTTTAAAAGTCCGTTATGATAATAGCATTTCCTCAATAATAACCTCAATTAACCATCCTACAGCTTTCAAATGAACCAGATAAAAAAAATAAAAAAATAAAAATCATTTACACAACCTAAAGTACAATTAGTACACAGAATAAAATGGTTGTAATTTTGAAGACTAAATCCGATGATGATTTCCTTCACGCATATGCCATAATTGCTATCTGAAATTCTTGAAAACAAAGGACAACAGCGTCATAGAAATAAACAGATATATTAAAAAACTTCATTAAAGTAAAGATCATACACCGTTAAGCTAAATGAATAACAAAATAACACTAAATTTACAAACACATTAAACAGGGAAGCTAGAATCTAGCATGCAATAAGTCAATGACGAAGACTCTATCAGCACTAATTTCATAAATTACAGACAAGGAAAAAAAGAAGGGGTGAAAAGAAAAGACTAACTGATTTAGAAGCTTTATCAGTGAGAGAGCAAGTGATGTTTTCCCACTTAATAGTTACTGGAGGAACTTTCTCGCTGACTCGATCATCTTTTCCATCTTCTCCGGCATTATCAATCCTCTCCTCATCATCAAACTCGTTTTCCGGCAAGAGAGCTGGACCCGGAGCCGAAAACAAGCGAAGTAGCAGCGCCGCCGCAACTGCAACCAGTACCTGGCCGAGTCCTTCATGTTTAGCACCAATCCTTAGCATTTTAAAGCTTTTCCCTGTAGAATTCACACTTTTGGTACCTCCTTCCTGAAACTTATCTTCTATGAGCTTTAGTGGAAAGAAGCTGAGGACTCATAACGTGAGGAGAAGTTGCGAGGTTTGACGGCGGCTTTTAACGGTGTGGTGCGGGTTTTGTGCCAGTCAACGTTGGAACTTACCGTTTATGAAGAACGGGTTTATATTTGGCTGTTTTTCGATCTATAAATCCCGTGAAAGTCTTTTTTTTTTTAGGGGTCGTTTCAATTTTTTCGACATTTGTTGTTGTTGTTTTTTTTTTTTTTTTTTTTTCCGGTGGAGAAGGACATTTGTTTTTAGATGCCCACAATTTTTTTTATGGGTTAATTCGATAATTAAGGTTTGATCGGCCTTGATAGGTTTTCAATCTAGCCGACAGAGTATCAGATCGATCATAGTTGACGATACGGGATTTCACCCCTCCACGTGGAATTATCTAATTGGTCCAGCTGACATGTGGAAAAGTCCAAGTATATTATCCACATCGGGTCGAATACTGAGACGAATCAATGATCACCACCGCCGCCAAAGCAGATCTTGCAAGTGTGTCAACTCTCGAGCACCCATGTGTCGGTGTCATACGAGTCGATATCGAGCTCCAAAGCCAGGTTCCCGGGCCCAATAATCTAGAGGGTTCTTGGGCAGCGAAAGAAAGCGCCCATTAAAAAGGCAATTATGTCAATAGACCAAACCGCCCCAGGATTAGAGGCGGAAGAAGGCGTGGCACGTTGCTATAAATACATCATTCCAGAGCTACGTAAGGCGATTCCCTGACAATACATTGAGATACGTAAGCAATCCAAGATACATTCTTGGACTCACCATAGAACCCTAAAATAACCCCCAAAATCATCTTTGATTCTATCATCCCTAGATTAAATTGGCTCAAATTATCATGACAAAATCCAAAGATCGTCATTGGCGCTAGAAGGAGGGCCTTCTATCGGTGATGGATCAAGGAGGTGGTTCGTGATCAATTTAATGCCAAAACGCAGATCTGATCGGTGGTTGATTGCGAAAATTGAACCGTTGAAACAGGATTCCCACCGTTCAGATTCAAGGATAAGGAGGGAAGAACAAGCCCTCAAAATTTCGTGACGATCGGAGTCCGTTTAGATGCCCGATCGAAGCCGGAAAGTATCTCTTTGTATTACTAAAACGCAAAGAAAGCGACCAAAACGATCGGATCGACGGATTATTGCTGGAGTTTTAACCGTTGAAACAAGATCCCCACCGTTCAGATTCAAGGATAAGGAGGGACGAACAAGCCCTCAAAATTTCATGACGATCGGAGTCGTTTGGAGGCACAAAGCCGCCGGAAAGATGCTGCTTCGCGCCGCCATAAACGCAATGGACACAGCAGATTAGATCTACGGGCCGTGACAGAGATTGAGCAGTTGAAAGACGATCTCCACCGGTCAAATCAAAGAATAAAGAGGGACGAACAAACCCTCAAAATTTTGTGTCGATCGGAGTCCGTTTAGATACCCGATCGTCGCGAGAAGGTTGTTCAGAATAAAGAAAACGCAACAGCCCCGAAACGCAATCGGATCGATGGCTTATTGACGGAGTTTCAACCGTTGGAACAAGATTTCCACCGGTCAGATTCAAGAATTATGAGGACCGAAGAAGCCCTCAAAATTTTAGACAGATCGGAGTTCATTTGATTTCTCGATCGTGGCAAGGAAGTTACTGCGAGCACGTAAACGCAGCAGGATTCGGACAGCAGCTGCCAGATCGGCGGCTTATTCTCGAAGATTGAGCCGTTGGAATACAAATTCCACCGTTCAGTTTGAAGAAGAAGAAGGGACGAACAAACCCTCAAAATTTCGTACCGATCGGAATCCGTTTGAGGTCTTATTGCCACCAAAAAGACACTGCTGTGGCGCCTCGAGAAGAAAGCTGCGAGTTGTCTCACCGTATCTAGCTATCCATGAAGCGAAGTTCTCGAGCTCCAAGGATCGAGCCGAGCTCTTTAGCTCTCCAGGTTCTTACGATTGTTATTTTAAATTCTTATATACTCTGTAAGTCTTTATTATATGTGTAATGTTTTTATCACAATCGCATTGCACCACAAAGACTCGAGATATCGAGCACCGTCATTCGAGCTCTACGGACTCGTCTTGCCCTACATCCGAGCTCGACTCGGCATCATATTTGGAGCTCTCTGGAGCGTATCTTTTATAAGACCGAGCTCGTCTCGGCATCATATTTGGAGCTCGGCTCGGCGTTATCTTTTATAAGACCGAGCCCGGCTCGGCGTCATCTTTTGTAAGACCGAGCTCGGCCTCGGCATCATATTTGGAGCTCTCTCGAGCGTATCTTTTATAAGACCGAGCTCGGCCTCGGCATCATATTTGGAGCTCGGCTCGGAGTTATCTTTTATAAGACCGAGCCCGGCTCGGCGTCATCTTTTGTAAGACCGAGCTCGGCCTCGGCATCATATTTGGAGCTCTCTCGAGCGTATCTTTTATAAGACCGAGCTCGGCCTCGGCATCATATTTGGAGCTCGGCTCGGCGGTATCTTTTATAAGACCGAGCTCGGCTCGGCGTCATCTTTTATAAGACCGAGCTCGCCTCGGCATCATATTTGGAGCTCTCTCGAGCGTATCTTTTATAAGTCCGAGCTCGCCTCGACATCATATTTGGAGCTTTCTCGAGCGTATCTTTTATAAGTCCGAGCTCGGCCTCGGCATCATATTTGGAGCTCTCTCGAGCGTATCTTTTATAAGTCCGAGCTCGGCCTCGGCATCATATTTGGAGCTCTCTCGAGCGTATCTTTTATAAGACCGACCTTGCCTCGGCATCATATTTGGAGCTCTCTCGAGCGTATCTTTTATAAGACCGAGCTTGGCTCGGCGTCATCTTTTATAAGACCGAGCTTGGCCTCGGCATCATATTTGGAGCTCTCTCGAGCGCATCTTTAATAAGACCAAGCTCGCCTCAAAGATAATATTCGAGCTCGAAGGCAATCTTATGTAAGTCCGCTTTGCCATCTAAGCATGATACCAACAGATTACACCAAATAAGCTAAACCTTATCTCAATTAACTTCTGCTTTTACATTTTTATGTCTTGTAATAAGTCCATGTGACAATTTCATAAATATTCTACTAAGCATGTCTTTCCTCGAGACGCTTTTGTGTTTGTTATGATTTACTGACCTTCACATTGCAAATCTACCACGATACAAAATGGCAAAGGCCAAAATTCGACCCGACCTTAAAGCAAAAGAAGTCCATGTGATTAAAAGATAAAAGAGGCAAAAGTCAACCACAACTACAAATCCTCGACACGATGAAGTCGGAATAATATGGTGAATAAAGCCAAGTCACCGACGGATGCTTATATCACCTCGACACGATGCGAGTAGAAATAAAAGCAGTTGAAAAAGCCAAGTCACCGAGTGAGCTTATATCACTCCCGACCGCCCAAGAAGCCACGATGCTAAGCGGTTGGAAGATCCCACGATGGATACCCTATTCGACCGATTCGAAGCACCACGAAGTGCGGCAATGAGTAGGATTTTTCAATTCGACCATGTCGAAGCCCGACGAGGCAAGACAGACGATTCGAGCTCCGACCAGATAGCCAAGTCAAGCCGATAAGGCGATCTGATGCTTAGTCGACTCATATCCAAGTGTACCATGAGTCATGTACTCATACTACACTTTGAGGGCCACAGGGAATTAAGTCCAAAGGACTACACCCCACAAGGCAGCTTTTGCAAGGAATTAAGTCCAAAGGACTACACACCTGAGCAAATATTCAACAACACAAACAACATTCAAAGGAAAGGTCAGAATTCAAAATTCATAATTCAAAAGTCCCAGGGATCGAATCGTGAAAGACAGACAACAAAAAGCGACAAGCAACATACTGCAAAAATTGAAGCAAAATAAAACTAGGCGTCATATTTGGAGCTCACCGATGAGTGAATCTGTAATAAGTCCGAGTTCGACTCGGCATCTTACCTCGGAGCTATATTATTTTGGAACTCACCCTACCGAACTGGCGGGTCGAGCTATCTTATTTTGGAACTCACCCTACCGAACTAGCGGGTCGAGCTATTTTTTTTGGAACTCACCCTACCGAACTGGCGGGTCGAGCTATTTTTTTTGGAACTCTCCTAGCCGAGCATGGCGGGACGAGCCTTCTTATTTCGGGAACTATCCCTATGGTTATTGCGACTTTTTGACTAGTGCCTGGCGTATCTCGAGGATCCACTCCGCAAAGGATCTACTCAACGGTCTACGAGGATCCGCAAGTCGGATGCCTTCAGTGTCGACAGTCAACGTTTACAAGTCCTAATAGGACGAAAACGCAATGGCATCGAAGTCCGAGTCGACAGCGGCGTAATCTGACTCCCAAGAGAGAGAATTTACTAGGGCATCGAGGCCGGGCAACATGATCATTTCGATCGGATACCGGTGAAGCTAAAAGTTCCATGGAACCAAAAGGCTAAGGCATCGAGTTCGGACCAAGTCCAAAACTCGGCGATCATGTGTCATGAGTCATGAGCGACAAAGAAACACCACGACACCGAGATCCAGAGCGACATTTACGTATTACGGTCTTATTAGGCGGTAAGTACTAGGACATCGTGGCGGAAATATCTATCTATCGACAACCGAAAGAGCATCGATTCCGACAAACGAAATGAGACAACCAGGGCATCTCTTCTACCACGCAACAACAAAGAAAAGTCCAAAAAATGCTAAAGCATAGAAGACAAGTTACATATGGTCGACAAATGGAACTCATCGAAAGTATAACGAAGATGATGAATCTGCATTATACTTTGGAGGCAACAACGAGTCGACATTGAATACTCGAGAAAAAGCGAGCAAAGGAATGGGAATCGACATGCAACAAAAGTGTTTGACACCAAATACTTGTAAAAATTTCAGCATTTATAACAAAAAAGCCTAGTCACAAAGACTGGCCAAATATGATCCAAACCTAAGGTTCTCATGATACTTGGAGGGCAGATATCGACATATATGCATCGACATGAGAGAGGCCGATGTGCAAATAAGGCCAAAGGCATGATAAAGCAAGATGGTCTACTTCAAAGACCAAAGAAAAGAAGGAAAAATGTAACAATTTTTCAAGGAAAGAATAAGCCAAGTCCAAATGACCGCTAATTGTTTATCTGAGATGGAAGCCAACGACAACGATGGTTAAAAAGGGCAAAGCCTAAGAAGAAGCATCTTTTTGGCGTTAAGGAAAAGTCTCAAGATCATTAGACTAACATTCGAGATCCGCATGCCGCACTCCAAAATCCAGCAAATCGATTCTTCGTGAGAAGTCGACCTCGACGAGACAGTCCCAAGTTGGACATCTCATCATTCCTTCGACAGCTACGGCATCGAAGTCGATGTCAACTTAGCCACACGTTATAAGTCCTAGGGACAGATAATGCTAAGATAAAAAAGTTTGCAAAGCAGACATGGAAAGGCCGTATGTCGGACTCCACAGGAAGTAAGTCTGCAGGGCCGATTTAAATTCAGAGCATTGGATAGCGATGGCGAGATATACTTTGACAGATCGGACCGACCTCAAGAGCTCGAGGACAGATCTGGGGGGCTTATGGCGACGGGATTTCACCCTCCACGTGGAATTATCTAATTGGTCCGGTGGCATGTGGAAAAGTCCAAGTATATTATCCACATCGGGTCGAATACGAGGCGAATCGGTGATCACCACCGCCGCCGCCAGATCTTGCAAGTGTGTCAACTCGAGCACCCATGTCGGTGTCATACGAGTCGATATCGAGCTCACCAGGTTCCAGTGCCCAATAATCTCTAGAGGTTGCTTGGGCAGCGAGCAAGGCCCATTAAAGGGCAATTATGTCAATAGACCAAACCGCCCCAGATTAGAAGGAAGAAGAAGGGCATGTGCTATAAATACATCATTCCAGGAACTACGTAAGGCTTGATTCTGGACAATACATGAGATACGTAGGCAATCCAAGATACATTCTTGGACTCACCATAGAACCCTAAAATCACCCCCAAAATCATCTTTGATTCTATCATCCCTAGATTAAATTGGCCTCAAATTATACATGACAAATCCAGCATCGTCAATAGTCTAAATTGGTGAGTGTTTGTAATTTTTTATGGGTTAATTCGATAATTGAATCTTGATTGGCGTCACAAGGTTCCCGGTATAACCGTCAACAAGGAGATAAATGTAAATCTATCATTTTTTATGTTGTCAGAAACATCAGGTTTGCGGTATATGGATTTTGAGGTGGATATCTGGCTATAATAGTGTATAAAAGCGGTGTTTGCCGGTGGTGTCCGGCGGCGGTGTAGGATTCCGGCGGTGGTGTTTTATCGGAGAAGAGGACGAGGGCAATTTGGCTTTGCCATATGTTTTATATCAATTTTGCCCCATGATGAATGAAGTTACATAGCTCCCCTATTTATAGGGGGAGCCACCGACTGAAGTTGATTTATTTACAAATAAAGACACATAGTACCAAATAGATATTTATCTACAGTAACGGGCTCGTAGTGGAGCTGATAGGTCGCGGTCCCGAGGGCCTTGCCGACCGTTGTATCTTTTATATCATTGTCTCGCTGGACTTGAGGTAGCTCTTCCTTTAAATGTTATGATCGAGGTCGCTGGCGGACCCGTTTATCGAATGAGATCGCATGTCGGCCCCCTAATCCCTTTTGTCGTCGCATAGGGTTGAAAGCTTGGAATTGATTTGAAGGCTCGCGGTCCTAATTTGGTTGCGAGCTCGTGGCGTAAAATGGCGGTGGCCTCATCCACTAATGTCGGTGACCGGTTGGATCCGAATAAGGATCCGCGGACCGAAGTACGATTTAGGCACATCAATGGCCCCCCTACTCCGTGCCTTAATCATTTTCTTGAAATGTTAGGCGGGGAGTAATAGTCTGTTTGCGGATCTGTTGCCTTGAAAAACTGTGATGGCTCGCTGTTGTGGCGGATCGCCTGTTAGCTTTGCCTCAGTGCCTTGCTCAGAGTAAGTCTTTTCGTTGCTTGTGTGTAGTTGATGAACTTGGCCTCTTGTGGCATGTGCCACGAATTGATTCTGACTTTGTGGTTTTTGCGTCGTGAATCGATTTAGCCTTTGGTGGCTTGAGAGCTTTTACTCTTGTAGAGGGCTTGCTCGAAGACGAGCTCCAAAATATGATGCCGACCTATAGGTCGGTCTTACGAGAAGGTTCGCTCGTAGGCGAATTCCAAATATGATGCCGACCTAGAGGTCGGTCTTATAAAGTGCTCGCTCAAAGGTGAGTTCTAAATATGATGCCGAGCTGGAGTCGGGCTTATAGAAGATGCTCGAGGCGAGCTCCAAATATGATGCTGAGCTGGAGTCGGGCATAGAGTGCCGATACTGTTTATCGGGCTTAGAGTGCCAATATTGTTTATCGGGCTTGGAGTTCCGATACTGTTTACCGGGCTTGAATTGGTGTTGGTGAAAACCACCAGCTATGTGCTGCGCATTGAAGCGGACAGGCTTAGTCGCCGATAACGTTCTATCGGGTTTAGGTCGCCGACAACGCTCTGTCGGGCTTTAAGTGCCGTGCATGAAGCGACGGGCTTAAATGCCGATAACGCTCTATCGGGCTTAAAGTGTCATGCACGGGCTTAGATGCCGATAATGCTCTATCAGGCTTAAAGTGCCATGCATGAAGCGACGGGCTTATCATTGTAGAGAAATCCATGTTGATGGCGAGCCTGTAGCAGAGAGCTCGTAATAAGATAGCTTGTAATAAATGAGCTCGCTGATATGGAGCTTGTAATAAATGTTTACTTTGCTTTTGTAACGATTTTCCCAAAGTATTTTTGAGCTCGCACCTTTATTTTTGCTCGAAATATATCACCTTTTTCGAGTCCGCTATTTGTGTTGTTAATACGCGTATCCGTAAATGTATATATATATATATATATATATATATATATATATATATATATATATATATATATATAGCCCCCTTGTTTTTGGTGAGGTCGAGGAAATTAAAGCATCGAACTTGTTAAAAATAATTGAGCTAAAAGCTTACTTGTTTATGTGGAGCTCGCTAACTGAATTAAAAATCCGATGTGTGGCCCCCTTGTTTTAAGCAAGGTCGTTGCGGGCTTGGTTGAAATAAGTTTTGTTGAGCTCGATGACTGAATCGAAAAATTCCCGTATGAGGCCCCCTTGTTTCGAGTAAGATCGGAGCTATGACGTAACGAGCTTGCTGGGAACAAATTTTGAACCAAAGTATAAGCTCGATAAAAGAATTTTCCGCGGCCCCCTCATTCTGGACAAGATTGAGATCTCGAGTAACTTGTCTGAAACAAATGTTGAGGTCGAGCTTAGAGCTGGCCGATGAGGTCGGACTTAGAGCTTGCCGAGCTGAAGGTCGGGCTTAGAGCTGGCCGATGAGGTCGGACTTAGAGCTTGCCGAGCTGAAGGTCGGGCTTAGAGCTGGCCGACTGGTGTCGGGCTTAGAGCTAGCCAGCTGAAGGTCGGGCTTAGAGCTGGCCGATGAGGTCGGACTTAGAGCTTGCCGATAAGGTCAGACTTAGAGCTTGCCGAGCTGAATGTCGGGCTTAGAGCTGGCCGATGAGGTCGGACTTAGAGCTTGCCGAGCTGAAGGTCGGGCTTAGAGTTGGCCGATCGGTGTCGGGCTTAGAGCCTAAGCCTTGGTGAAGGTCGGGCTTAGAAGTCGGGCCGATGAGGTCGGACTTAGAGCTTGCCGAGCTGAAGGTCGGGCTTAGAGCTGGCCGACTGGTGTCGAGCTTAAGGCTAGCCGAGCTGAAGGTCGGGCTTAGAGCTGGCCGACTGGATAAGGACTCGCCTAAGTTTAATTCAAATAAGCCATAAATCTCACACAACCAAATCTAAAAGTCTGTCTCAAAACACGTCTGCTTCAAAACAGGCTTGAGAGGTTGTAATAAGAGAACCCGAATATAGAGATTGAGAAAACCGTAATTGCTAAATTCTGTAATAAGAGAGAGCTTATACTTGGCGAGCTTGATAGCTCGCATTTGGTAGAAGACAACCCTTAAAGTTATACTTCCTCTGTCTCCATCAATTTCGGTCTTGTTGGTTTAATCATCTCTTCTGCCAGCATCCTCTTGAAAGAAGATAGAGGCTCACAATACTGACCCAACCATGTATAACCATCAATAAGACTAGTCCAAGAAATTACATTCTTCACAAGCATCCAATCAAAATAATGCTGAGCCAAACTCATTCGACCACACTTAACAAACCCAGTAGTCAAAACATTCCAAATAACAGAATTTCTAAGTCATTTACTCAAATACCTTCTCCGCATCTACCAAGTATCCTCATTTCACATACATATCTACCAAAGCTGTAGGCACATGTACATATCTATCCTCAAACCCAATTCTTAAAACAGCAGCAATGGAACATTTTCCCAAAATTGGGTTCAAACAAATTGGAAGCAGCTTTGAGAATGAAAGAATAGGTAAAGCTGTCAAATGAAAAATACCCATTATCCTGCACCTGATACCGAAGATATCTAGCAGAGATAGCATGGCATGGACCCGGAAACTTCCAGTCATCGGCCCGAAATCGAACGACGGTGATGAAAAGGGATTGCGATGTAGACGATGGCATTTTTTCTCTGCTGTGGTCTCTGCTCTTTCGACCGCTGCTGGTTTTATCCGGTCGTCGTGAGGAGATTTTGAATGGTATTGTGATACAAAGTGTTGCTGCCATTGGAATCTCTACGTGTGGTTTTGAAGATGGAATTCAGGCTGTTTTGGATGCCGGTGTGCTTCCGATTTTGTTTGGCTTAATTAACGCCCCGCACTTGGGCCCAGAGTGCAGTAGCGTTAAATAGGTCGTAAATCTTTCCGGTCAGTCTTGGCCAGCCGTCTGTGCTTGATCAAAAGTGCAGGGTTCTGAGCCTTTATGTCACTTATACTTATATGGGGGTGGCGTTCTCTTATTTTACCGATGTAGATTTCACATTCTCCCTTATAAGGATCGACGTCTCTCGCAGCGAATGACGGCCGAGGCTTATTCGATCGTCCTACCAGAGAGAATTAGCAGAGCCATCCTTACACCGTCTTCTTATGCGGTCTGTAGCATAATTCCGCCTCGATAATAAATCGATACGATCACATTCTGTATGCCTGGGACGGCGGTGCAGTAGCGTTAAATGGGTCATAAATGATCCGGTCAATCGCTTAGCCCGCCGTCGTCCTCGCTTGATCTAAAAGGCTAAACCAAGAGTTATGAGGCGGCTTTATGTCTCACACTTATATCGGGGTGAGCATTCTCTTATTTTACCGATGTGGGACTTTACATTCTCACCTATACCCGGAAAGCTGAATCTTCCCAGCCGAAACCACACTTCTGGCACACTTGACTTCTTTCGATCTCAACTTCCGTCATGGCACCACAAGCTTGTTGAAGAACCAGAAGGATTCTGGCTGTAGGGTTTCTGAGAATTCTCGGGAATGAGAACATGCATCTGCCATCCTTTCTATCTGACGGTTTGATCCAATTCTTGTGCCAAAAAGAGTTAGCTTGGAGAATAAATAAAATTGAAAAGTGATAAGTTGAGTACTAGGTGTAGGAAAAGTGTATAGTGCGTGGAGTGATTTACGGAACAGATCCGTAATTTACGGATTTAATTAGTGAATATTAAACTAGAAAGTAAATCATGCGACTAGAATAATTCATATTATCTAGCAGATCTAACAAAAAAACAACATTACGTGCAGATCTAACTCGAACAACGAATAGGAAAATTATGATGCATAAAATAAAGGACTAGAGATCAAACCGAGGCGAGTAAATACTCTTTCCTTAAGACAAATTGCTCCGGTATATGTGCACGGTGAATTGCAATTGTCTCCCAAGATACAACGGCTTTCGTCTCGGATTTAGAGGCACTTCAAAAATCCGAGCTCCGGCAAACTTACATAGTGCTCCAACTTCTCTTCGACTCAATATCTAAATCTATATGACTGACTTTTTGTGGTGGAAAGACACAAGAGAAAATTCGATGATTAAACTTTCATCCATGGCCGGGGTTCTTTATATAGTGGAGAGGATGGCCCGTCTTGAATGTGATTGGCGGAAACACATCATCAGACTTTTCCCTGAAAAAGAAAATAGGGCGAAAATTATAAATAAAATTGGCCAAATATTTCCACAATTCGATTGGTCGGATGGCGTGTCTTACGAATTCGATTGGTCGAGATGATTTAATCGCTCGACTTTTCCTCAAGAAAAGTTATTACGCCGAAAATAATAATCAAATTTCGAAATTAATTTAATTAAATTAATTCCGGACCGACTTAATTTAATCAGAATTCATTTCTACATTATTCTGGAACCTTCCAACCGCCTCACGATTAACTAATTAATTTTCTAGTTAAATTCAAACGAACTTTTGTCCAAAAAATTAATAGTAACACCCTAACCGAGCCGAGCTCGAGCACGAGCCGAGCCGGACGGACGGCGGCGCGCGCGAGCGTGTGGAAATATCTAAGTCCTGCCTCCTGCACAAAAGTGCCTTGCCCCTTAGGGCACATTTATAAGAGAATACTGTTAAGGGTGATTTTATACGATTTCTAATGATATATTTTATAATGATTTCCACCACATTTATATAATTTGCATAGAAAATGAAGCGTTTAACGGTTTATTGAAGCAAGTGGGGTTTTAAATGATTTATTTGCAAAGTTGGTTGAATTATGTGTTTTTATTGTTGATTTCTTATCTTTATGAATGTGATTACACTTTGCAATGTTTTGATGTCTTGTAGATATATATTTTCGATCTAAAAGATGATTAAAAGAAGATAAAGTTCAGATTTTGAGCATTATTATATCATTTCAAGTCATTAATTCCTTAGATTTATCTAAATGTATAAGTAGTAGGTATTATATAAAATATTATGTTTTTACTAGTTTTTTTGTCTATAGGTTTATGAAGCCAGGAGTAATAAGTGTAGAATTTACGTTTATTATTTATCTATGATTATCTATCAAAACCTATAAAAAATATATCAGTATAAAAATATATCCACAGTACAAATATTATCTTGTTAAAACTTTGTTTCAGATTTACTCGTGGTTCGTTTCTTTGTGTTCGTAAAAAAGATAAAAATTCTGCATGAGACGGAACTAAAGAGTCAATCACTTGAGACGAGAGTTTTACTGATCAAGCAAGAAAAATCTAAGAGAATGACAAAGAGAATATTTTGGAGACAAAGAGAATATTTGATGAAGAAGGCACGTTTTGGAGTCCTAAAATATGGATTTTGAAGGATGGAAGAATATCCACAAACTTTTCATAGATCAACGGATCATTTTTCCAACGCACTTCTACCGTAACTGTTTTCGATGGAAATTTGACCCGACTTAGAGGCATTTTCAGGAGAAGAGTTCTTGATGAAAGTTGTAGATACTAAAATGAGCTTTCCAACGCATTTTGAATCACGTCAATCGGAGGTCTACAACTCAAGTTATGTTTTTTTTACCGAACGGAAAAACGGACGAACCAGAAGATATATTTTTGTATCAAATGGTGCATGTGGAGTGTAATAATGATTCCTAACAAACTCCAAACCTCACTCCAAGCCTCCATAACAAACTCATCATGACTCCCAAGCCTACATAACAACCTCCTAGCCTCCCCCAAATGATACCTCCCTTATATCACCTCCCATTATATATATGATACTAGTGGCAATACTTACGCCGTGCAAGGCACGGCGTGCCCGTTAAAGGCATAAATGAGAAGTGCATTCATAGAAATGATATAGTCATGGATTTTTATTAATATGAAGCCATACAGTTCAAAAGATACATAGAGTGATTGAGACACCATCTATGATGGTTACTGTTCAGCTACCATAAGCTAGAAAAAATAATGAAATACAACCATTGCAAACACTCATAGTTATCTATATTACAACACCATTAAACTTTATCCTTGATAAAAAAAAATAATGGTGGTAATATACTAACTGCATTTCTCTACTACATCAAAGTTTGGCTCTAACGAAGCATACAAAACTGTCAGGACTGCATTTAATACATTAACCATCAAAAGGTGCAGCCAAGATTAATATGTCTACAACATGAAGGATATAATACTGATGCAAGCATTTCAAAAGAGCAAACAAAAACAAGATTAGTTCATAGAAACAGATTGTCAAGGTTAAAATATAGTTTCAACAGCAGAAACTTGGAATGCGAGTATCATTAGCATTCATATGCATTCTACCCAAAAGAAAAATCATGAAATGTACAATTGATGTATACAGCCTTTAATGGTCAATCACCAATAATAAAACACATCGTCAAGTCCTTTGTATATTCCCTGTTTTTCTACTTATCAGATCTTCAATTGGATTTAATTGACATAACATGTTTTGAGATCTTCAATTGGATTTAATTGACATAACATGTTTTGCGTTCTCATTGTTCATCAATATACAACTCGACTTTATACGCCTTCACATATTACATAAAGTGCATTTGGCCTTTGAATTTTTAATATTACACACAACAAATATGTAAAGAATACCATAAATAATGGCTACATGCAGTTGCGTATTACTTTAAGGTCTTCTTAGAAGTTAACAATGTTGGACAAAAGAAAATAGAAGGAATGATGTTTCCCCTGATATTTAGATGGATTGCTTTCACTTCCAGCTAAGAGCTGAAGATTAGCTATACTCACCACTTGAGCGAAAATAGCCTTCTTCGCATATTTATGAAGAGTAATTGTCCTTGTTATGTCCGTTGGCCTTTTACCACTGAACAACTCCAGAGAGAATATGCCATAACTGCACAAGTGTTCACATTCGTGCACCAATTGCATATTCTGCGTTATGGAAACAGAGGAAAAATCAAGAATCAAATTAACATAAAGATTTTGGGGTGCTCATAAACAACATACATGTCGAGAGAAAACTATATAACACGAAACATAATTGTTGTTTGCACCAAACATAATATCCGACAACACATTCCAGTGCTTTACAATCCAAATCATATGCATTAAGCTTACACTTCTTTCTACAATGCAAGTTAGATTGCACACCCACGTGTTCTTTTTTTTATGAGGCTAAAAGTCTCAAGAGCTCACAAAGAGAGAATACAGTAAAAGGGATTTCCTCTTTCTAAGGAGAAGTGTAATACTTTGAAAGAATGCAAAAAACAACCAGAAATATAAAACTGAAAAACTTCTCAAGCTTCCATTAACATAAAAATTAAGACAGCAAATACTCACCAGATACACCTCTCGCTAATGCCTTCAAGACGACAAATCCCTCGGTCACGCCACCTTTCACTAATCAATAAATTAAGAAACAATGTATGGTAAAGCAAAGAAAAAAAACACACCAGTATTAAAAAACCATTATGAAATAAAGTGTAGATAATTGTAAAAACAGAGCGCAAGAGAATTATAATGTGGCATTTCCGGAAGGACAAAATTTGCAGAATTTGACATAATACAACAATGATCTTTTCGGATATGTTGTGCAGCTAAATCCACAATCATTCAAGCTAAAAACAATCAAAACACATGTAAAACTAAGTTGCTTGGAAATAATACTTTGTGTACATTCATTTGTAAATTGTATGCTAAGTTGATTAAAAGAAACGCTAATTGATCCATTTAAGTCACACATATGGAAAGGGACATCTCATTACTTTTGAAGTTGTTTGGAATTCATCGCCACATAGAAAATCCAAACCAAGACACACACAACAAAATTAATTGAAAAACAAATATTACACATAGTTCAATCCAATTTAACAAAAAAATGGAAAAGATGAAAATTAGTGAAAGGTATCTCCATATACGGAAAATAATAACGTATCAGTATCAACACATTTTCTACTGAGATTGTGCTCATAACCAAAAACCCAATAGACAACAATAGCAATTAGAGTCTTAACGAGAAAATGTATGAAAAACAAAGTAGAAAGTGACCTCATTGATTGCAAGAATCGCCCAATGCTCTTCTTCACCTTCCTTATAAAGTACTCTGAAACTAATTACAAACAAAAAGAACAGAACAAATTCACCATCAGTCATCTACAAGATTGTATAAAAGAATACAACATTTACACTTTCACACCAGTATATGTACAACACAAAACCTAAGCAAAACCCACAATAGAATATAAAAGAAGAGCTACTTTCTACCCAAATAATTTTGATTTATATGAAATTACCCCAATCAACAAAGGCAGCAAAGTAACATGCACTTTTCTTCCCCTCATAATGGCAAACACTACCTACTTCATTTCCTTCTTTTACATAGAACATTCAACTAATAGATGTGTTCAGTAAAATAAAAGTAAAAAAATAAAAAATAAAAAGGGACACTAAATCATAAATCTAACATGTTTCCTGGTGCAAAGAGCTCAACAAGACCACCAGGTACTGGTACTATCACTTGGGTTCCAACTTCCAATTCTGCAGAAACACATAAAAACAATTATAATTATAGAAGTTCAAGGTGCAAATTTGTGTTTTGATAGAAACTTAATTTAGCATAAACTAATGTTTTATCTGAAGTAGAGTTGTTGTTGCTCAAGTGCCATCTAGCTTGCTTTGACATGATTACTTCTCCATGAATACTGGGAAAAAAAATTAGAACCCACTTGCATAAAACATTTAATTAACCAAATAATGTTAAGAGATGAACATTTGATGCAATAATAGAATGGGTTTCGCAGTACCCATAAGTATGAATAAAGGAAAATTAGCTAGTTCTTTGCAGGCTTCAGTTCTCACAAGATGTTGAATCCTATCATCTCTACATCTAGGGAGAAAATGTTGCTCTTTTCCTTTATCCTCTTTCACTTTCAACATTTAATGCATATCACAGGCAATAAATTGTGTAAATGTGTTCCACTCGGATGATCTCCAATGCGGGAAGGTGTTTTTTTTGACAAAGATAGTAGAAATTAGCAAGAAAAATGTATAATTTAAAGGAGAAAAAAAAGAGAAAGCGGCTATACACACTGGACAAAGAACTTACCTTGCTATTAACCTTTGGATTCCGATTTCGTTGCAGAAATTAGTAGGAAAAACCAGAGGATAAAACACATGCTTTAGCCACCCATCCAAATCCGCCGCCATCAATCAAAATCGGATCAAGAAATCCAATATTATTGAGCTAACCACCAAATCCACGGATATAGCAAACAAATCCTCCATTTTCCACCGTATAATGCAGACACCAGTCTACTCAATCAATTCCTATAGAGGATTTTTTTTAATAAGGAATTTCAATGTATTGGGAAAATATTTTCCTGAATGTATGATTTTTTTTTTATAAATATAAGCTGACACGTGTCAAGTGAAGAACTTGCCACGTGTCAGCATGTAAGCACATCAAAATTGTAGAACAGAGGGGACGTGGAGCATTGTTGAGGCATTTGCCTCTCTTTTTATAATATATAGATAACATATACACACAAAAGGGGAGAACTCCACCATTCACCTAAAAAAGAGAAATGGCCGACCCATTTCTCCTTAATGGCTGCCCCTTTTTCCATCTTTTCTTCACTTTCTATCTCTTTAAGACTTGAAGTAATATGTATGCAAATATACATATATGTCTATGTATGAATATGTGCATACTTGTATGAATGAATAAAGTTATATGTATACATATGTCTA
The DNA here is from genome assembly GCA_026214975.1 of Gentiana macrophylla. Lineage (NCBI taxonomy): Eukaryota > Viridiplantae > Streptophyta > Magnoliopsida > Gentianales > Gentianaceae > Gentiana > Gentiana macrophylla. Next base: position 140,777,177 of record CM047805.1, on the reverse strand, counting down.
TGTATGTATATGTATATGCTTGTATGTATAAATCAAGTTATAATAAAAGCGATGATGAGAAGCTAAAGCACGTTGAACAAGCCTTGTGAAGCCGATTCTTAGCAACATCTCGATTTTAATTTGGATTATCTTGTAAGTTTTAATAAAAATTGTATCTTTTCTATGTTTTGATTGTTGTTATGTAATTTATATCGAGAGATGGTTGTTGTTTGATGTTTAACGTTTGACGAGAGTCGTAGTTAAACTTAGATCACCATAGTAAAGATTGGATTTTTAACCTAAAAATAACGAGTTGTTAGGTTGAATATCTAGATTGCGAAATTGAGAGATTTCACACCTTGTTTTTAAAGCGTTAATCTTTAAAATCGAGAGATGAAAGATTAATAGGCGAATTATCTAGAGTAGAAATTCATACCTTCGATAGGTGAATCACAATTTTTATTAAATCATCACTAGATAATCTAGAGAAGAAATTGAGGTTGCGGGAATCGGTGGATCATTGCTTGTTCGTTGTTAAATAAATTGAGAAAAATCGTTTGTGCTGTTTTGCTTCGTTTTCATCGTAGTAACCGTAGTAAGTTTATTATAGTTTTAGTTATAGATTAGTAACAACTTAGTTAGTTCGGTTCGTAATTATCTTTCCTGGCTTTGGATTGACAACCCTCTGTCTAGTTATTTGTTTTCGTTTTTAGTTTTTTTTTTATTTCTCGTGACACTTTTAGAAAAATTAAGAACTAGACCAACCTCGATTCCCTGTGGATCGACTCCGGTTTTTAATCGCTATACTACGATCCCTGCACTTGGGGTAAACCGGATTTATTTATTACTTGTTTGTTTTGCTTTGCTATAAAATCCGAGACAAATACACTAGCCTTTATATATGGAGCTCAAGTCTCCCATCTTTCCAATGTGGGATATTGAGTTGAGATACCCCCTTCAACTCTTATCTCCAACACATTTTCAACCAACTTTAGGCATTAATTTCTCATTCACACGACATCCGAATCGAGTGATTCAAAAGCCCATCATCAACTACTCCGTATGGAGTATTTAATGATATCATTAACTCTCGATGACATACATCGGAGCCTATCCGTAAATCGCGCTAAAGTTGACTATTCAACCCTTCAAAAAGGGCTTTTTCTCCAACACTAGGGTGGTATGTCAACTAGGTAAGCCAAGGAAGGATACAATGTGCTTGAAATAAGAAAGGTTGCTTGGGTTACAAGCTAAACAAGATGATTCCATGTTAGGAAAAAGTTGAAGTTGGTTCCAAAATGAAGATTGAGACATTGTATCATAATACAAAAGATAGCTACCAAAAGGAAAACAAAAGGACACCTTGCAGATGAAATTCTTTTGATAGGGTGGAATTCTGCAAGATACGGTGGTCTACAAAGACTTCAGAGGCAACTTGAAAGGATGGTAATAAGCTTTCATATAAACCTTTAGAAAGTGGAGACGTTAAAGGAAACATCACATGATAGACTTGGAAACATTAACTGTGAAGGAAAGAGAATACTAAACTTGAGGACATTAAGCAGGTGACCTTGATTGTTAAAAATTTGGTTAACAAGAGAATTGGATGTTGGCGAACTAGGAAAATCTTCAGTTCGCATGAGTGTAGCAGATGAAACATCACGCAACAGAAACTCAAAGTAAAGGTGCAAGGCCGAACACCAAAAAGACTAGACAATCTAGAATCAGAAAGAGAGTAAGGGTCTCCACATGGAGCCATGGAGACAAAACGAGTACACCAAAAGGTCTCAGAATAAAATAAACACTTGTTAAGAAGTGTCCAAGTTTGCAGTAGTCAAAGAGAGGTTATTTCAAGATTTAAAGGAAATAGAAATTTCCCTCAAGGAATTGTAAGGGAATAACAAAAGTTTGAATAATTAAGCGTCAAACAAGATTTTAAGTGAAGAGGAAACGACACTTAAGAATTGTCGGATAAGGTTTGATTTCAATGAATTAATCCAAACCTTCAAGGGAAGTTTAAACTATCATTGACGATTCAATTCAAGGGTTCAATGTTGCACTACTCGAGAGGAATAGTACGCTGCCAAGGAATAAATGCTCGAGGTTAATCCTCATGTGGGAATGAAAAGGTTAAAATAAAATAGACTTTCAACCGGTGTAACAAAATTGTAGTAGAAACGCCAAAACAGAAAATAGGAAGTCAAAAAGGTGTATATGGCGGTTCATGGCTCTAAATGGCCTGAAAGAGAGTTAAAATTGAAAGGTACAAGGTACAATAATCTGGATTGAAATTCAATAGAAGCTTTGGAGTTTAAAAGTCGATTGGCTAGTTAGGTTCGGAAGGCACCTTGGCGAGGACTTCCTTCTGCTTGAAACTAGTTTAGCATAAATTGCTAGAAGGTTAAAGATAGGTAACTGAAGATGGATGTCAAGGTAGGCTTAAAGATCCAACTGGTAAGGAGATGAGATGCATACCTTGAAAGAACTAGTAGCATTAGATGGAAAGATCACAAAATCAACACTACCCTTAGGAGGGAAGCTGAGAATAAACACAAGCAAAAAGAATGTTCTGACATTAAAAGGTTCAGTCAAATTTGTACTTGAAAAGAAGAATGGGGTGCAACAATGCAGAGTTAGAGGGAACTTGTTCCTTGATTTGACAAGTAAGGAAGCAAGGATTGTTGAACCGATGATTGCAAGATTCGAAGCAGTTGACCGGACATTTATGACTCATTTAGCGCTATTAGGCCCGGGGTCTGGGGGCGTTACAAAGACCCAGTTGTTTCTGGTTACAAGTGAGTGGTTGAAGCCCCACCAGCCATTAGTCATGAGTTAGATAAAGATAGAAACCGTCGGCATCGGAATCAGCTCTGGGGTCTGAATGCAGAAGATTGGGAAGGACAATGAAGAATGAAAACCTCGAGATGGAAATTGCAGTTCATCTCGGAGCGACAAAGATGTACAAGGGTTGGAACAGTACTGCGGACGATCTTTCATGAAGATAGAGACAGAAGAAAGCGAGTTTCTGGAATGAAGTGGAGCGGCAGCAGAGTACGAGACCAGATTTGATACAGCAAGCCAACGAGAAGATTGAAGTGGATCGTCGCAACCTCAAGATGGCTCAAGACAGGTAGAAGAGTTGGGAAGATGGAAGAAGAAGAAGACTGTAAGAGTTAGAAGACGAAACGCTTTGCAAAGTCCAGAAATCAAGTACACCCAAGTTACATTCGAGTTTCGAGGACGAAACTCCTCTTAAGTGGGAAGGAATGTAACATCCCGACTTTTTAGAAAGGGTAAATTAGTCATTGGGTGTATTTACTACGACCTAATTATTATTTATCCTATTTATTTAATTAAAAAAGGATTTGATTAAGGGATTTGTTATTATTTAAAATGGAATTTAATTAATAACTATAAAAGGAAATAATCCCCAAAATATTTTATTTTCATCATGCGCATATTCTGACAAAAAAAAGGGGTAGAACGGCGCAAAGAGAAGAAACAGACGCAGAAGTTTAAAAAAAAGGGAGAACGTAATCTTCAACCGTGTGGCCAATCCGTTCATCACATTCAAGATGCCGCAGAGAGAAAAGTGATCAGTAGCGAGGAGACGCAACTTTGGAAAATAAAATATCCTTATTCCGTAAGTTTTCGATTTAGCCAGTTTTTGTATTCGTAGAGTTCGATTCTTCAAAAATTCGTATCTTGTAATCCGTAACTCTGTTTTTCAGCCATGAGTAGTTGAAACGATCGTCTTGGAGCGTAGATTATTCTAAAAATAGTTTCACTGCATTTAATCTAGGTAATCTGCAGTTTTATACACTTTTTCAGTTTCGGTTTTTGCCAAAAAAATAGGATTTTAGGGTTTCTTGTTGATCAAATAGGTTTTGGGGTTGAGGATCAACAGTTGTTGCAGTTGCTTAGCGTTTTTATTTCGGTTTTGCTGAAATTAAGGTAAGAGGCTCTTCCTAACAAATAATTATGGTTTTACAATGTTTAAGTTGAGTGTTAGTTGTAGCAAAGAATCATGTTTTATATTGTAGTTAAAATGTTGGATGCTACGTGATGGTTAGTTATGTTTAAATCAGGTTTTTACTGCTGTTTCTTTGTGATAGCTGATGTTAAACATGTTTGATTTGGGTTAGAAATCGTTAAGTTGCAGAAAATCATGTTTAGGGCTTTTCAGGTGCAATGCGCACACATTCAGCCCAGTTTTGGGTAAATATTGTTTTAAGCTATGAGTCCAGTTTAAATGTAATTTCTTGATCTAATAATATTAAATGAAAATGAACAAGCCTCGATTGAGTTTCTGATGCTTTTGGTTCCGGCACCGGACGTACTCTTAAAGGGAGTTGAAGTCCGGGACCGTCGGAAAGGCATGAAAGGGCTTGTGCTTTGATGAATTAGTATTTATCAATGTCTGTGTAATTGCTAGGCCTCGTTTATGTCTAGTGGTCTAGGAAGAGAGTAGTATGTGTGAGGGAGATTTATTTGAAAACACTTAGGCGGCTAGTTAACTATTTAATAAATACGTACTTGCTTAGTAAAATGTTAAACATCATGAGAGCTTGGATATGCACGGTACAATATCGGCAATGTGAGGTTTGGCCAGATAAAATGGTGATGATCACTGCCGGATTCTAGACCCGCCAGTTAAAGTAGTGATCATTCCGCCGGACAAACTCACGAACGAGATAGACATTCACGGGTCAGCTCTCTAGGGTTGGTCAGACAAAGAGGAATGACTATCTCGGGACCGCTAGAGATTTATCTCTATAGGGTTGCGTCTTTTGTCTTAGTGCATATCTCACTAAGTGTAGTGCCATCGCAAACATGATGTAACAAGGATAAATTAAGTTAGAAACGTTTAGTCATGACATGTTGATGGACATGAAGTGAACCCTAGATCGAGTCGGTCTCATAAAGGTAATTTAATAATTATAAAAAGAACCTTTCGTGGTATTACTTAGTTATTCATTAGCTTCTCACTTTTACTAAGTACTTTGTACTTATCTCCTTTGCATTTTCTTTTGTATGCATTGTGAGGTGAGAAGACGAACAGGTTGCCCAAGTGTAGATGACGACTTTTGAAGACATTGAAGTCTTGGCGAAGCTTTTAATTTATTTCTTTGTAAAGGTTGTACTAGAATAGTTATATTTCTTTCCTTAGACTTGTTGTACTATACTTTTAAGACCTCGTAATGTATAAGTCTTTAGGTTTTTCGTCGTGGTAATTTTTACTATCCATCTTTAGTATGGTTGTAATCTATTCATAGTGGCATTTATGTTTTACCCGAGTCTTTTTAGCTTCCGTTTGCTTTTATTTGATACGACGACGTAGAGACTTGCATATAATATTAGATTTATTTAATGCTATATGCGCCGAACGTTTCTCTTCCGGATAAGGGCTCGGTATCCGGGAGTGGGGCGTTACATAATTTTTCACTCAAAATGAGAAGGTTGTTGATGCTGCTGCTCATTCTCATTAGCGTGGATTCTTCATTCCGATCTACCGTGAAAATCTTTTTGATGGAGTTGAAGATCTGTAAGATCTAGAAGAAGAGCTAGAAGAAGATCTTGGCCGGAAAACTCAGATCTGACCGGAAAAGTGTTGGAAATGTCGATTTCCCGGTAACGGAGCCAACTGATGTTGTCAGAGACATCAGGTTTGCGGTATATGGATTTTGAGGTGGACATCTGGCTATAATAGTGTATATAAGGGGTGTTTGCCGGTGGTGCCCGGCGGCGGTGTAGATTCCGGCGGTGGTGTTTTATCAGAGAAGAGGACGGGGCAATTTGGCTTTGCCATATGTTTTATATCAATTTTGCCCATGATGAATGAAGTTACATAGCTCCCCTATTTATAGGGGGAGCCACCGACTGAAGTCAGTTTATTTACAAATAAAGACACATAGTACCAAATATATATTTATCTACAGTAACGGGCTCGTAGTGGAGCCGATATGTCGCGGTCCTGAGGGCCTTGCCGACCGTTGTATCTTTTATATCATTGTCTAGCTGGACTTGAGGTAGCTCTTCCTCTAAATGTTATGATCGAGGTCGCTGGCGGACCCGTTTATCGAATGAGATCGCGTGTCGGCCCCCTAATCCCTTTTGTCGTCGCATAGGGTTGAAAGCTTGGAATTGATTTGAAGGCTCGCGGTCCTAATTTGGCTGGCGAGCTCGTGGGCAGAAATGGCCGGTGGCCTCATCCACTAATGTCGGTGACCGGTTGGACCCGAATAAGGATCCGCGGACCGAAGTACGATTTAGGCACGTCAGTTTTATTTGCATAGCAGTACGCAATTAAATGTACATCAAGAAAAACCCCATGAGGTTCATTATGTGGCCATAATTTTCAGTACATAAAAGTTATGTATAAGAGAGTTGAGTTTATGGTGACACTCCTTAATAGTTAGGTATGTGATGAAATCGACTAAAATTTAAGATCTAACGGTCAAACCTCAATTAATGCCCTAGAATACTATGAGTGTCATCGCCTTATCCGAGCTGTCAATGTTTGACACCTTAGTGGCTTCACTTATATCTGATGTGAATGCGTAGGACCTCGACCTATTAAATATAATGATCTCGTAGTAATTCCGTAATGAGAGAATATTATTAGATCACAAGATGACCATCTATGTATTTAATATTAATCTTGATACGATTATATATAGACTCATGCCTTTTCAGGGGTGATGTTTGACGTGGTAGTAAAGTTAGCTCATGAATTTTCCCCAATCCCGTCCACGTTGGCATCATTCAAGGATCGATAACCGGGAAGTAAGTCACAAAGATGGAGTCTACTCATTCCTTTGGAAGTACAGAGACGGTTCCCTTGATTAATTCTAGAACTGATCGACCGGTCGAATCTTTGATATGACCATAGATATTGATTACTACTGAATTAATGGTGGTCGCGGATAAGACGTTATGGAGAGGTCGTATGGATAATGTATTGCTCCGCCCTGCTAGACCCTCTCATTAAGAAGGTAGCATTAAAATATCCTGAAACCAGAAAACTACCGGGTTACCCATAGGTAATTAATCAATGGACGCTCGAAAACTATATGTATAGTAGAGTAAGGTGTTCAATATCCGAAATAGTGCACTCTGAGATCTAGGGCTGAGCAGGAAAACCGAGAAACCGAAAACCAAACCGATCCAAACCAATTTGACCCAAACCGATACAAACCGAATTTTTCGGTTTGGTTTCAAACGAACGAAATGTATTGGTTTGGTTTTCGTTTTTTTATTTTAAACCAATCCAAACCGAACCGAACCGATTTTTATATATATATATATATATATATATATATATATATATAAATATCATATATTAATATATATATATATATTATATTATATTTTAAACCAATCCAAACCGATCTTATTTTTTGGGTTTTATGATATATGCAAACCGAACCGAACCCCAAACCGAACAACCATTTAATAGATAAACTGGTTCAAACCGAACCCAAACCGAATTGGTTCAAACCGAACCATTGGTTTTCCAAGTGATTCGGTTTGGTTTGGGGATGAAATTTTCGACCCAAACCGACCAAATTATAGGCAAAAACCGAACCGAACCGGCCTAAATCTAGGCCAACTAAGCTCTCAAATTTCACTGAGATCTATGGTGACGTGACTACCGAGATTAATGAGGTGGTTGATAAAACCAAAGAGTTCTTTGGAGTTTCTGGTTATAGCCAAATAATCCCCAACTTGGCTCATAGTATATGCTGTAAAACATATTCTTGAATATGTATCAATTGAATGGGAAAAGTGTTTTTCCATTTAATGAATGAAGCCTTAATCGTCCGCGTGATAGATGAGGTAAGTAAATTGGTAAATTCTTTATCTACTTGATAGAATATGTGAAGAAATTATTTATATGATAAATAAAGTTATTAATTGGAAAATTAAATATTCCATTTAAAAATTTGCGCTACATTATTAATGAGATAAATAATATATATTTTTGAGGTGAGAGATAAATAATATATAAGGTGAGAAAATTGATTTCTTAATTTATGATGATATATTAAAAACAAAAAAATTTATGATGATATATATAGTGGGGGGTAATAATTAGTTGTATTAGAATTATAGAATTAATATTCTTTAACAATACAACTTATAAATTTAATTAGGTTAATTCTTAAAATGTTAATATTTCCTTATAAGATAAGGATAAAAAAGATCTATAAAATTCCTTGCTTAAGCCCTAAAAAGGACTATAACATGAATGCTAGCATCACTCTCTATTGACAAATATAATAGATATTTTTCATTGATTAAATCCAACAACGTACATGGCTTTAATTTATATTGTACAATCTCATCTGGGGAACAAGTGAAGGAAAATACATAATAATAATAATGTAAATAAAATATAATTATGGAAAAATTAGTTTATAGTCCATTTTCCCCCCTTAATAAAGTGCTAATCCAGCTTCAATTTTTTAGTTGCATTAAGGACAAATAAATTTCACCGGACGAATATACCCCTGTTTATTTGTTAACCGGCTATGTTCGCTAAACAGGAAAACCCACTTTCTTCCACGTCAATTTCTTCTCAATTTCGTTAATGACTGCTGCTTCTCTGGTTGCTAATGCATCGGTTTCAACTGATTTTCAAGAAAAAGTATTGCCCAACAAATCATTGAGTTATGTGGCTTCTTCTTTGTAGCTGTCAAATTCTACATTACCTGATCAATTGCAAGAGCAGAAAACGTCTTGGGTGTCTCTGAGTCTTATCTGTTTCCAAGTTAGGTAATTTATCATTTTTTCGATTTTTGATTTTTTCGGATGGAGATTCTCCTAACATGTTAAGGCACGAAAAGGAAATTCAAGTCCACTAAATGATTTGTTCAAATGAACAAAAGCATATGATTTCTTTTGACACACCTGCTAAAAATAATTCATTGATTTTTTTTCTTCTATCATATGTGTTTTAGCTAATAGATGATTTAAGGATCCAGGAAATGCAAAGCTAAGGGAATCTAGCATTACAATTTCTCAGCAATATTGTTGTTTGTTGAGTTATTGTATGATTAATTATGGCTTTGAAAGCTAAAATGGAAGGAACTATAGTACGTTGCTTGAGCTTTTTGTTGGGTGGTGTTTCTGTATAGAACAAAGAAGTCAGTTTTCGGTGTTATATAGGACCCTTTTATCGTATTTACATCCAATATTTTTGCCTTTTTAGGTTCGTTCTCCTGTTAACATAGTTTTCAGTTGCATCGGATTTTGTCAGTCTAGAAATGATCAATAACTCACCACAAGATGAGCTAAATTGGAGCAGATTTTTCAGCCTCTTTTTTGACTTTTTTAATTTGAACATTATGGTTGTTTGGAGCCATTTTTAAAGATGATCAAGGGCGGCTTTTGAATCGAGATTAAGACATAATATGGAGCAAAGATATATGGAGCGGTTCTTACAACAAGATGGAGTGCAATACAATATTAATTAGAGCTATTATCTATCTTAGTGTTAACATGTGAGCTTAATTATTATACATGTTGATGTTAATGTTGTTATAAAAGTTGTTTATGTCATAAGGATCAAACATTAGCAAGCTCACGCACTGTGATATTGTTAGTGTGTTCTTGTGTTTGAATGTGATCATCGTCATCGCTTTGTTGTGATAATCGACATCATATCGTGATAATCGATCATCGATACTATTGTGATCTGATACTGATAATGTTGTGATCTGATAATGACTTTTTCCTTTCTCCAAAGTTTGTTGAATAGGAGTTTTATTTTATTAAATTTTCATTCCCAAAATCATCAATCTTTCAGTTCAAAAGCCTTGTTCAAGAGCCTTGAGCGCTTTTGATTCACCAAAAATGGTGTTGAAAATCTACTCGAATCCATTAATTTTCCGTTCATTTTGCGCTTGAAATCGTCAAAAGCTGCTCTGCTCTGTTTTAAATTGAATTCCGCTTATAATCTGCTTCAATAACATCAAGCTTTAGCCCTCAAGTTGATACAACTTGCTACTAAATATTAGGCTTTAAAACAGCCATTAAAGCCCCGAGAATCTGCTCAAACTTTCAGTTCGAACAAGTAGGTCAACAACTTCATTGATAATGGAATCTTTCATTGAGTATGCAGCCTTGTTCTCTGCTATTTCCGAGTCCATGATTTTTGGCTAATCGTATACTATTAATGATAATTAAGCATTATATGAGTCTGATACTGATACTGATACTGTTTACTGATACCGTGTTAGTGTAAATGCTGCGATTAAATTCGGCTTTCAATACTACATCGAAAAGGTATCAAATGAGGTCTCAAAATGAATTAAAAAAAAATGAACTTTGGTGAAACAATTTTGATGATCGATGTTCTGAATCAAAAGTTACTGTCGTTTATAAGAAAAACGCTCAGGTTAATACGAATATTTTTTTCGGCTTTCAAAATTTACGTTGGAAGGGTATCGTATTTGGGCTCAAATTAAAGAGCAAAAAAAATATGAATTTTGGTGAATAAATTTCGATGATCGGAGTTGTAAATCAAAAGTTACAGATGTTTGAAAAAAAAAAAACAAAACAAAAACAAAACCTGAAGCAAACCTTGTAGTCTTATACGCGCGCGTCCTTTTTAAATGGTTAGTTTTGTCCGTCTGAAATTGTTTATCCTTTTTACAACTAAAAAAAGGAGTGTGTCTTATTTATTCATTTTGTAATCTTTTCTGCCCTTTTGCCTCAATCTCCCTATAATTATTCATCCTTAAGAATATCCTCAATACGCCCCCGTAATCCCACGGAAAGAGGTAGAACGTGGAGATTGGTCTTGAGAGTGTGAAAACAAGACGTGCCAAGAGGTTTAGTGAGCACATCGGCGAGTTGATCCTTGGAGGAGACAAAGGCAACTTGAATGAGCTTGGACAAGACCAATTCACGAACATGATAGAAATCCAACTCGATGTGCTTGGTGCGTGCATGGAAAACAAGGTTTGCAGCAAGGTAGGTTGCGCCAATAATATCACACCATAGGATCGGAACGGCAGGAAGAACACACCGCATTTTGCATAACAATTGCATTAACCATTGGAGTTCAGCTGCCGCATTGGAAAGTGATTTGTACTCAGCTTCGGTGCTACTCTTTGCCACCTTAAGCTGCTGCTTGCATCGCCAACTAAAAAGGTTGGATCCCAAGAACACACAATAGGCTCCCATAGAGCAGCGATCATCAGAGTCAGAGGCCCAATCAGCATCCGAGTATGCATGGAGAGTCAGAGTAGAAGTGCAAGAAATAAAGAGGCCCTCAGAAATGGTGTGTTTGAGGTAGCGAAGAATGCGTTTTACTGCGGCCCATTGATTCTCAGTAGAGGAGTGCATAAATTTGCTGACCTTGTGAACGACGAACCTAATGTTAGGACGAGTAAACTGTAAATATTGCAAGCCACCAACGATGGTTCGATACAGAGACGGAACAACAAAGGCAGGACCATCATCACGCGTCAATTTGCATTTAGAGGCCATAAGAGAGACGCAAGGTTTGGCCTTATCCATTCTAGAGCGCTGAAGAATATACTTATGTTGTGTAAGATAAAATCAGAGCAGCACAGAACCTTAATACCAAGAAAATAGGAGAGCGAGCCAAGATCTTTAACGAGAAATTGAGAACCCAAGTACCGAATGACATGATCAACAACGGCGGAAGAAGAACCAGTAATGATAACATCGTCCACATAAATCAACTCATATACTGAAGTAGTGCCACGGCGGTTAATATAGAGAGAGGTGTCCCCCTTGGACGCAATAAACCCATAAGTAGTAAGTGCAGAAGTAAATCGAGAGTACCAAGCCCGGGGGGCTCGGCGAAGACCATAAAGACTTGAAGCTGCTGCATAAAACTCCTGTCAGACAAATAACCATGAAGGAAAGTGATGTGATCGAAGATGAGACGTTTTGGCTTGTAGTCCATTTTTTTGATCATTTATCCCACATCATTTCCAGGGCAGATTTTATTAGATTTTTGTTAGTATTTATTATTAGATTTTTATTTATTATTTTTATTATTTAATTTTGTCACACATCGGTTATGGTTGTTTTATTTCTTTTATTGTAGCCTATAAAAAGGCGGTAGTTGTACTCTTTGTAAGAAGACAAATTTTGAGATTAATATATTTTATTTAAAGCTTTTTAAGATTTGGTGAGTTTTTTCATGTTGGCGGATTCCAAACCGGACTTATCGAGGTTGTGAGTGAACCTTGTGGGTGTCCATATATACCAAGGTTTTTGGTTACGGGTTAGCCAAGGGTCTAGGTGCTTGCTTTATTGGTGCCTTCAGTCAAGTCCTCGGGCATTTTTGGATCTGATTCATTTAACTGATGTGATCCGTAAACAACGTGGCGAGTGATATAGACTTTGCCAGTTTGGAGGTCAAGACACTTATAGCCGTGATGGGAAGGACTGTACCCTAATAAAATACATGTTTTGGAGCGGAAGTCCATTTTATGGTGGTTATAGGGTCGGAGGTAGGGCTAACAAGCACAACCAAAAACACGAAAGAAGTTGTGTTGGAAATATTATTTATGTTTTGATGATGATTTGTCACGAAATTAGACAAATCACTTACAACACATGATGATGAATTCGTAACTAATCGTTATAGTGCATAATAAAAGAAGAAGCAAGAAATGGTCTAGAAATAAATGTATAAGTTCTATCTAAGTCCGAACCTTGTATAGGTTGTTTTGAGCACAAGCATTGTAATAGAATAGAACTAGGCGTAACAATTTGAGTCATAACAAGAAAACTCGAGTTATAACAAGAAAAGCGTATATGCACTTGAAGGCGAGGGTTCAAACTCGCTTATGTTAAAAATCAAGAAGATAAGTTCACCGAGGACACATGCTCGGTTGGCTTATCTAGAAGATCAAGAAGCGAGGACACAGCATCGGCTTGTTGAGGATTGAATAAGCGAGGTGGCAAACCAGTTAGAAGATGATTAAGTCATGACTATAAATCGAGATTCGTGCAAGTCTGTGGTGACTGGCGAGTTATAGATCATGTAAAATCGAATAATCTTAAGGACAAAGATTATCAGCTACCTGGAAAAGAAGAAATTGAATGGTGTACTCTGACTTAGTCAATTAAAGTCAGGTATTAAGTAAACAAGGTACTCAGTTTTGAAGAAGAGTAGAAAACTGAGTTAAGGCCTTGATTGAATTTAAACTATCAATACGACAAAAGAACGTACATATGAACGTTGGCTAAATGACAAGTGTAACGGCTACAAGAGCTAGTAACCGTCACATCACCCCTATAAATACACAAGAGAATCACTCAAGAAAGAGAGAGAGGAGGATCAGAAAAAGGGCTTTACAAGCATATATTCAAAGATCCAAATCCAGATCTATAAAATCAGATCATATATATCCAGGAAAAGGGGGAGCCAACAAAATTGCCTTGAAGACTTCAAAGAAAGATCCAGTAACCCATTAAGGGGGAATGAAGACATCTTGGAGCTACAGAGTCAGATCCAGAAGAATCAAACAGCTCACTGAATTAATCCTTGATTAATTCTAAACCTAACCTTTGTGAAAAAGGGTTGGTCGTGTACTGATTTGAAGAGAGCAATTCTACCTTTCTTCAAACGGTGTTGCTACAAAGATTAGTGCGATCTGGATTGTGAATGTTAGTGGTGAGTGGTGAAGGAGCAATTCCACCTCCGGAAGATCGGTGTGCAAAATGAAGGAGCAATCTCACCTTTCTTCATTTTGTGTAGATAAAGTGAAACTAGGGTGTCGTGAAGGATTTGTCATAGTGCTAGGATTTTGTAACGGTTATCTCATTATTCTAGTGATACCTCCTACGCCATAGGAGAAGGGGAGACGTACGGGATTACACCACCCGGAACTTCCATAAACAAACTATGTGTTGATTACTTTTTGCATCTGTGTTTGTTTTATTTATTGCATTATCTCTCGGCAGAAACACTGATTAATCGAGACAAAGACAAAACCGATACATGTAAGGTCTAGTTTTCTATTTACACATCTATTGCACTAAAGGCTAATTTTATCCGCTGCCAGTTAACGAGACTAAATATAACTTATATTCAGTTGAGCTAACTGAACTCCGCACAAGTTAAAGGGACAGGAACAAAACTAAAGATCAGTTTAAGTTTCAGAGAAACTCAGTTCCTGGGACTTTTCTAGTTCAGGATTAGTTTTTGGTGACAAGTTTATTCACCCCCCCTCTAAACTTGTGTTAGCCTTTCCAAGGGACCAACAAGTTGTAATCAGGAGACCGATGGTAAAGAAGTTCGTAAGAAGATTTATTACGGAGAAGGCGAGTAGGAAGATGATTAATGACATAGAAAACGGAAGTAAAGGTATCCTCCCAATACGGGAGATAGAGGTTAGACTGCGCAAGTAGGGATAAGCCAGTTTCGATAATGTGTCGGTGTCGCCGTTCAACGGCCCCCATTTGCTCGTGGGTGTGAGGACACGAAACACGGTGATCTATGCCTAGGGTGGTAAGGCGACGAAAGAGGTGTTGAAATTCACCACCCCAATCGGTTTGCATACCTTTAATTTTGTGATTACACTGACGTTCAACAAGGTTGCAAAAGTTAATAAAAATAGTCTCAACATCAGATTTCACATGAATAGGATATATCCAAATAAACTTAGAATAATCATCCATAAAACTTATATAATAATGATTGACATAAATCGAGGGTTCAAAACACGGACCCTAAACATCAGAATAAAGCAAGTCTAAAGGTGCAGCAGAAGTAAAGGTAGAAACAAGAAGGGGATGGCGATGACTTTTAGCTTACTAGCACGCAGCACAAATAGTGACTGGTGATTTATTGGACACAATAATATTTAAGGTACGCAGGACTTGAGAGAGGCTTGGTGAGAGCAGTGACCAAGCCGTTGATGCCAAAGTTAGGGTGACTCACGGATGGAAAGAAACGCACGAGCAACGGGGCAGTTGAATAGACTATAAAAATTATAAAGGCCATCTTTTAGGTAACCTCTATGATGGACGTGGCCCGAGTAGTCCTTCACAAGAAAGTAAGTGTCATGAAACTCGAAATAAACAGAATTAGCTGAAGCAAACCATTGTACAGAAAGTAAATTGGTACGAAGGGAGGGGAGACAAGAATATTCGAAAGCAAGTCTGAAGAGCCAATACGCGAAAAACCGATATGGGAAATAGGCAAACCCGTGTCATCACCAAAGTTAATGTGACCAGGGCTGTCATAGGGTTCAGACTGCAAGTTGAGGTTTGTGAAATTGTTCGTCATATGATAGGTGGCCCCCATGTCGGGAATCCACTCATACGGTGGAGGTGGGGCAGTCTATTTTTGAGCTTGATAGGCCTGGCTGGATATTGTTGTTGCCGAGGTGGTTGTCGCGGAGGTAGGATAGCCGAGTCATCATCAAATCGGTAATAGCAGGCACTGGCGGCATGACCCTGGCGGGAACTAGCGTCCATACCAATTCTTACAATTATGCCTCAAATTAGTACTAAGATGATGCAATTAGTCGTGAATTAATCACACCCATGAAGATTAATCACCATAACTTGAACAACTTAAGACATACAAGGCAACCCAACTTGAATCCCAATCAATTATAATAAATCTAGCCCAAATATACATCACCTAAGCCACAAGGGTGTTTAGCTACTCATGATTTCAACAAAAACACAAAGCAAAGATGAAATTAAACTTAACACATCCATGAAATAGAAATTTAATACTAAATTCAGAATCACACCTTAATTAAGTAAGAAAACTTGAAACTGACTCCAAGCCCATGGAGATTCACTAAAGAGATGATGAATTCACCATTGTAGAGTAAAGCCCAAGCTCAATTACACATTAATTTGGAGTTTAAAGACCTAAGATTCTACATTTTAAGCTAAGAGAATGAAGAAAGTTAGGAGAAGAGTTTTTGGGGTTTTTCTAATCTAGAAAATATGAGGTTCCTCTCTCTTGGCTAAAAATTCGATTTTATAGTGTAGAATTTCGTGTGCCGTAGGAGTGTGCTTGGCTGAGGCAAGCATGCATCTGTCTATTATGTCGCATTTTACTGGGAGCTCAAGCATGCACTTGACTGAAGCAAGCATGCTCTTGGCCAGTCAGACTGCACCTCAGGAGTGCACTAGTCATGAGCAAGCGTCCTCTTGTCCTGAACAGAAAGTAAGATTATTTGACTGGGGCCTCAAGCGTGTGCTTGAGGGAGGCAAGCGTGGGCTTGTGCTGTCTGCTCCCTTTGTCATCCCAAATGGTGACTCAGGCGTGCTCTTGGTCAAGGCAAGCATGCTCTTGTCCTGATTTTCTTCAAAAATCACACATAGCTCAAATCCAATCATCACCAAACCTAGGCGCATTGACGGTGCGCATCTTTTTTATCATCTTGGACCTGGAAAAAACTCAACACCAAATACAAACGTAATTTCCATAGGGTACCGTATACCCCGTCCGTGTGTGCTAAAAAAATCCACATTTAATCGATAAATGTGCTTGGCTGAGGCAAGCATGCATCTGTCTGTTATGTCGCATTTTACTGGGAGCTCAAGCATGCACTTGACTGAAGCAAGCATGCTCTTGGCCAGTCAGACTGCACCTCAGGAGTGCACTAGTCATGAGCAAGCGTCCTCTTGTCCTGAACAGAAAGTAAGATTATTTGACTGGGGCCTCAAGCGTGTGCTTGAGGGAGGCAAGCGTGGGCTTGTGCTGTCTGCTCCCTTTGTCATCCCAAATGGTGACTCAGGCGTGCTCTTGGTCAAGGCAAGCATGCTCTTGTCCTGATTTTCTTCAAAAATCACACATAGCTCAAATCCAATCATCACCAAACCTAGGCGCATTGACGGTGCGCATCTTTCTTATCATCTTGGACCTGGAAAAAACTCAACACCAAATACAAACGTAATTTCCATAGGGTACCGTATACCCCGTCCGTGTGTGCTAAAAAAATCCACATTTAATCGATAAAAATAATATTTTCTATTAAGTGCGAATGTGGAACCGAAAGTGATAAAGATAGCATAAAAACGTGTTTATACGATAGAAATGGGCCCGAAATGCTATCAAAGTAGGGGTAAAACACGTGTGAAATGCATGAAATGATTGACTCCATCAGGAACAGATTAGACAGGTGACCGGAGGGCCTGAATTACCGCCTGAACCACATTCACGAGAAGGGCCCGAACGTCCCCGGCCTCGATTTTGTCCGAAGGAGCCATAACCGCGACCACGACCAGAATTTTGAGGAGGTCCGGTATTCAGGTTTGCTTGCAGGTTGGTCGAAGAAGACTTAGTGGACACCGGTGGAACAGGAGAATGATTTTGAATTCTGGATTCAGCGGTCAAGAGAAAAGGAATATGCTTCTTCGAGGGAGACTGAATCACTAGCAGATAGCATGGTAACCGGGGCATCATATTCTGGTCCAAGGCTGGCGACGAGGTACGCAACAATATCATCGGTGGATAACGGATGTCCGGCCATGGACAATTTGTCTGTCAAACGTTTAATAGCAACATAATATTCAATGGTTGTCATCGAACCTTTGCGTGTTTAAGCCAATTGGGTGCGGATTTGCATCAATTTTGCATGGGATTGGGACGCGAAACACGTTTTGATGGCTAACCATATTTCGGCTGAGGTAGTCGCATGGTAGACCTACATTAAAATGTCCTCAGAGAGAGAAGAGGTGATGAACTGAGAATCAAGTTGTCTTGTTGTAACCAAGCATCATAGGCCGGATTGAGTTGGTGCTCCTTTATCATCAAAAATGGCCACCGCCGGTGCTTTAATGGATCCATTAATGTAGCCAAGCACTCCTTGACCACGTAAATAGGATAGGATTTGTGCTCTCTAAAGATGGTAATTTTGACGATTGAGTTTGATGATGTGAATTTGGGAAGAGGGATGAAAGGAGGGGAGGGAGGATTTGGCCCGAGAAGGAGTGGTGGCCGAGGTTTCAGGAAGGGCTGAATCGTCTGCCATGCTGCCGGCAGGCTAAAATTAAATGACAATAATATTTAATTAGACTAATTCATTAGAATGATAATATTTAAAACAATAATTTATTTGACATTATTTGTCGAAATTTTTTTAGGGATAGGTGGAAACCAAAATTTCACCTTCCCCGCGTTTTTTTTTCACCGTCCCGCGTTTCCCGTATCCTTCAAGTGCGGAACAGATTTCATACGTGCATAATCAGTTTTGCCGTTCACAAGCACTTCATTTTTTAATTTTTATTTGAACAGCCTCACCATCAATTCTTATAATTTTCCTCAAGTCTCAAGCCGGTTCAAGCTCAAACGGTAAGCCGTACTCGCATTATTTTTCGTGGTAGATGATAGAGTGATTCACGAAAACAATGTTTGATGGTTGATTGATTTCAATTCAATTCTCAGATGTGATTGATTTTGGATTCTATTAATCGTTGAAAATCATGTTTAGTGATGTGTTCTCCTCAATTAGCCATTGGTTGGATGATTAAATATCTATTTTCTGGTGGTACTTCTTCAAGTGTACAGTACCACTTTGCTTGCTTGGATCAATAGTGCAACCTTTTTCTGTCTTTTTTTTAATATAAATCTTTATCTACTTTTTGTTTTCAGTATTATTACTTTTTCGATTTTATGTACATGTATCACAACAATGTATAGCATAACAGAATATACTTGCATCCTTGGGTGTTTTTTTTATATTTATTTATATATATTTTTTGGTTTTCTGATTATGTCATAAGGCAGATCCAAGATGAAAAGAAAAAAGACTAAAGTACATGAAGATGATGTTCAGGTGACGAAATTTCAGTTTCATGTTATTAATGTTGAATATAATAATAATGCTCATTTTGATATTGTTTTTCCTCTTGTTTATTTGTAGGCAAAACGACCTATTGTAACATCGGGAATGGATTCCAATTCATCTCAGAATACAGAAGAATCCTTTGATGAAGGATGTAATGATAATAACCAAAGGGATAAGAAAAATGGGCGCGGTGCTACAAAGTTTAGAGTGGCTATGTTAAGGGTGATTTTATACGTTTTATAAGGATATATTTTATGTCAATTTCCCCCATATCTGGATGTTTATCATAGAAATCGAGCTTTATATCGAATTATTGAGCAAATGAGTTTTAAAAGTCTTTAAGTATAAACTTGAGCTAATTTCGTGATTTTATTGGTAATTATCTATGGTTTTACACTTTGCGTGTTTTTATGGTTTTGAAGGTACATTTACATGTCATGGAGAGGGATGAAAGGAGCTTAAAAGATGTTCAAGTGATGATTTGCATGGAGGGAAAGAGATAGAGATGAAGTTGGAATGAAGATCAAGATGAATTTGGAAGAAAAAGGGACTGAACTAGCGTCCAGGGTGAACTGGCGTCCAAAGAGGTGGACTGGCGTCCAGGAGGAGAAATCAGAACAGAGAGTTTGGACGTTGTATGGACGAGCGTCTGCCCTAGCGTCCAAAGCAGCTGGACTGGTGTCCAGAATCCTTGGACGGGCGTCCACGGCCGACATGCTGAAAACCGACTTACTTTCCCTATAAATAGCAGCGCGATTTCAACCCTAAGACATACATTATTGAGACCTATTGATACACAAGCATTAGGAGGAAACCCTAGGCGGCCCCAGCTTCTTAGGGGAAATTTGGGGTTGCGCGATTTTCTTGTTTCTTTTCCACGTTTTCTTTCGTTTTGCTTTTGTTGTGCTGAATGCTTGGAGGCTGAGCAATTGTTCGAACTATTTAAATCCGACCAGGTTCTTTCTTTTCAATCTTGAGTTTGTTTTGTGATTTTTGATTCAAGTTGTATTTTTCCTATGCTTATGTGCTATGCAATCGATATCGAAAGGTGTGTTGTTATTGATGTTTACCGTATGACGAGAGTCGGTGTAAACCTTAGATCACCATAGGAAAGATGGGATTTTTAACCTTGACATAACGAGAGTTGATAGGTTAGATTTCTAGGTTGCTAGATTGAGAGATCTTACACCTTGGTTTGAGAGCGTCAATCTTATATATCGAAAGATGAGAGATTGATATGCGAATTATCTACGAGAGTAGAAATTCATATGTTTGATAGGTGAACCACATCTTTAATTAAATCATCACAAGACAACTTTAGAGAGGAAATTAAGGGTTGCGGGATCGGTGGATTATTGTTTGTGCGTTGTTCAATCACCATGATCATCTTCTTATTTCTTGTTTATTTTATAGTTTATAGTTTAGATTTCGTTTGCCGCTTTTATCCTTCCACGGCTTTGGGTGACAATCCTCTGTCGGTTTATTTTCCGTTTTAGTTTAGGTTTAGTAATAAATAGTAGTGACAATCTTAGGAAAATTAATGAACTAGATACCCCGATTCCCTGTGATCGACTCCGGTATTAATCGCTATACTACGATCCCTACACTTGGGGTAAACCGGATTTAATTTATTACTTGTTATTTTTCGTTGATAAAATCCGAGACAGGCTACTCCCGGGCAAAAACCTCTTGAATTTTTGCGCAATGAACATGGGCAGCCAGTGGGAAAGGTGTCAAAGAAGTACTCTTCATTTCTTGGTTGCCTAACCAAAGAATTTGCATCTTATACCTTAAAAGGTTGGAATTATCTAGATGGAGAAGTTAAGAATAGAATGTGGGATTGTCTTCAGGTAAAATATTTCATGTTTTTTCTTTACAAGAACAGTATCTTTAGTTTGAATCTGAATTTGTTTTCTTTGTTTTTTTGCAATGCTTATGCTAATTCTCTTTTGACTAATTTGTTTTAATGTATAGTCGAAGTATGCAGTTAATGATCACGAAAGAAAATCTATCTTTCAGCAAGTTGGAAAGTTATGGCGTGATAGAAAGTCTAAACTGAGAAGACGTATACGAGAAGTAAAAGGCATACATGTCATTCTGCCTTCATTTTTCGCTTAAATAATGGCTCGAAATAGGGTTAGTTGCTTTTTCTTGATCCAAAGGCCTCTTTACCATGGTATTTCACAGTTTTTGTGTTGTTTTCTCTACGTGTTTTATTGATTTTGTTCTTTGATCCTCTGTATTACTTGACTTTGACATAGGGTTTCTTTTTCTAGTGAAGTAAAAAAGGGAAAACAAATGCAGAAACATTAGATTAGCTCTTTAAGCTTGCTAGCATTTGGGAAAAATTCGGTCCTTTATTTAAGAAATGGGAAATGTTCCCAAATTTTTAGTAGAAGCAAGTGTTTATTTATATGTATTTTTTTTTGTGTACAGTCAAATCGTGGAATTCGTGAGAATAGGAAGTGTAAATTACTTCACCCGTCAAGTGGTGTGGTTGTTGCTGAAGGAAGAATTGCTTCTACAGATCCAAAAGCTAAGGTGCATCACATTGTTGTTGGCGAATATTTTTGGAAAGTTTGGGTTGATAAAGTTCTAATGAAAGATGTGGCGTTAATTCGACCAAATGATGAAATGACCCATTTGGAGCACGCAAGGGGAAGTACAGTTGCATGGCTATCACAATTTATAATCCTTGACGATTGATTACTACTTAAAACTCTTTTGTCTAGAAGACACTGCTATTTGAATATGTTCATTGTATGAAACATATTGTTGAATTTATGTTTTTGTGTAATTTCTTATTATGAAATTTCCTTTTGTGTAAGTATGGTTTTTATATAACTATAGTATTGACTATTTGTTTCTCTTTATAGTGTTTATTTAAATTTTATATTCATTGTTTCTAAAAAAAAGTATATTTATTTGAAATATTTTAATATACATACATATATATATATATATATATACATACATATATATACACATGCGTAATCATGCTGCGAATAAGATGAGTGTGTTGGCAGCGTAAGAAGAGATGCTGCGTATGCTGAGCAATCGCCAATTACACTGAACCATTGTATTGGCAGCACACAAATACATGCCACAAATAAACAATTGCAGCACACAAGATGTGTCGTTAATCACACTATTAGCGGCCTGTAAATCGTGCTGCAAATTAACATTCGCAGTACACATAATAAGCCGTTAAATTTCTTTGACGACGTGTAATAGTTGCTGCAAATAAAGGTTAGCAGCGTAAAAGTAGAGCTGCTAAAAACTGTACCAGCGGCGTGTGATGCGTGCCGCAAATAACGTTCGACTTTTAGCGGCTTTAAACTCTGCAGCCTACCATGTGCGCCGCAAATGACTGTTTTGTGCGCCGCAAAAAGCCAATTTTCTTGTAATGTCGAGAAGAAGAAGGAGGGATTGATGGGATGAGGAGACGAGACCAACGCCTAGCTCTACTACCATATTGACAAATATAATAGATGTTTTTCATTGATTAAATCCAACAGAGTAATATATATAGTACATTTCATCTTGGGGAACAAGTCAAGGAAAATATATAATAATAATGTAAATAAAATATAATTATTCATCGATCCTTAAGAATATCCTCAAACCCTACTCTCGTTTGGGGCGTCCCGTTCTCTCTTATTAGATAAAATTTTCTCACAGTAGTACTAAGCATATTCTAGATTAAAAAATTTAAACATTTTGGTTGCTTCATCATTTTGGATCAAGGGTGGACAGTTGGCTTTTCAGCTAGTTTTGCATTGGATATACAAGTTGGAAGATTAATGTTTAATTCTACTTTGCATTATCTCTACACTTGGATGGTATAATCTCTAAACTTCCTTGGATGGTATAATCTCTAAACTTTCTTGATTACATCTAATTAGTATTTAATTAAATTGGTTTTCAAATTCATATTATTACAGTATTTTAGTTATTTTTGTTGTGTTTTCGATTCCTTTGAATTGGTAGCTCCTTTGAATCCATATACATACAAAGGATATAATTAATAAGAGTAATATATTGGCAAGTATAAGGCAAATAAAGAACCTCTGTACACAGTACCTACTTATTTATTTGAAACGAATCTGCCATGAAGCAAACGTATCAGCCATAAACCCTCTGTACACAGTGCCTACTTCTTTATTTGCCATAAGGCAAATAAAGAACCTCTGTACACAGTACCTACTTATTTATTTGAAACGAATCTGCCATGAAGCAAACGTATCAGCCATGAACCCTCTGTACACAGTGCCTACTTCTTTATTTGCCATAAGGCAAATAAAGAACCTCTGTACACAGTACCTACTTATTATTTGATTCCGGAACGAAATTATTATGGTGATCGGCAACGTCGTCATCTTGCTTGTATTCTTCTTCAAAGTGATGATCACTTGCATATTGATCTCGCGAACCTGAATTAGTACTACTTGGCTCCCCTGAGCCTACTGTTCCAATATTATTAATATTATTGTCGACCTCCTCGATCAGATGGTCAATATATTCATCCATCGACATACCATTAATCTGCAGCTCCAAATGGTTGATTGGTGATGTTGTCGGAGAAGAAGGCAATAGTAAAGGTACTTGAAAGGAGGAAGATTCATCATCAGCTGCAGCTAAAGCACTACTACTAGTACTAGTACTAGGGTTAGGGTTTGAAGTTTCAACAGCTAGCAGTACCGGGACTAGGAGGAGTTGTTGATCATTATTTCCCACCTTCAGCTTCTTATTAGGATGATGATTATTTATCTCATGGACGTCGTCTTGATGATGATGGTCTTGATTAATTATAATAGACGACTTATCAAGGGTAATCTTGCAAACGACAAAATTCGATTTAGGGTTATAAACACCCGCAAGAGAATATTCATGCATCATCCATTTACCGTATTTACTTTTTGCATCATCATCGTCTATATCCGATTTGTAAGTAAACTGCCTCTTATACCCGATCAATTCCATATTTTGATTTGTGATGTTCTTGGCTTTTGCTTTTCCTTCCCAAGTACCACGTCCACACCTTCTGTTTACATTATTTTTCTTTTTATCATTTACGTATTTGATTTCGGTGTACACGTAAATAACGCTCTTGTTCGAATCATCATCACTTACCACCGGCATCCATGCCGGATCATCCATACTGATAACTTCCCACGGTGCCAAACTCGAACTCGGGCCGCCGCCGCCGCCGCCGTATATCTCCTTCTTGACCACAGCTCGTGAGGGCAACGGCATATCTTGGTCAATATTAATGAGGTAATCTTCAATAATTTCTTTGGCAATGGGGACAAATCGATATCCTACGGGAACAACATCCATGATGATCGATGATGGTATCTGTAAATGATCAAGATTCAAGAAATAATGAAAAAAGAAAAAATAGCAGCAATAGGCTGAAAATAATTAGTTCAAGATCGACTAAAAATGCAGTTAAGTTAAATTGTATGCTAGCTATGAGGAAATAATGGTACCTGTAAATGATCAAGCTATGTAATATATGAAAAAAAGTAGCCGGCAGATGACACGACAAATTGCAGATGCAGGTAGAGATTTAATTAATTAATTCTGTGCTAACTGAAAGGAAATAATGATGATAAGAGAATTAATAAAAGTTAGCTTCGAGTCTTCGACTATTTATAAGCTTTGGTAGGTTTTAATCAACTAATTAACAGAGTTCTCTTCCGAATTAAATTCCTACTTTAAAAAAAAAAAAAAAAAAAAAAAAAAAAAAAAAAACTAGTACCTCGATCTGTATTTGTCCATTGAAGACTTATTTTTTAGGATTTTTTTTTTTTTGCTTTTTATATCAAAAAACTATCAATAAAATTTTTTTAGTTCATAACTGCATAAAACACTTTTTTTAAATATTATACGTACCATAAATAACTAATTTCATGTTTATCTCTTTATCACAATAGAATTGTTTCCCCCCTGTTTAAGTTAAATATATATATATATATATATATATATTTTTGAAAACTATATTCTATATTCTAATCACCTTCCTATATATATATATATATATATATATATATATACGTAAACCACCCCTCTCGATCTTATCTAATCCTTACAATTACTATAAACATCATCTTTCTTTCTGAGAAATTAAAAAAATACAATCAGGAATGGTCGATCAAGAAGCAAAAATGGAGAATTATTATGTGGGCAAGCTAGTGGAAGTACGAAGCAAGGCTGAAGGGTTTGTGGGTTCTTATTACGACGCAAAAGTTGTGAAATTTATAGGGCAAGCAAGTATCTGGTTGAATACACCACTCTTTTCAAGAACGAAGACGGCGAAGATCCATTAACGGAGACCGTTGATCCTTCAGAGATCAGGCCGGTGCCATCGCCGATCAAGATTTCAAAATTCAAGAAGTTGGACAAGTTTGATGCTTACCACAATGATGGCTGGTGGGTCGGAACGATCACGGAGAAGATGATGGACGTGGTTGTTACTACTATGTTTATTTTCCGGTGTCACGGCGTTGAGTTGAGATATCATGTTTCTGATCTCAGGCTTCATCAGAGATATAAGCAACGGCGATGGTTTCATTGCCGGCCAGGGCTGATTAATTAATTCATTCATAAGATTAAGTTGGTGAATCTTGAAAACTAGAATCTTGAATCATGAAAGAAACTTGAGGGCTTTTTTTTTGTGTTCTTTTTTTGGTTTTGTTAGCATGCAGTTTTCTAATGTTTTGGGTTACTTAATTTCTGTTCTTGGTTCTTGTAAATTGATTAATGAATGTAGTTTCATATCGTCTGAATGAATTTTGTTTGAATTTCTGAAAGTGTTTTTTGAATATGAAATTCTTGAAAGTTTTTTATGGAGTAATATATTTGTGTTATGTGCGTATTGCGAGAAGAAACACAAATAGATTGCTCAAGGATTTCAATAATTTATTTTTTTTATTCAAAAAAAAAAAAAAACAGCAATGTATAGCAAAGATTTTGTTCTCATAATCTCATTTAAATTAGAAATTCAGATTAAAGGAGGCGAAAATGCAACAGGAAGTAAACATAACGATTAATTACGCCAAGCTAGGAGATAGGTTAGGAAGGGAGGAATACCACTTTCTTTTCTGTTTCTATGTTGGTCGTAGACCGTTTTATGTGCTCTTAGTTAGATTTAGTACGTTTATTATCGATGTTGCATTGTCTCTGTGGGATCGACCTTGATTCGCCTTTGCTATACTACAATTGACCTAGTACTTTTGTCAGTGTAAGCGTTGCACGCGACGGATCACTGCCATGGGAACTCACTAGAAACTCGGCCACCCTGTCTCTGTTACTATTGGAAGACAATAGAAACGTAACACTGAGTAAGATAACAGAAACTAGCGCCTAATCATTAAATAGATAGAAATAGGCGCAAATTCTAACATCACCACAAAACATGCACTTCGTTCTTTCGCTCCTCTGATCGAGAGCAAACGAAAATATGACATATATAATAACAAATATATATGTTTCCATTTTCGCTGACAGCCTACATAAAATACACTATATATATATATATATATTCGTGCAACTCAAAATCATATCAAGGTCTGCAATCTCGGTCATGCATTTTTATCGGATCTAAAAATAAATTAACGGAGCGTTTAAATTGATGCAATAGAATGATATATATGAGTACGATACGATGAAGTATATAAAAACTGAAATAGATCGACGATCGGGATTCTGTTATAGATTGCATGCATGTGGCACAATTAATGATATGATGAAAAAGGTGATCGTGACATATGTGTAAGTCATTCGAGTCTTTGAAATATATCGTGTTACGTTGCAACTTGTAAATTGTAATGAAATCTCTTTAGTGTATTTTGTCTACTATAAATCTCTTTCACCTTCTACTTCTGCACATTCAAGCTCTAGAACATGATATGCTCTTCATTTTGTAGACATTAAGGTTGAAGGAAGGCATATTTCATGCGTTGATTCTTAGAAGAAAGATATGGAAGGATTGTACTTGCAGGTTGTTCATCGTCACATGCAGAAGAAAAGAAAATTACTTTGCAAAATGGTCTCTATTTTTCATAATTATACTACCCCTTCCCAAAATATAAGTCATCTTAAAAGTTTTCATATAGATTAAGTAAGTGGTTGAGTATCATAAATTTGAAAGTTAAATATCTAAAATACCCTTTGACTATCATTAATGCAATAGTTGTTAAATAATTAAAATTTATAATTAATGAATTAGGGGTAATTAAGATTAAGAAAGAGGCAATAATGTTGAGTTCTTAACCTTTATAATGCTGCTTTGGTTAATTAATTGCCTCATTTTTGGGGTTGAGGATAACGATACAGGCTCAATTTTTGTTGCTGCTGGGTTTTTTTGGCATGGTTGCTGAGCAATTAAATTGATTGTTGCAGCTGCACTCAATTTTTGGAGAATTTTACATGAAAATGGATGCTTGCCTTGCTGGACGGACATTAATTGGTTACTTCTTGTTTCTCAGCCTTTAAAAGGCTTGTTGATGGCTTATTAATGGCTGTCTTTATTTGTTGGCAAATGGTTATGTTGGGAGCAACAGATTTTTTTACCCAAATTAGGAGCAGTAGTTCTTGCTCATTCCCCTTATTATTATTATTATTTTTTATTTTTATTTTTTATTTTTTGGAGCTTTTTCCCTTCTTTTTGGTTAGAATTTCCAAATGTAACGTGACTCACACTCTTTTCTTAGCATCCGGTTTTCCTCATAATGGGTTTTCCGGACTGAGGTTTTAAGAAGGTGATGTAATTGCATCGAGGACATCTGAATCTTTGGGGGAGGCCGGGAGGGGCCCAAAAACCTTGTATTTAGTCCTTCTATTAATAAAATTACAAGGTTTTAGTTAAAAAAAGGCAATAAATGTTGCATTGGTAACGTAAAATGAATTATATTATAAGACAAATTTAAATGTGTAAGATGAAACTTATATTTTAGGGCGAGTGGTAGTATATATATATATATATATATATATATATATATATATATATATATATATATATATATAGTGTGTGTGTGTGTGTTTGGAGATGTGAATAATGCATTCTCAAATATATTTACTTGAAAGACCACATATATTTTTTTTGGAAAGACTTGTGATAGTGTAAAAAATAAGTGTTTACTTAAGCGCACCACAGCATTAAAATTTTAAATGATAAATATACAACCAATTACACCACACCTATTAAAATTCAAAAATACTATAGCCAGATTATTTTACTATTTCCAATTTTTTTATTACAATAACATCCTTTCACTCAAATATAAACAACTACATTTTTCATCAACCTTTAACCACCATCTTCTCCACCCTTCAACCCACCCACATCACCATTTACACCGCCTCTTACGATAATTTTTTTTTACCATTCTCTTCCAACCCATCGATTAAATCCACCATCTACTCCAAATCGACAAGCAAACAACGATAAACCCCATTTGCATTCTAAAAAAAAAAAAAAAAAAACACACACACACACACACCACCAACCTCGCCGGAGCAGTAGAGTTTTCTCAAATTTGGTTGTTACTAGTTTTGCAGTTTTGCTTACCCCTCTTGGTAAATTTTGTTCAGCCTTTAAAAAAAAAAAAAAAACAACCTGTTGACTAAAATTCAATGTTTTACTCTACTTTTTTTTTTTTCTTTTTCTGATTACCTGCTAGATTTGTTTTTGATTCTTTTTTCTTGCTAGGATTTAAATTTTTTTTATTGGTGTTTTCTCATGGTATCAAAGCTTCTAGAAAGGAGCGGTGGGTGTGGAGGTGGCAGGGCTTGTGGGGTGAGGAGATGGCGGGGCTGGTGAGGGGTGGCGGCTGGTGGGAGGCAATGGTGGGTGGCGGATCATGGATGGGGTGGGGGTGGGTAGTGAGAAGAGAGATGCCATTAGTAGAGAGATAATCACGAAGACCAACAAATTCTCCACCATTATCCGAATAAAGTACTTTAATGGACTGATTAAAAAATTTCTCCACAATAGCTCGAAATCGAATAAAGGTGGGGGCAACATCAGATTTACGAACAAGGGGATAAAACCACATATATCGAGTAAAATGATCAACCAGAATTAAGTAATACTTAAAACCATCCATGGATAAAACAGGGGAGGTCCACAAATCCGTAAACAAATATTCAAGGGGTCGGGAAGAGGATAAAGTAGATAAATGAAAAGGAAGTTTATGACTTTTATTTTCCAAACAGGCAGAACAGTGCGACAAAGAGGAGACAGTAGTCTCTAAATCAAACAAACTAATAATTTTATTAAGGATTGGTGGAGCTGGATGGCCCAAACGATGGTGCCACGTGCTGGACGGTGCTTTGGTGGACGCAAAGGCAAGCAAAGGCGGGTTGGGCCATTCATAGAGTCCATTCCTAACTGGACCACGGAGAAGGAGTTGATTCGTCTGTAGGTCCTTCACAAGAAATTCAGTGGGTAAAAATTCAACAGATTATGAGAGCGACACAATTGAGAAATGGACAATAAATTTTTGGACATGGCAGGAACACAAAGGATATTGCGCAAATGAAAAGACGTGGAAGGAGATAAAGGAAGAGAAGTAGAACCGATATGCGTGATATTAAGAGCCTTACCATCACCAACCATTATGTCATCGGGCCGAGATACGGAGTATGGGGCGAGAGATTTTGAAGATCATTGGTAACATGATGGGTGGCACCACTGTCAAGAAGCCAAGACGGACCATCGAAGTGGTTTGGTTCAGGCTGGGCCGCAAGGTGAGCTTGATGGCGAGGAGGGTAGGGTGGGCAAGCGACTTGCGAAACACGAGTGTGGAGTTCTTGAATTTGAGGACGAACTTAGCGAGAATGGCCTTGGGTGTAGTGAGATTGACACTTTCCGAGATAAGGGCGTCGGGAGGATTGTTTTGGGAAGAGCCCGAGGGTAGAGGGACGGAAAGCGGGCATGGGCATGGACGCACTTGGGGTGGGTTGCGATTTGGCCCGGGAAGTTGGGGAGGGAGTGAAAGTGCGCCAATTGGAGGAGTGTGGAGTAGGTAGAAGAGCAGGCCGAGTATAAGCGGGATGGGCGGAGGTGGGGAAAAGTTGGCGACGAAGAAGATGTAGTTTTCACCTTAAAATTCAGACAACTTTTCATGCAATTCTTGAAAGAAATAACGATTGTCACGTGCTTGTACAATGCTCTAGCAAGATCTTGATATTCATCACCAACATTGTCTAAAACTAAATCAATCAAATCCTCATCATCCATAGGTTTATCAATAATAGAAAATTCATCACCTTGTTTTTGACAAAGATGCAAAAATTCGAGAAATAGATTGTGACCCACGTGTCATTGATTTTAGAGGCGTCTTTAATAGCTCGAATCGACCCGAGATGCCTTAGCATAAGTATTTTCAAAATTTCCCATGCCTCACAATATGTAGTAGCTGCGAAGGAAAGAAACTACGAGGGTACTATTTGCAATTATAGTGTGAAGGAGAAGACTATCCTGGCGCTTAGGTGTGTATAGTCGGGATTGACCTTGGTGGCACCGTCGGCTTGAGCAGTTTGCGGCGGAGGAGGAGGGTGCCGTGCGTATCCAAGCAAGTCATAGCCAACAAGGAGTGGCTCCATTTGTAAAATCCAAATACCATAATTTGTAGAATAGAGTTTAATTGGAGTTTGCGTCGCAGAGTTGAAGGTGATAGGAGAAGAGTCGGCCATGGAGAGAGAGAGAGAGAGAGAACGAACAGCGAGCAAGGAGGGACGAAAAAAAAAAAAAAAACGAAGCTGGAAGGAGAGGATGAATATGGCGGCTTTAGGGTTTGGAAGGAGAAGAAGAG
Organism: Gentiana macrophylla; assembly: GCA_026214975.1. NCBI lineage: Eukaryota > Viridiplantae > Streptophyta > Magnoliopsida > Gentianales > Gentianaceae > Gentiana > Gentiana macrophylla. The sequence goes on along the minus strand of CM047805.1, from coordinate 140,746,567 downwards.
ATGCAAGAGTGTTTATGGAAGCTCTGATACCATATTGAGAGAAATAGAGTTTGGAAAATATAATTGTATTATTCACACATCTAAAGAATGGTATTACAAAGATATATATACTACATAGATTACACAGGTATAATGAATACAGAATATATGGATATAAATACATAATATTGACAATAAATACATAATATTTCCTAATAGTTCATCGTCAAAGAAAATTACTTTGCAAAATGGTCTCTATTTTTCATAATTATACTAGCCCGTCTCAAAATATAAGTCATCTTAAAAGTTTTCACATAGATTAAGTTAGTGGTTGAGTATCATAAATTTGAAGGTTAAATGTCTAAAATATCTTTTGACTATCGTTAATGCAATAGTTGTTAAATAATTAAAATATATAATTAATGAATTAGGGGTAAGATTGAGAAAGAGGCAATATTAATGTTGAGTTCTTAACCTTTATAATGCAGCTTTGGTTAATTGCCTCATTTTTGGGTAGAGGATAACGATACAGGCTCAATTTTTGTTGCTGCTGGTTTTTTTGGGCATGGTTGCTGAGCAAATTGATTGTTGCATCTGCACTCAATTTTTGGAGAATTTTACATGACAATGGATGCTTGCCTTGATAGATGGACATTGGTTACTTCTTGTTTCTCAGCCTTTAAAAGGCTTGTTGATGGCTTATTAATGGCTGTCTTTATTTGTTTGCAAATGGTTATGTTGGGAGCAACAGATTTTTTTACCCAAATTGGGAGCAGTAGTTCTTGCTCATTCCCCTTGTTTTCAATTGGGAGTTGCATCTCCTTTTAATTTTTTTTTTGTTGAATCTTTTTCCCTTCTTTTTGGTTAGAATTTCCAAATGTACTGTGACCCACACTCTTTTCTTAGCATCCGGCTTTCTTTACAATGGGTTTTCCGGACTGAGGTTTTAAGGAGGTGATGTAATTGCATCGAGGACATCTGAATCTTTGGGGGAGGCCGGGAGGGGCCCAAAAACCTTGTATTTAGTCCTTCTATTAATAAAATTACAAGGTTTTAGTTAAAAAAGGGCAATAAATGTTGCATTGGTAACGTATTATGAGACGAATTTAAATGTGTAAGATGACTTATATTTTAGGACGGAGTTGGTATATATATGTTTGGAGATGTGAATAATGCATTCTAAAATATATTTATTTCCCAAAAAATAAATAGAGAGAAACTTTGTTGTACGTAGAGGAAATTTGAGTAGTGTTAACCTTACTCTTCTATAAATTAATGGCCTTGCATAATCACAATAATAATGAATTTGATAATTTGACTCAATTATTTTAGACCAAGCACACGGGTCTACATAGTAACGAGGTTTGAAAATGGATATGTGTGTAAATCACATTACAAATTTATCCATAACATGTTCTACTATATACTTTATCGACAGCATGATTAAAGTGTGTGTAGGACCAATATTAATTGATATAGGTCTTAGTACAATCAATGGCGTTACTGTAAGATGTAGTGAACTTATGTAGTCGATGTATCATCTCCGAGCAAGATTCAACCAGTGCAACAAAACAATCAATATTGGCAAAAATATAGCAAGAGAGTAATGATAGTTTCGCAACAAAATAATCATAACAAAATAATGCACAACACATTTTTACACTATTTTTCACGAATATACTGTGTGACTATTGATTCCCTGCGTTGTGACCATTAATTCACAATTCAATTCTAATTCTAATCCCACAATGGACCTATCTCTGTATAACCATCATTATCATCTGCATAGCCGCCACTCGTCGTCGTCGTATACGTAGCAGGTAGTACAGCTCGTTGTTCTTGATCGTAGAATTCGTCGACGTCTTCAAAAGGATCAATTGCCCCTGTTGTTCCACCATTAGTGTCAATAATATTGCCTACATTATAGTCAAAATCAAACATCATCATCATGTCTGCATTCTGTTGTTGTTCGATTTGGTTTGGTGACGTCATTGTCGAAGCCGCAACTGGTACTGGTTCTCCAATATTGTCGGTCATCATTGAACGAGATTCAACAGATAAATCAGCACAGACAGGAGGCATCTGAAGATTCGTAGTGTTATCCTTATATTTTATCCCATGTTGTTCTTGCTCGTTTTCTTCTTCAAAGTGATGATCACTTGCATATTGATCTTGCGAACCTGAATTAGTACTACTCGGCTCCCCTGATCCTCCTGTTCCAATATTATTAATATTATTGTCGACCCCCTCGAGCAGATGGTGAATATATTCATCAATCAACGTATCATTAATCTGCAGCTCTAATTGGTTAATCGTTGATGCTGTCGAAGAAGTCAGTAGTAGTGGTACTTGAAAGGAGGAAGATTCATGATCATCATCATCATCAACTGCAGCTAAAGCACTACTACTAGTACTAGGGTTAGGGTTTGAAGTTTCAGGTAGTACAGAGGGGATCATCATAGGCTGATGATAGTTGATTAATAATGTCGGCGGTTGCGGCGGCATCATCCAATTATTCATATAACCCTCCTCTTGCTGCTGGTGTTGCTGAGAGTCGTATACCATATTGTTCATGTTGTTGTTGACGTCATGGTGATCATTCCCCACCTTCAACTTCTTATTAGGATGATCATGATGATCAATTATCTCGTGGACGCCGTCTCGATGTTGATGATGATGATCTTGAGGATATATAATACACGACTTATCAATGGTAATCTTGCAAACGACATAATTCGATTTAGGCTTATAAACACCTGCAAGAGAATATTCATGCATTATCCATTTACCGTATTTACTTTTCGCATCATCATCGTCTATGTCCGATTTGTAAGTAAACTGCCTCTTATACCCGATCAATTCCCTATTCTGATTTGTGATGTTTTTAGCTTTTGCTTTTCCTTCCCAAGTACCACGTCCACATCTTCTGTTTACATTGTTTTTCTTTTTATCGTTTACGTATTTGATTTCGGTGTACACGTAAATAACGCTCTTGTTCGAATCATCATCACTTACCACCGGCATCCATGCCGGATCATCCATACTGATAACTTCCCACGGTGCCAAACTCGAACTCGGGCCGCCGCCGCCGTATATCTCCTTCTTGACCACAGCTCGTGACGGCAACAGCATATCTTGGTCAATATTGAGCAGGTAATCTTCAATAATTTCTTTGGCAATGGGGACAAATCGATATCCTACCGGAACAACATCCATGATGATGGATCGATGATGGTATCTGTGAATGATCAAGATTCAAGAGAGGTAATGAATTTCCTCAAAAAAAAAGAGAGGTAATGAAAAAGAAAAAGAAAAAAAAAAGTAGCAGAGCTAGGCTGAAAATAATTAGTTCAAGATCGACTAAATGCAGGTAGCTTTAATTCTATGCAAGGTAAACTAAAAGGATCGAAATAATGATATTAACAAAGAGAATAAAAGGTACCTTCAACTGCAAAACTGAAAGTAGGGTTTACATAACTCGTACATACATACGTCGACTATTTATAAGCTTAGGTTTCTTTTTTGCATGTAAAATTTGTTTATTCAACAAGTTTTCTTTTTAATTAATTAACTAATTAAGAGTTCTCTTTCGTATTAAACTCTTACTTTATCCAATGACTTATACATGTATACAACAACAAAAAAATCTAATAGCTCGATCTGTATTTGTCCATGGAAGACTTAATTATACCATTAAAAACCTTTTTTTATAAATTTTATACGTACCATAAATAACTAATATCATGTTTATCTCTTTATCACAAGAGAATTGTTCTCTGCCAGCCCCGAGATGATAAACTTAAGTTTAATATTCTCTTTATAAAAAAGAAGAAGATGATAATTAGGGCATATAATATATCCAAACAAAGTTGCACATCATCATTTTTTTAGCCACACAATGGATCTTAAAAAAACTAAAAAGAAAAACCAATTAAAAATGCTGAACCACAAAATCAGAATTCGGGATAGGTTCGGGACATCACTCGGTGTACCAATCATTTTCTTAAAAAAAAAAACTATATTCTGTTTGTTTAAGACTCTTACGTATGTTTGTATTCCCTGATCTAATACCTTTGTTTTAAAAACGTTTTTTTAACCCTAAAATAAAACGTTCATTTTTTCCAACATCAACCAATTATATATTATACATCCGTTCCTTGAAAATGGCACATTTAAAAAGAAAAAAATATCGTCCTACAGTACGTATGTGAACTTTAAGAAAGCATTAAATAAAAATTTTGCGACATACTATAATTACTAGACAATATTCCAACATATCCAAAACAAAGCATTAAATAAAAATTTTATATGTTCATATAATTGTTAAGAAAACTCATTTATTAAATCCATCATGAATATAAAAACGACTATTTCTGAGGGATAATATTTGCTCGTTTTGAAGGGGAACTATCTTCCTACATAATTCTCGCCTTAGTAAGACTTGGGGTTATGTTTTTATTTTCCAACCAATTACTCGAAAATCAAGATACCTGAATGTATGTAATCTCGATGGGCAGAGAAATGATATTTCTAGAAATGTCAATTTTATTTTTATAGGTAATTATTAAATGAGACGAATTTCATGGTGTCTTAAATCAATTATCCAATCTATTGTTTAAGGCAATAATAAGGAGGAGTAAAAAAACTGAACACTACTTCATCTAAAAACGTATTCTAGCTATTAAATGAATTTAAGGTTTAGTTAAGACTTTTGCAGAGTAGTGAGTTATTTTAGATGTGTTTTAGAGTATAGGGGTGAACAAAATCACAATCCGACCCAATTCGACCTATTTTAACCTAATAAAAATCTGCGATTGCGGAAAAAATATATTTGGATTGATTATGGTTTTAATATAGTTTGACCCGCACATCATTGGTTGATTATTGATTGTACCATAAAAAACATATCTGAACCCAACTCAACCCACATATATATATTGCGACATACTAGAATTACTAGACAATGGAAAGTTGAATGATTTTTTTAACTTTTCAACTTTTAAGATAGACATTTAAGCAAAACAATATAACTTATTTTTCATGCATGGTAAAATGAAAAGTCTAAGTTAGTAAAAGGATTACAAGTCTACAAAATGAATAACCAGTTTTTAGCCATAATTTTTTCATTGTCAAAACATCAATTCATACATAAACAAAGTTTAATATTTTCTTCAATGTTGATGTAATTGTGCTATATGCAGTTAATTATTCTGTTACTTGGTTTTTAAATGTTGAATATTTTCTTCTCTTCAATAACTAAACAATTGAAGAAAGATTATTGAATCAATTAATCAGCACTAAGAGCGTTAAAACCTATCGTCATACTAACCCGCACTTAACAAAACATGTACGTGTGGGTTGAACTTTGAATTATGTTGAATATATTTTAAATTTTCATAACCCGCAACACAAATGTTGGATATTAGTTACTATGAAATCCGTACGTACGACCCAAATCATGTGCCCCTTTTAGATCATGAGTAGAGGTGGGGCCAGGATAATTAAATTGGAAGGGGGAATGAATGATTAGAAGGCTGGGAATAAATGAAGGGTTTGTGGATAAACATATATAGGGTCTTAGGGTGTACTGTTTTATTTGAGTTTAGGATGTATTTTTCTTTTCAGGGGGGTTGGTGGGCTGAGCTTGGGTTGGGTCGATCGACTTGGGTAGGGTTTTTACATAGTAATAAGTCGGGTTGGTTCAAGAAAAAACTAACATAAATCAAACCAAATGAATATAAAACCCAATGGGTTGATTCGGGTTGGTTTCGGGTTTTCATCCATAAGACATGCATCTAATAAAACTTTTATGTTATAAAATTCACACACATGTATATATCAAAATTCAAGTTCCATAACATATGTTCATAACAATAATCGTTAAATAAAACATTTTTTTAGAAATGAAAACGTTAAAATTTGATAGTCTAGAGTCCAACAACATATAACAAACCAACAACATGTTACAAAGCCTAATTACAATGACTGAGTTAAAAATTACAATAAACCGAAGGAAAAAAAAACAGCAATAGTAAAGAAGAAATGAAGATGAACCGAGCCCTGTGTTGAACACAGTTTCCTTAAGACTAATTCGTCCCCTCACCGTCGAGTGCTTGGAGTTTGATTTCAATGGAACGTTAGTCTCCCAGGATAGAACGGTCAGCAACGACAAGATGCACCACGCTTTCGTCTGCTTAAGAACTATTTTGTATGAACTCTCTATTTCCATAAGCAAGGTAGAAGAGGAAGATTTTCTGTGTGTTTTGGGTTTGAAGAACTGGAAGGTTTAAATAGGAGTAGATGTAGGAGAGAGTTGAGAAACTGAAGAGGCATCATGATTGATCACGCCTGTCATTCATGGTATGAAATAAGTGTTGGAAGTGGGAAGGTTTCAGCTCTCGATTGTACAACTTTAAGATCACTCACGTCTTCATGTATTAAATCAAGTGGTTGTGTACTTCTTTCAACACTTTGAAAAGAAGTTCTTGTTAATTTTGCTTCAACACAAGTTTCACACTTATGTTCCTTATCAATTTGAAAGTTGGGGATATGATTTAACTTTATTAATCTATGCAGGGAATCGTAATTAACATGTCCTAGTCTACCATGCTATAAGAAAGGAGACTCAACCACGTAAGCAACACTCATATTATTATTGATATTGTTAGGCCTAATAGCCATTACATTCAATTTCACCATACCATTACACACATATCCCTTACCAACATACATACCACTCTTAGTCAAGGTAAACTTGTCGGACTCTAAAACAAGACGGAAGTCATTCTTGTTCAATAGCACTCCAGACACCAAATTCTTGCGCATATCTGGGACATACAACACATTCTTTAAAGTCAGTGACTTGCCAGAGGTCATTTTTAGAACTACATTTCCTTTTCCAGCTATAGTGGAAGTTGCCAATTTTCTTATGAACCAGGTCTCATTCTCTGAAGCTGGCTCAAAATTAGTAAATACATCCCTGTCTGAGCACACATGCTTTGTAGCTCCTGTATCTACCCACCATTCTCTTGGATTTGAATCCACCATGTTCATTTCTGACACAAGCACAAAGATCAATATCTTCCATGCCTTGAACAATATTTGTTTCAAGGGTCTTCTTCTTTGGTAGCTTACAATCAGCAAATTTGTGATCAATTTTGTCACAATTAAAGCATTTTCCTTGGAACTTATGTTTAGCTATACCGCCTTTCGGTCCCAATTTAGCTTTTGGTCCCGATTTTGACCCTTTCATTAATTTCTTGTTTTTTGAACTTTGGCCATATTCCACCATATTAGCCCTTGGTAAGTTATTGGAATTATTTCCTATTTTGTCAGATTTCTTATTGTCATCTTCAATACGAAGCCTAACAACCAGATCTTCCATGCTCATTTCCTTTCGCTTATGCTTAAGGTAATTCTTGAAATCTTTCCACCCGTTTGGTAATTTTTCAATTACACATGCAACTTGAAAGGTCTCACTAATCTCCATCTTTTCAGCTTGAATCTCATGAAGAATCAACTGAAATTATTCCACCTGTTCCATAGGTCGTCTAGAATCCACCATCTTGTAATCCAAGAACCTGCCAACAACAAATTTCTTTGTACCTGCATCTTTGGTTCTATATTTTTTATCTAATGCATCCCACAACTCTTTTGCATTCTTTTTCTCACAATAAACATCATATAACGAGTCACTCAAACAATTACATAATGTCTACAAAGATAATCAGATTGTTTCCATTCATCAATGGCAAACATAAAATCTTGATCTGGCTCCCCTTCTGTTGTTGGTGGATCCTCAGTTAGGAACTTTGTCAGACGCAATGTTGTGAGATAAAACATCATCTTTTGCTGCCATCTCTTAAAATTCAATCCGTTGAATTTTTCAGGCCTCTCATGCTGATTCAGAGGAGCAACAACTCGGTTTGGTACATGCTGGACCATAGCATGAGTCTGATCATCAGCCCCATTTTGAACCGCATTGGTTGCCATTTCTGAAATTTAACACAAACAAATTAAATTTCTTTGAATAAAATATAGAACGTTAAATGAACTATACTGATTATAACAACTCGTTGAGTATCTGTTATGATTACTCAATGATATTCGTGAGTATCTTAAAAGATCACTCCACGAAAATTTTCTGTTTTTGTTTTGCAAAACACAGAAACCTGCCCGTTTTTTTTCTTTTCAATTTTGTCAAAGAATCAGAATAATTCTGTCTTCGGCTCACCGATATAGAATTCACGGATTAGTCTTAAGATTGTTACAAAATCTGATTACAATGACTGAATTAAAAATTACAATAAACCGAAGGAAAAAAAACAGCAATAGTAAAGAAGAAATGAAGATGAACCAAGCCTTGATTGATCACGTCTGTCATTCATGGTGTGAAATAAGTGTTGGAAGTGGGAAGGTTTCAGCTTCAGCAGCCTTCGGTTCAATTTTGGGAAGCAGAAAGGTCTCAGCAAAATAAAATATTATAATTTTAAGCAAAACTGAACCTTATCGTGAGCCCTCCAAATCGAGTACGCAGGTCGCGGGATCGCACAAGTCTAGGTGAAATCCGGATTGATTTGGCGCGAGGACGTATAATGTTAGTAGGATATTATTACTACTACACTAAGTTAACATCATATTGATGTTAACTCCTTTCTCTCCATCCAACCAATGTGGGAGAAAATCATCTTCCCAATTTTCCTTTCCATAACACTTTCTATTCACACACACTAAGGCCCAATAGGCCCGATTTGACATATCAATAAAACGCTCCATTATTTATATATACCAACGAAAGGAACTGTTACGATTTCATTTTTCATTGAAGTTAGAGATTAAAATAACTTGATAAATCTCAGTTTTCGAACACAACATATAGAGATAATAATTAAAGACCAATAGTCGTACATAAAAAAACATACACGGATTCTTTTTTTTGGAAGAAAGGTCAAAGAATTGTAGCTGGAAATTGAAAATGAAGTAATAGCAGCAATATGATAACATACATACACACAAACACATATATACATATATTGGGTTGGGTTGGAGTCAACCCGAAAAAGCAACAACAAAAAAAAAACAAAAACAAAAACAAAAACAAACCAACCCAAAATGTTATTAGTTCGGGTCAAAACTCTACCCAAAAAATTTGGGTTTCAATTGGTTTGGGTTTTGGGTTAGATTGAGTTCATTGGGTTTTCTGCCCAGCTCTAGGTGGTGGTGGCAATTGAGGATAAATTGGGTGATTAGTGAGATCCTAGGGTACCAACATGGTATCGCCTCCAGGTTTCGAGTCCTGCTTGGGACGAAATAGGGTGTGCGTGTGTGAATCTTTCGTTTCCGAAAAAAATGATCCTAGGGACGTCAGGGTGTTATATTATTATTTTTTTCAAACTTTTAGGGTGTGTTTCTTTCTTAATTAATGCCTTCACTGAGATAGAGCATGTTGAGCCTATTTGTGAGCTTTACTCATCGATTTGGTTGAAGGTAAGGATTGGATATGTTGGTCATGGGAATTGAGGATATTCAATCACTGGTGCTATCCGTTGACGCGCTTTGCTATCCGTTGACGCGCTTTTGTTGATGCTATCTTGATGGTTAAACACTTAAACCTTTAATAATGTTGTTATTTTTCTTTAGTACGTGGTGTGGAACCTTTGGGACTACTATCGTTTGTTACCTCTAAACAATAAAATATAAATTGCAAAACATGTACAATCCAGAAATAATATACACAATGAATATAAAAAGAACACATAGATTATAACCGACATATTTTACACATATTTTACAACTTAAGAATGATTGACTTACCTTTCACTTTATTAAACCAACCTTCTCTATACCTTGAAATTTTGTTTTTCAATTTATTATAATAATATTTCTCAAGATGAATCACTTTAGTAGTGACTAGTGAAAAATTGCTAACTTGTTTGATCATATTATGTAAATATTGAAGGCGAATATTAATTTTAAGGGAAGTTAAATAAAATACATCATATTTTATATATATATATATATATATATATATATATATATATATATATATATATATATTAGTGTTTTTTTTCCTGCCTAGGGTGGCGGCTCCCCCCTACCCCTACATCAAAGTACATATGCCCTTGCTTTTACCCAGAGAAATGTTTGTGACATTATCACTACTCTTTTACGTACTCAACCCATCACCCGATAATTGGAATACTAGAATATTTGGAATCTCGTTGAGGAGGAAGAATATTTCTTGAAAAATATCAATTAAATTTTGGTGGTCTTTATTTGCACGACACTCATTCTACTCGTGCATCACTCTACATGCGCACCACCAATAGAATCAATTTTGTAAAATTCGATTTTGGAGCATAAAAAAACCCGGCTTCTCGTAGTTTGTGGAGCAATTAAGAACCGACTTTTCCAAACTCGGTTCTCACAACACTAAAAAAAAGTGGTTTTGAGTGTAGTACTTCACCCCTATCAAAATATAAGTCATTTAATTATTTAGATTTATTTCACCCGTACAAAATATAAATCATTTAGTTATTTAGATTCATCTCATATATTTACAATATTTATTATTACTGCTTTTTCTATTTCACCTCTAATTAATCAGCAATTCAATCACTTATCATGACATTTATAAGTATTGTATTAATGATAATCAAAATACATATTAAAAATAAAGGATCGATCGATGCCTCGAGTACAACTTTGATTATACATACGTTCATTATTATTAAATCATGATTATTAATTTCTCTTGGAATTCTCTGGATAAACTAGCTACTTTCAACATCAGAGATATTAATAATATTGCTGCCGCTTTCTGAATTTGCATGGTGGATATTTACTTTGCCATTATTATAAGGGCTACAAGTTGAAGTTGTTGTTGTTGTGCCATAATAATAATTATATCCAGGACCAGGAGATGGGCCTGCTGCTGCTTGTGGTGGTGGATGGTGATTATTTGGGTCTATTCCCATGCTTATCAGTTTCCTTTTCAAATGTAAATTCCAGTACTCTTTCACTTCCTTCTCTGTCCTTCCTGGTAATCTTCCTGCAATCAACGACCACCTATATATATATTCCACATAAGTATATACATTTTTACTGAAACGGTAGCACAACATTTTTATTTACCGTTAACACACACACTTTTTGCCTCTACTGAGACTTGAACCCAGGATTCGAAGGTCTTGAGGCCTCGGCAATGATATCAACCGGAGGAAGACGTACATATATGTGTGATTCTAGGGTTGTTCTTGGGTACGTAGTTAACCAGCTAAGAACTTTCTGTGATTCTGGCCAATGGTTCGATCACTAGTTTAATTTTAGGAGTAATTACATGACCATGTCATAATTGTTCTATATCAATCAAATATTTTATGAGATGAATAAAGTTTAAAAAATATTTATATTTATTTTTACAAATAAGGGTTAACAGTTTTAATTTTAGATATTATTTTATTATTATTGTTTGAAACATTCTAAAATTTATGATGGTCATGAGGATGTGTAATAACCGCAAACGTCCTCGGTTGGTAGAACATTATTTTCAATAAGAGATTGTGACGTATTAATATCTATAGCCCATATCCATATCCATATAAATTTTGAGAAATTAAAAAGATATATAAATTAATAATCGGTAACCATTATATAAAAGTGTGTTGTCTCGTTGGTTTTGATAGAACCATTGTGATATTATATTTCTCGGAACATAAAGAAATTGTAATAAAGTAATAATTAATCATTAGTGATTTTATAGTGACTCATAACCTACAAGAAGAGTCATATATGTGAGGATTGATATATTCAAGAAATCAAGAAACTAAGATCGAGAAAGGAGAGCACCTGCATTCATTTAGCAAAATTGAAAGAACTTAGGTTTTGGTCTGAAAGAGCTAACTCGAGTTAACAAGACCTTTAGTCTCATATTTATATGGAGGTGGTCAATATTTTACTTGCCGATGTAGGACCTTACAATCAAAAATCTCTTCCTTTCTCTTGATTTGACACACTAAGTATAATATAGTTGTGGACCAAAATAAAGTTTGTGTTTGGTCATAAATAAACACATAAAGAGAAGGAAAGAAATGAAGGTAGATATAATTAATATACCGGTTGCCAAGGAGTGCATGAAGCTTGATAAAAAGGTCTTCTTCATCTTCACCAAAGTTCTTGACTTCTTTTACTCTACAACTTTTCCCGCAGCGATGTAGACCTGATTAACATCAATAAAATTTATAATAAAAAAAAAAAAATTGATGAATAATAAATGCAGAATTGAATACAAAGTTATATGAAGCAAATAAATCATTTCCACTTTTATAATTTACAGGTATAAAAGAACATAGTCCATGGCTAATTAATATCGCCAAATGTAATTCATAAAAAGTTACTGTACCTTATATGAAGTCATGGGATCGAGATACGCAAACATCATTTATATATGATGATAAAATAGTAGACATTAGGTGACGTATATATTAAACTCATATGATCATGAGTTGACGTTGAGCCGTAAATCGGTAAATGAGTTCATCTCTCTCCTCTTCGAACTCATTTACTGTTCAACGTCAACTATATTTCTTATACATTTAAAAGTGTGATATATTCAAGAATGTGGACAATCTCTCCTAATACCCCCTTAAGTGTGGGCAATCTTTTCCAACACTTATACAATTTTATTTTTTTTAAATATTGTTCCAACCAGGTTCGATCTCGTGATCTCTGGTTCTGCTACCATGTTTGGATTAAGCGTCTATCGTTATATTAAAATCAATTGGTGTCAGTAAAGACGCTAAGAGTGTGAGCAATCTGTACCAACAACTATATATGATTCACACACGAGGAGAGGGATGAACATATGGTTGATCAAACACGAATGCATCAGTTAAATTTAATCATTTATGCAGACCGAATAATATCAGTTTTTCTTTTTCTTTTTTTTTTTTGGGTGTGTGTAATGTATCTGCATGTGAATGCATCAGTTAAAAAGTCTTGGTGCTTTTATACTTTAATAAAAAAACAAATAAACAAACAAACATTCAACAAATAAAATCGATCCCCAAGACTTTAAAATGTATGTGCAGCATACAAATACACCACATAAAAATTTCACCGTGAATCATCCATCAGTTCACGTACGTACACTTGCAATATATGCAGGAAAAAACCTCAATAAATAACTATTTAATACAAGATAAAAAACAACTAATTTAATTAATACAGGACAGGAGTGTAGGAAATTAAACCTGCAGTTTGGGGAAGGTGATAGCAGCGTCGTCCAATATTACCATGCTTTTTAACATACTTAGTGAGACTCTCATCTTTTTCTTTTGAGCACGCCCCTCTGTTTTCATAGCACCATGGCTTCCTCATTTCTAGTACGTAATCACAAATTAAAAGTGATCCTTTTATTTCTTTTTCTGTAAATTTGCTTGCAGCGCGCTATGAAGATATTCTGTGCATTCGTATCTATATATATATTCCAAGTATGTGGGAATGGAAGTTGACGAGAAGGAAAAGAAGAAGTTGACTTGGACTGGTGGTTTGCAGTATGAGATTTGCATTTTGCACACAAAAAGATTGAAATAGTTAGTTGGTTAGCCTCTCAGGAAGTTTTTATGTGGTATTTTTAAAATATCGAGTTGGTCCAGAAACAAATCTAAACTACTGTGATTGTAATTCAGTTTAAAAGTAAAAGGTGTATAATTTGTCACATGGGTGCACGCACTTCGCATATGGCGGGTGCACCCAATAATTTCCCATTGGGATGTACCGGGTCTATTTGCTATACATTATTTCAACTTAAATGGAATCAAAGAAATAAAATATATAAGTGAATTATTTTGTATAGGTATAAGTGTCTTATCTCAGACACTTATATAACACACATACACATCGAATACGTAGGATATACACGTATTAGTGAATTTATACTCTTCAAAAGTTATATATATTGGATTCATATATGCATATCAATGTCAGAAAAATTAGTCGTCTGATTTCGTTTATAGTAATCGATTCTTATCGTGTATAAAAACTTTTCAAATAGATTAGACAATATTTAACAAAAAAGATGGAGAAACACTTTGCAGAAAATTGTATTTATACAACACAACATATCACAGCTGTATGTACTGAAAATTGAATGACGGAAAGCACAAGTAAAAACGAGAACTTATTGTTTAGACTGAGGCTTTAGAACGCTTTCCTTAAGACTTTAATGCCCCGACTATGTGCTCACGGTATTGGCATAAGTCTCCCAAGATACAGCAGTCTCCTTTTCCTGATTGTAGCACTTCAATGCGGAAAAGACGGCGAACTTGCAGAGTTTCGGTATGCAAGAAGAATGATTTTCTGTCTAAGTTTTCCATTCAGGATTGTTCCTTTCATACATGCACCAGTTCGCATACATGCGCACGCGTGTGGGTTCTGAATCAACAAGCATCTACATCTTCCCTCCTTCACAAAAATTATGTTGCCTCTTGCGGCTTACCTCTAAGTATCACACTACTCCTTAAGTAGTGATTCAACTTGAGTCTCATTACCTATGTGGGACAAATGAATCTGCATTATTCATTAACACTCCACGCATTTTACTCTACCTTTGGCGTTAATTTCATTCACCCGAGATCTCGGAATTAAGTAATTCAAAAGTCTAACATCAACTATTATCTTAGTAGTTTCAAAAGCTGTTTTTAGCTCCCGGAAATTCATTCCAGTAACTCATCGAAATCCGGGGATGAAGTTGATTGCTTCGTCACTTACACTTAAACTCATTTTGAATTTAAAACATCATAAAGTTCCAACTTCCAACATCAATAACTCGGATATTTTGAGATATAGAAAATCATGTTGGAAATCAAGCAAATAACGTCAATAATGAATGAAAAGATGTCCAAAATTATGAAAAGTACCAAAAAAAAAATTGAAGTCAATGGCTAAAAATTGTGTCATGTTATATTTGTAATATGTATTATTTGGTTCTTATATATAAAAAATTCTTGATTTTGATATTTCCACAAGCATATAAATTATAAAAGACAAGGCAAAACTTGGAAATCTATCAATCGATGTTACCCCCTCCTTATATAAGCACTTGTGTTTAACATACCCGTGTTTGAACTTAAACTCGAGAATCTCTAAATCGTTAAGAAAACGTATCGTGTGTGGAGTGATTTACGGAACAAACTCGTATTTACCGGATAGAAATTACGGAATAATAAAACAATAAAATAAAAATACGATCCATAAACTAACGGAATCGAAAACAAACCGAGGCGAGTGTAATCACTCCTTCCTTAAGACACATTTCTCTGGTCTCGTGTCCACGGTTGCAGCAACTGTCTCCTAATTCTCGACGACTCAAAAGCTACGGCTATACGAGACTCCTTTGTAATGAAGAAATCAAGAGAGAATTCGAAGATCTGGTCTCAATCATAGGGGTTCTATATATAGTGGAGATGATGACATCATACTCCATTCTGATTAGCGGGATGACACAATCAACTTTTCCCTCAAGAAAAGTCATGCATAAGCCCTAACGACTTAATTAAGGCGGCTTAGCCGACCTTACTTTCGACACATGCTTGCTTAAATTTGTTCACACACGTCCAGAATCTTCCACACCGCCTTAATTAATTGACTGGTAATTAATTTTGGCTTAATTTTCATAAAAAAGATTGTTCAAAAAAGTAATTGTAGTTAACAACAGAACCGAACTCGAGCCGGTCGGACGGCAACGGCGCGTGTGGTGAACCAAAAGCCATCAATCGTCTGCACAAAAGTGCATTTGCCCCTTGGGACACATTTTAATAGAGCACACATAGCTCTTAAGTATAGTGTCAAATGCTCTCATCTTTCCAATATGGGATAGTAGAGTTGATACACCCTTCAACTCCTCTCACACATATATTTCACAAACTTTAGCCATTAATTTCTCATTGTTCCGAAATCCGAATCGAGTTATTCAAAAACTCATCATCAACTACACATCAAGACCTCAAAAAAAAAAAAAAAAAAAAAAAAAAAAAAAAAAAAAAAAAAAAAAAACTACACCATAAGACCCTAAAAAACTATATTGGAGCATGTTGAAGACATTATTGATACTGACGTAGTTTTAGTTATAACCTACCAAATGTTTTATGTAATGTGTATTTACTGTCTTACCCATACCTAGTTTACTAGTATATAAAATGTACCAATTGTAATATTTTAATAAGTCAATACAACACAAATTACCACATGGTATCAGAGCAAGGTTACCACACACAAAAAAAAACACCAGTGCAGCCATAACCAGTTCGGCTCACCCTCACCGCCGGCAACCACCCAGGTCGTCTTCTTCGGTCGATCGCCTACACACCATCGCTGCTCTTCTTCTCGTCGCCACCATCACCACGTCATGTCTGAAACAGGTGAAACCAACCCCACCATCATCGCTGCTTGCTACACCGCCGCCGCCACCACGCCATACGCCCCGCCATATCCGACGTTCACTCCCTCTTCGACGATCCACGTTACCAAATTGACCCGCCAAAATTACAACCTATGGCGGGCTCAGATCGTTCCGTATCTCCGTGGTCAGGGTGTCTTTGGCTACGTTGATGGCACCCTCTCACCACCATCGCCGACCATCACTGCCGCTGATGGCAGCACCGCTGCTAACCCGAACTATGCAGCTCACATGGCCCTCTGGACAAAAACGGATAACATGATATTATCCGTCATTACCTCGTCACTCACTGATGACGTACTACTGCAAGTTTACACAGCCACGACCTCTGCTTCGATTTGGGCTGCATTACAGTCCTCTTTTGCCTCTCAGAGCAGAGCAAAATTGGTCCAGCTCCGAACCGACCTTGCTTCCACCCGGAAAAATGAGCTCTCCGCCACCGCGTACTATTACAAAATGAAAAACATTTCTGATGAATTGCATCTTGCCGGCCACCCACTCTCTGATGATGAATTTTTGGCTTATCTGCTTGCCGGCCTCGGGCACGAATATGACTCGCTTGTGACTTTGCTCTCTGTCCGTGACCATGTATCGCCGGAGGACCTTTATTCCCTGCTTCTTACTACCGAAGCGCGCATCCAGCATCAACGGCCGATCTCACTCTCTCCTGCTCCTCCTCCCTCACAGCCATCGGCCCACTTTGCTCGCGGCGCCCAAGGCTCGGCCCAAGGACAACAGTCTAGCAACTCGCAAAATTATCGTGGTCACTCCCCAATTACGAGGCCGTGGGGGGCGTGGTCGTGGTGGCCGTGGTAATTCGCGTAACAACACTACTGGTAACGATTCTACTCCTACTTGTCAAATTTGTGCAAAAATAGGGCATACTGCCCATTCGTGTTCGTACAGGTATGAGCAATCAGCTGACCCGGCTGCTATCCCACCCCCACCCAACCGCACTCCCCGTCCCCCTCAAGCTTATGCCACTCACCCCCACTATAACCCCAACTCTGAATGGATTCCCGACACTGGTGCCACTCATCACCTTACCAATGACATGCGCAACCTAAACATTAATTCTGAGCCTTATGACGGTCCGAAAAAGTTCACGTTGGCGACGGTTCAGGTTTGTCCATCTCTCATTACGGTTCTTCTAAATTCTGTACTCCCACACACACGTACCAATTATCCCAAGTCCTTGTTTCCCCTTCACTCACCAAAAATCTATTATCGGTCCATCGTTTTTGTTCCGATAACTCTGTCTTTTTCGAGTTTCATGACAATTTCTTTCTTGTGAAGGACTATTCGGGCAAAGTTCATCTTAAAGGCTCGGTTCGTGATGGTCTCTATCACTTCTCCGCCCCTGGCTCCGTTCAAGCTCACCTCACCACCACTCGCTCCACCACCCTCTGGCATCAACGTCTCGGCCATTGCTCTCACCCGGTTCTGCGTCATGCTATACGTAGTTTACCTTTTTCTATTCCAAATAAGGCACCGGATGCGGTTTGTGCACCGTGCCAAGCTGTCAGAAGTCAACGTCAAACGTTACACATTTCGATTTTACTTAGTTCGCTTTGGATTTAATTTATTCGGATGTTTGGGGTCCAACTGAGTCCTCAATTTATGGTAACCGTTATTATGTGAGCTTTCTCGATGATTTTACTAAATTCATTTGGTTTTATCCTTTAAAATTTAAATCGACGTTGAAACAATATTTCCACAATTTCTTGCGCTTATAGAGCGGCACTTTAACACCAAGCTTAAAGCCATACAAACCGATTGGGGTGGCGAATATCGTCTACTTCCAACGCATGCCACTAACTTCCTCGGCATCCAACATCGCCGCTCCCGCCTCACACCCATGAACAAGTTGGTGCCATCGAACATCGGCATCGTCAAATCGTTGAGGTCGGTCATTCCTCTCGCCCACTCCAATCTTCCTTTGCCTCTTTGGGAAGATGCCTTCACCACTCGCCACCTACATTATCAACCGCTTCCTTTCGCGTCTTAGATCACAAATCCCCCTTTGAACTTGTCTATCACCGCCAACCCGACTATACCTTCCTTCGGGTCTTTGGCTGTGCTTGTTGGCCAAACCTTCGTCCCTACAACCGTCACAAAACCGACTTTCACTCTAAGACCTGTATCTTCCTTGGGTACTCTCCATCTCACCACGGTTACAAATGTCTCGACCTCTCCACCGGACGCATCTATATTGTTAGTAATATCATCCGCAGCGGAAGCGATTTAAGGATCTAGATCTATAAATTACACGTAATAAAACAACTAGATCTACATCTACAAGGGGGTTGTAGAACATACCTCTTGGATCTCAAAATCCAAGTTGAAGAACCGCAATAGGAGAAACAAATGAAGGTGTGAAGAGCACCACGATCTTCCGTACGTGTGATCCAAGCAACTCCCGGTGGAAGGAAATCCTCGTCTCGAATCCTTCCGATATGCTACCCGGAAAAACCTCCAAGATTTTTCCCAATTATTTCCCTTGGCGAAAAATTTTCTTCTTCCTCTCTAAGAGGAGAAGTCGAATTTTACAATGTGTCTAAGGAGCAGGAGAACTCTCTCTTTATATAGGAGAGTAAAACTTAGCCTCCAAGGATTTAATAATTAATACAAAATCAATTATAATAATCCTATTAAATAAAAGATAATTCCATAATATTCTAGAACAAATCTAGAATAATATTTATCTTTATTTCTTTCCATAAATATTTATCCAATAAATATTTTATGCTTACATGTCTTATTAATCACAAAGAAAACTAATTTCTTGTTGACCAATAAAACACATGGGGCGAAATTTATCATCATTGACCTAGTCAATATGATTTTTTCCACACACACACTAATGAAGCAAGATTATGGAAAATGTCTTTTCCACATATTTAATTATTTAGCCCAACTAATTTAATAGTCCACTAAACAATTAATTCACATATCGTTTTAATGAAGTCCAACAAGAACTAAATTAATATTATTAGGATTCGACGTCCGAGAATAGCTATGCTATATTAGGAGGCACGTCGGGGACCATGGACTAATAATCGCGGCTCGATAAATCAAATAAATAATTATCTTACGAACAGAATAATTATATTCGATAAATCAATCACAGAATATGCCACCATAATCCCGTGATC
The DNA here is from genome assembly GCA_026214975.1 of Gentiana macrophylla. Lineage (NCBI taxonomy): Eukaryota > Viridiplantae > Streptophyta > Magnoliopsida > Gentianales > Gentianaceae > Gentiana > Gentiana macrophylla. The sequence continues at coordinate 140,726,977 of CM047805.1, read as the reverse complement.
GCACTCCTCCGATTATGAGATTATATTTATCTCTCACGAGAATAATAATAAGCGTCCATTGATATAATCATTACATATGGATTAATCCTCCATAGACTGCTCATTCTAAATCGGGAAGTTACCGTTAACCACTTTTAGAACCTCTTATCCTTATTTACCATTAACCCCTAGTGATCAATTAATTCATACAACTCACCGGTAGCTAATCGGTGTAATATGAACTCCATGGATCGATCGGTTTCTAGGATTAACAAATAAGTGAATCGCTCATCTACTTCCATAAATGGAAGGAATGGATTCCGTATCTCGTGATAACACAGACTACTCACTCAATCCGAAGACAATGCCAAGATGGGGTAATTCGGACCACAGACTCGGTGTAATCCTTAACCGTCAAGTCAAACTTCATAATCGATTCAAGCGGTTGATTGTGATCACCTCAGGATTAAGATATATCCATAAATATGATCATCCATTGATTCGATAAGACTTCTCGATTACGGAATTATATCGTGAACTCTAATCAAATCGGTCCAAATTTATATGATATATCTATCATATATAAATGCCCAACTAGGTTCTCTTAACCGAAAGTCCGGATAAGACAATCACACATATTGTGTTCTCGCGCGCATTAATAGCACGTTAAAGAGAGACCCGATACTCTCGATTAACTTCACTACGGGCTAATTGTATTTTAAGTACATCTTCACTAACTCAATCCTCCCGTGTATATACCATACACCGAGTTAAGTGATTACATAAACGATATACTTTAGTAGTTTTTCAGTAGTGTAAATACTATTGTCACATCGGTGAATATGAGAATAATAAATTTGAATAATAATGTCAATTCATTTATTAAATAAAACAATTACAAAAATTGTCTTTCGGGCATCACACCTAACATATATTGCTCGCCATGTGATCTTTGATGAGGCCGTCTTCCCTTATACACCATCCCCTACGCCTCCCCAACCCGCCTCTGTCACCGTCCCTCTTCCTCTCTCCCTACCCTCCCACCCCACGGCACCTCGCACCTCCAACACCACCCCCCACCCTCCCCCTGCGGCAATCCCCCCCCCGAAGCCACTTCCCACCTTCTCCTCTCCGTTATACAATCCTCTCCCTCGACCCAACCGCATCCGACCCACCCACCTCCCCCCCCGTCATACCATGACCACTCGAACCCGCACCAACACACTCAAACCAAAACAAAACCCCGACTTCATCAGATATCCATTACCCAAAGCCCTTATCACCAACGCTTCCACCCCTGACCCAACCTCCTATACCGAGGCTTCTAAACACAAAGTGTGGCGTGACGCCATGCAAGATGAAATCACTGCTCTACTTCGCACTAACACGTGGGAACTAGTGCCCTATCGCAAGAATATGAATGTGGTCGGTAATAAGTGGGTGTTTGCATTACCAAGCACCATGCGGATGGGCATATTGATCGCCATAAGGCCCGTCTTGTGGCTAAAGGTTTTCATCAGTGAGGGTATAGACTACACCAAACATTTAGTCCGTGGTCAAGCCTGTCACCATCCGTGTTCGTTATCTATTCTTTGCCTCTCGGGGTGGCCGCTCCGACAAGTGGATATTCAAAATGCGTTTCTTCACGGCAATCTTACTGAGACCGTGTACATGACTCAGCCCCCCGGCTTTGCTCATCCGGATCACCCTGATTATGTTTGCCGCTTAAAGCGGAGCTTATACGGTCTTAAGCAAGCACCTCGAGCATGGTTCTCTCGTTTCACTGAGGTACTCACCAGATTCGGCTTTGTGGGCTCCAAAGCTGATACCTCTTTGTATGTTTACTCTAGTGGTCCTGTTCGCCTCTACATTCTCATCTATGTCGACGACATCATCATTACGGGCAACAAGCCCACTCAGGTTGACGAGGTCATTCGGTTTCTTGGCACACACTTTCCAATTAAGGATCTTGGCACCCTATCTTACTTCCTTGGTGTTGAGGCACTTCACACGCCGGATGGCTTATTTCTTACGCAGCGCAAGTATATTTTCCAACTCCTGCAAAAGGCCAATATGGATAAATCGAAACCGTGCTCTACACCCATGGCTGCCTCCGCCCGACTTCACCATGATCCGGGTCCCAGATTTTCGGACCCTGCCTTGTATCGTACAGTGGTAGGGGGCCTTCAATACTTGAGTTTCACTCGTCCAGATATTGCCTTTGCTGTGCATAAGGCCAGCAAGTTTATGCATGCCCCTACTGATGCTCATTGGCTCGCGGTCAAACGTCTGCTTCGCTACATCAAGTTCACAATCTCTGAGGGTTTGTTCTTCTCCCGTCGTAACACTCTCCATTTGCGGGCATACTCTGACTCGGATTGGGCGGCTGACCCGGATAATCGCCGCTCTGTTGGTGCTTATTGCGTTTTCCTTGGTGACCATCTCATCAGCTGGCGTACCAAACAACATCTCACGGTCTCCAAGAGTAGCATCAAGCGAGTACAAAACCTCTCCAATATCTGCTTTGCCGAGATACGGTGGCTTTGCGAAATTCGCAGAACGACTTGCTTATCACTACGCCGACTCCGACCTTATGGTGTGATAACATCGGGCAACCTACCTTGCCTATAACCCGTGTTCCACGCCGTCGTCTAAGCATATTGAGATTGACTTCCATCATGTTCGTGAACTCATTGCCGCTAAAAAGCTCTCCGTTGCCTTCTTCGAAAGATCAACTTGCGGATCTCCTGACCAAACCACTGGGCAACCCTCGCTTTGCAACCTTGAAGACCAATCTCCGCGTGTACTCTTTACCCACGGGATTGCGGGGGCGTGTTGAAGACATTATTGATACGACGTAGTTTTAGTTATAACCTACCAAATGTATTTATGTAATGTGTATTTACTGTCTTACCCATACCTAGTTTACTAGTATATAAACTGTACCAATTGTAATATTTTAATAAGTCAATACAACACAAATTACCACAGAGCATATCCGTAATTCACGCTAAATTTGACTGTTCAACCCATCAATTGGTTTTTTTCACCAACATAAATTGATCGATTCGGTTCAACTTGGCTTGTGGGTAACATAATTACTAATTAATTCAATAGAAAAAAAGGTAAGAAAAATTTAATACAGCAGAATAAATTAGGTGGTTGTTTGCATAGCTAGATGAATAGAAAATACTAGAATTTTAGACTTGTAGTTGCTCAACTGTTAGATATAGTACTACTACTTCAAGGCATTAATTAAAGATGGAAATAACCAAAAGTAGGACTGTAGGACAGAACTAGCAAGTAGCAAGCCAAACGTGTTATCAACTACCCTTCAGATCCAGAAAGCTTTTCTAGCTACTTACCCAAAATATATTCTTATGATCTTCAATGTATATTGGTCGGAACGACTATCACTCCAGTAGACCTGTTAAACGAACAGAAGTCGACGTTCATGAATATATAACTTTGTGTTTAGTTCGTTAGTGTTTATGATTACTTATTTGTTTAACTTAACGAACCAAGATTGAACATAATTTTAAGTTTGTTTCCTAAACGAACGAATACAAGTTTGGCTCACAAACGTTCGGCTATGTTCATCATAATATTTTATAGAGTTCTGATACTTTTTGTACTATGATGTTTGGGTAATGGTTTATAATTTTGTATTTATCAATTTGGACTTGATTTTTTACAAATCAACGAGTCGAACTAAAAAATCAACGAGTCGAACTCGAGTTGGAAGGCATTTTATAAGCTGAACACAAGTGTTTCCATTTGTCACCGCAAGTTTGTTATCTATTTTGTCTTGAATATTTGGCCCCTTAATTTTTTTATTTGTTGGTTTAAAATTTTTATTGTCTCGCTTATCCGAGATCCTACGTCCACTACTCTACTGCATTCTCTCGATCAATATATATAACATGATATTGTAAAATAAAAATAAAATTTGACAGAGTCTCATGCACAGGCGTCAGAAATAAATTATGATTGTGGTCCTCTAGCCCAGACACGCGTTTTCGATTTTAGTCCTGCTTTTTTAAAGCGACAATTTTAGTCATGTATGTGGTCTTTTTGCAAAAAAATTGTCCGAACGCCGGAAAGCACTCACTTCTGTGACTAAAATTGTCATTTATAAAAATCACACCAAAATCGAAAATGGCTTACAGTTAGTATGACCAAAATTATAATTTAGCCCATCAGGCGGTACCTTTTCTGTTCATGTGGTGTTGTAGGCATGTACTTTTTTATTGTATTAATGTGAAGGACAAAATTCTTCAGGACTCTGAAATAAAAATAAAAAAATTGGATTAATGTAGCCGGCGTGTGCTTTGTTGGAAATGCATGGTCAAGTCCTTTTAACTACCTTGTAAATCATTCTTTTTACGGTTGCTATCAAACAATATGAAGTTTTGTAGTAGTAGTAAATCAATTCGTTTCATATTGTTGTTATGTGTAATTACCTATATATGTGTAAATTATGGGATATTTCTGAAGAAAGAAAGAAAAAAAGATCATCGCTCCGGCGGTGGAAATTTTCAATTTTAGTAGAGGATGTAATAAACCCGCTCATCTTTTGGCCGGCTACTTTTAGTCTAACCAATGTTGTTTCTAGATATTGGGGTTCATCCTCCTTCTGATGTAATTACTGCTCCCGAAGCAAATCTTTTATCTTAATGAAGTTGCTTTAAAAAAAAAAAAAAAAAACATATTCATCAAAAATGTTTTCACATAAGTTGTTTAATTATCTCTTAGAAATCTCGGACTAAGAACACGTTTCTTACGATTTCTCTTATGTAACTCATCAAAATTATAAACTGTTGATTCTTACAATACATTAACGAAATTGCAGCATTGCTAGGGACTGTTCAGATTGATGCAAGCTACTTTGGATTTGAGAAGGCTGTATGTGGCTCGTGTTTTAATATAAATGGATGTGGCCAAACAGAGATGTCAACGAATATGGATCGGAGAAGATGCTCAGAATGGTTTCTGACAACATCTGCATGTGGAAACTTTTCCATATTGTTGTGGATATCGTAAAAGAATTGGACATGCTGAAGGTTTAAATGATGAATTTAAGGACTGTATATTCACACGGAATAAAAGTTGAATCAGTATGAACAAATGCACCAGTAACTAGTTATTTAAATTCTCAGCCAATTGATTAAGCAATCAATTGCGGATAAGAAATGGAAGCTAATCACTGTATCTCGAGGTGGTCAGCAACTATCACACCTCTTTTTCGCAGACGATTTTATTCTTTTTTCTGAGGCCACTATTGAACAAGCACGGGAAATGGAATACGTTTTGTCAATTTTTTGCAGCCTTTGGGGTCAAAAAATCAGCATTACCAAGTCAAAGTTTGCGGTCTCCCTCTAATGTTCACTCTCAAACAGCAACTTGCATCGCCGAGGCACTGGGTATGACTCAAACTTGGGATTTTGAAAAACATTTGGGGGTCCCCCTTCATCATGTTGGTGATTTTGGTAGAATCACCGTGTGATTAGATGTGTCAGGATTTAGTTTGAGGTTTGGTGAACTTGGAACAATCGATATAAGTTTGGAGACGCGAAGTCAAGACGCTTATATTGATGTTTACGAGCTCACGGAAATGTTAGATCAAGTGTTGAACCAAAAACCGATTTTTGCTTTGCGCTTTTTGACGGGCGTCCATTTCTTTTGACGGGCGTTTGCTTCGAACGCAGCGTCTAAGATATTGGACGGGCGCCCAAAGTTCAATTTTGAGTACTGGGAGTAATCTGTCTTGATGGATTTAACGTCCATTGCCTATGGACGGGCGCCCAAAGTCGATTTGAGTACTTGGGAGTATTTCGTTATATGGAATAACGCCCATTGCTTCCAGACGCCCGCCCATAATCTCAAACGGGCGCCCAAATCAAGGCGTCCGTAAGCGATTTTCGATTATAGAGCAGATTTTGGTCGGTTTTGTTGGTATCCTTTCGGGTTTTGGCCTTATAACCAATTCTTAAGGGTTGTATATGAAGGGATACATTAATATATAACTCGAAATACATGTATACAAACACTTGGACACTGGTTGATGTTGAATTAACTTCCACTTTTGAGAGTATAATTCATCTTCTTTGAATATCCTTTGAAACCTCAAAGTTCAACACACAAAATGTCACCAAACTTTTGTAGCTTTCTTTCTATCTATATTGTCTAGATTAAAAGAGGATCGTAGTTTTATCCCGTGAAAATATTCGTGTTTACCCGGAGACAATCATTTGGGGACGAATAATTTTCGCAGGAAAGACTCTCAAATCGACTCTACGTGTATATCCGGTTCTTTTCATTGCAGCACTTTCATTTCTGGTTCGGCATTGTTCGTTCCCCTTTGTTTTTTCCCCAACAATCTGCGAAAATTATTTTTGAATTTTTAGAACAATGTCGGTTTCAAAATGAAGAGTTGCATTTTTCCAGAATTTTATCAAAGGTTGTGTCCTAGTGTTTTGGGCATAACTCTTGATTCAGGAATCGGTTTGAAAATCCGGAGATACCGTTAGAATAAATAGAGCGAGGATCGCAGTGATATCAAGTTTGCAGTCTGGTTCAATGTTGACAGTTGTCAGAAATTCTGAGAAGTTGCTGCGGTTTTTGATTGATGCAAAGTCGATTATAATCTTTTGGTAAGTAAAAGTTCATTGGAATGACTTTGTAAAATTGCTGTGATGTTGCTATGACTACGGATGAATGGTATGTATGTTTATTTACATTATTTCATGCAAGTTTGTGGTGTCCAAGAACAGTAACTACAATCAATATAAATTTTGATTGTAGTGTCTAAGTTTTGTTCTTGGATGTTGATTGATTATACATATATGTTGTTTGGCTTGATATTTCTAGACATGATTGAATCAATGATGAAACTTGCTGCGTGTTTAATGTTTAATGTTCATTGATCTTGGTGATAAAATCATGTTAATGTTTAGAAATTTTAAGTGTTTGTGTATAACTAATGTTGGGATAAATCAAGTGTTATCTCTTGGAAAACTTGATGTCTATTGTAGTAAGATGTTTTCTAATGATACAAATAGATGGAAATCATGTTGAAGAGATAATGTTTTTAAATGTCTATCCTTGATAGAACATTTGTAATTAAGAGTTTGCAAATCTAAAGAAATTTGGATTTTCGAAAATCTTGTTTTACTAGGTTGAATGCCTAGTATGTAAGATCAAACAAAGGATAGAATAATGATCTGTAAACTAAGTTTTGGTGAAACAACTAATAAAATGTTGTTTTGAGTTTTGACTCCGGTTTGGAAAATTGTGAGTGTAAGGATCAACTTGATTTGAAGTTTTGAACCGTGGATTGTTGATCCGTGACATTCATGAAATGGAGTCAAGGTTGTCATTGTTAAGAGATTTAAGTATATCCTTTGGCTCTTGAAACTATATAGTTTAAACATTAGTTGTACATGGTTAGTATAATTTGAAATAACTATACATGTATGTTTATTGGTATGCTTAAGTGATACTTATATGTAATGTATGTTTATAATTTGTTTTGAACTTATTCTTTTCGGAAACATGATTAGTATCATGGATTTTCACTTTGATTTTAAGTGAATGTTTTGGAGGAAAAATCATGTTATTGATTTGATAAAGAATGTATCGGTTTGATGAAAGGATACAACTCATTAGAGTTTGTATTCTTTTGAACGGTTATAACTTTTCGTTTTAAAGGTAGTAACTTTTCAGTTTTAAAGGTTACAACTCTTGGTTTAAAAGTTGTGACTTGTTTTGAAAAGTTGTGATTCTTGGTTCGAAGGATGTAACTTTTGCTTTGAAAGTTTGAGACTTTCCGGTATAGAAAGTTGTAACTCTTGGTTGTAAGAGTTGTAGTTCTTCCGTTTAAGATTATGAATCCTTGGTTGGAAAAGTTGTAACTCTTTTATTTAATAGATACATCGTTTATTTGCGTTACTTTGTAGTAAATAACTATTATGTCCTCCAAAAGGTAAATGAAAAGAGTGTATGTTATAATGAGTTTTATATACTTTTTGTTTATACTCCTACGTCTCCAACGAGCTTGTTTGTTTGCTAAATTACTTGAACTTTGGTATAATGAAATCCAAACTTGAGGTTTGGAGGTGTGAGGAGGTCTTGTGACTTTCCGAGGTTAAGGTTAATTCCTTGAGTAAAAGAGGCATTGAAACTATGTTTATTGGAATTGCTATGCATTCCAATGTTCTTTAGTTCCATATAATGGAGTGAATGATTCTAGTACTGATTTAATGTTGTTGATCATTGGTATGCCATCTTTGGACATTTATAATGTTGTACAAAGTTTGAAGTATGACTACCAATGTTCGAGTGAAGGAAAACAATAAAGTTGTTTTCTAAATATGCCTGTAAAGCTCAATGAGAGCAAATGGTGCGGTGAATCTTTCAATGAAAGATGATAGTTGATGTAAGTCAACATGTATAAATCCTGATTAATAATGTAAGGTTTTGTACGTTTTTAGGTATTGGTTATTTTGATACCTTGGCACCGGTTAATGAAATCTCCTCGGATAAATTGTTGTTATTTGTTTTAACAACTGTTAAACAAATTTTGTAATCCATTACATGGATGGTAAAACTTCGGTTTTAGAATGGAGATTGGAATGGGCATTGTATTTGAAACAACTGGAGGGTCTTGTTATGTTAAAATTAGCATAAGGAGTGTATATGTTATTTTGGTTCAAGGTGCTAAATTAAACTTGATAGACTTCTTAGCTTGAAGATTAGTTGAATTTAAAGTTGTTTACAATACCGTGTTCGTAACTATACAAATCTTACATATGTTTGATGTCTAATGAAATGACTTTGTCCTTTGATGTATGTTGAATACATGTTTGGTGTTTTGCTTTGGTTTAGTATCTATTCATGATACTAAAAGTGAAACATGCTCGATCTACAAAGATTGGATTTGCCTTGGAATATAAGGTGATGTAGTAGTTTACATTGTTGACATATTGATTTTGGTATTAACCAAATCATGTTGTTCATAACTGGACGGTATTGTCATCAAGGTTTTAAACTACAGTCATGGGGGAGGTTTAAACTCTATAGTAAAGTTATATGAGATTCCTTCGATTTAGAAGAATCCTCGGTTAACTAGTAATTTGTGCTAGGATGAAGTATCATTTATGAGCTTCTAAGTGCGTAAATTTCTGGTTGGACTATGGAGTTGGATTTCTTTGTTGATGACTTAGTAGTTCGGAATTCCCTTGCAATTAATAACCAAGTTCATCCCAGTTATCCAATGTGTTTGGCTGGAAAATTGTCAAATGTTACAATGGTGATCTAGACACCAATGTATTAATGAAAAGTTGGATTGTGAGTTTTAACTCAAAGGATGATGGTGGTTGTTCAAAGAGTACTCGTGATTTAGTCAAATCTTGTTTGATCAAATATAGATTGACTTGAAACTTGGTAAAAAGTTTGTTATCGGGATGTGTAGAACCCATTAAATCTTTGGGGTGGGATACCCAATTCCCTTATGGTACAACGCCATAAGCAGAATTCAATGTGGAAGGCCCATTCTCGAAGATTTGGCACATGAAAAGGTCCGAAAGTATGCATTATTACCTTGTGTAGGTGATATCTTTTGGAAAAGTGTTTGGTACATGATTAGAAAGATTCACCTATATGAGTATGAAGTTTGGCCGCTTCAAGAAAGTGGGGTTGACTTTCTATATACTCATGAAATGGATATGGACACAAGGCCTGGATAACTGGTGTCAAGTAGCTATAGAAGTTGTATCTTGGTTCATTTGTATATTATCTTTGAAGTATTCAAATGTGTAACGGGGTTCAATGCTTAGTCACACCCCAATACTCGAATATTTTGGAATGTGTAATATACTAGATGGTAATTCAATCTGCGTGACATTATCATTGAAAGATGAACTGTTTGTGTGTTGGTAAGTTTTCAATTAAATCAGGGATTACACTAAATGGGGGAGGATTGTTGGTGATTTCGGTAGAATCACCATGTGATTTAGTGTAATCGGGATTTAGTTTGAGGTTTGGTGAACTTGGAACAATCGATATAAGTTTGGAGATGCGAAGTGCATGCTTATATTGATGTTTACGAGCTCACGGAAATGTTAGATCAAGTGTTGAACCAAAAACCGATTTTCTGCTGCCTTTTGGACGGGCGTCCATTTCTTTTGGACGGGCGTTTGCTTCTGAACGAGCGTCCTAAGATATTGGACGGGCGTCCAAAGTTCAATTTTGAGTACTGGGAGTAATCTGTCTTGATGGACGAACGTCCATTGCCTATGGACGGGCGTCCAAAGTCTGATTTTGAGTACTGGGAGTATTCTGGTTATATGGACGAACGTCCATTGCTTCCAGACGCCCGTCCATAATCTCAAACGGGCGTCCAAACTGGCGTCCGGTAAGCAGATTTTCAGTTATAGAGCAGTTTTTGGTCGGTTTTGTTGGTATCCTTTCGGGTTTTGGCCTTATAACCAATTCTTAAGGGTTGTATATGAAGGGATACATTAATATATAACTCGAAATACATGTATACAAACACTTGGACACTGGTTGATGTTGAATTAACTTCCACTTTTGAGAGTATAATTCATCTTCTTTGAATATCCTTTGAAACCTCAAAGTTCAACACACAAAATGTCACCAAACTTTTGTAGCTTTCTTTCTATCTATATTGTCTAGATTAAAAGAGGATCGTAGTTTTATCCCGTGAAAATATTCGTGTTTACCCGGAGACAATCATTTGGGGACGAATAATTTTCGCAGGAAAGACTCTCAAATCGACTCTACGTGTATATCCGGTTCTTTTCATTGCAGCACTTTCATTTCTGGTTCGGCATTGTTCGTTCCCCTTTGTTTTTTCCCCAACACATCACGGTAGGGTTATTTTCGATTTGTTATTGATAACAAAGTTTCAAGGTTGGAAAGCATCTTAATTGTCTAAAGCCGGTCGTGCCATCCTCGCCCAAACAGTTCTTACAACGACGACTCCCTACTACCACATGCGAACGGTTAAGCTCCCAACTTCCATTACAAATGAACTCGACAAGCTGACCCGAGATTTCTTTTGGGGAGACACCAAAGGCAAAAGAAGCATTCATCACGTGGCCTGGGATTATATGTCAACCCAAACTTCCTGGAGGATTGGGTATAAGAAAAGCGTGTGATATGAATATTGCACTCTTGACAAAACTCGTTTGGCAGCTTCTTACGGATGAAGAGCATGTGATGCTCCAAACTTCCTAAGCCTAATAGTTCTTTTATATGGCGGCACATCTGTTATGCGGCAAATGAACTACGAGGCGCTTTATCCTTGGATGATGTGGGTCGGCCACAATGGCAACTAACCTCTTCCGGAAAATTCACGGTCAGCTCGGCTTACTCTGAGATCCGAAAGGCTACGCTCTCCCCTGCAACGAACACTGATGGTTGGAAACATATTTGGAGCATCAAAGGCCCCCTTCGGGGTAACATACTTCTCTGGCAAACTCGGCGAGAGTCCCTCCCCACTACAGCAAATTAACTTGCATTCAAGATGTATCATCGATAACGATATTTGCACAAACTGCCAAAGTTACAGTGAGACTGCCCTACACGCCCTTAGAGATTGTGGATGGGTGAAGAGCATGTGGAAAAGCCTCATACAGCGGCAAGACTGGAATGAGTTTATTAGTATTCATGATGTGCCCCGTTGGCTTGACACCTGTCTTAGCAAAAACATGTACAAGAAAGACAATTTGGAGTTTTGGAGATTTCTCTTCAGGGAGCTCCTGTTGAGCATTTGGTATTGGCGAAACGAAAAGTTACACCAAAGCGACAGACAAAAACCACCGACAGAAATGTTCATTTCACAAGCGATACGCAAAGCTCGCGAGCTTAGACTAACATGGCACACTTAGCTCTCTAGTTAAATTCAGTTCAATATGTATAGCGTTTTTTTATGATTCTTCGAACTCTTTGTATAGTTTTTTTGACATATCAATAAAAATCCAATTTCCAACCAAAAAAAAATGCACCAGTAATAATCGCAAAGATGTCTAGCAAATGTCACTAAGGTTAAACACATGGGATAATAATGAAAAACCCAACTGTGCGGGCAATGCTCAATGAAGTCAACTTGAAGAAAGGAGTCCATATATATATATGTGAGCAAGTAATGAAACAAATTTTGACTTGATTTAACGGTTTCCTAGACAGGAGGTTTATCTTTTAAATTTTGACTCAACACTGATCAGTTTCTCTTATTGAATTTTGCTCATAGGGTTTAGCTGCTAAGAGATTTTAATAGGGCAGGATTAGGTGTTGAGGTGTTATGGGTTTTAGCTAGTAACTTTTGATTCATCTATCAGTAAATAAAAATAAATCTTAGAAAAATTAGTTTATCGCCGATTTGGCACGTCACCAGTAGTAAATGGTGGTGACACCTCATAATCGAGATGTTAAGTTCAAATTGCCCATCCTCTTTATTGTATAAAATAAAAATTAAAAAAAAAAAAGAAAATAATCAGCCGTCTAGCCTGCTGTGGAGATGAATAAATGTAGAAACTACAAATGTCAAGGTAAGGTAGATGAAAAAGCCAAATTGAGACAGAAGGAATTTCAGCAAACACAGGAAAGGGATTAGCATAACAGACATAATTATAGTTTGGCTTTGCCTCTCAATTAAGAATAAACTACTCACACAGACAGTCAAACGACCAATGTACAACTTTAAAAAAAACATTTGTTGGATTTCTAATTAATAGTAATAATTAGCTGCCTTATTTGCATGTCTCCAATTGTAAGTTTGTCACTTGCAACGTCTTTTTTAATTACTACAACCAAGAAAATGTGAATCTAATCAGCAATAAACAAACAAAAGAAGCTATATATTGTTCTTCAACCAAAATCTCTCATCCCCTTTTACATTCTATTCTAATTCTTCATCTCTGTTCTAAATTAATAGGAACCCCCCGGGCCACATTGCAGAAAGCAAATACAAGAAGACATCAACTAACACAGTAAAGAAGAAGAAGAAGAAGAAGAAGAAGAAGAAACAACGTTCTTTATATTTTCCTATAGGAGCACGATAGATACATCGAGAAGAAGAAGAAATTGTGCAGGATCAAGAAGCCAAGGACGTCGGGGAAGAACTTTAATTATTTTGGCATAGAGAGAGAGAGAGAGAGTTTGAATTGAATTTGCATGGATATAAGATTTGGGTGGATTGTATTGATAGTAGTAATTGGTGCAACAATGGGAACAAGAACAGAAAGCATAAGGGACATAAGCAGGAGGGATGAGATTAAGGGCATGTTTGGATCACAACTACCAAGAGGAATAGTGCCACCTTCAGGGCCATCACTATGCCACCACACCAACCCCCTCCTCAGTATAACAGATGCTGCATTGCCGCCTCCTGATTCTTCTTCTGTCAATTGCCCTTAATAATAATTAAGGGCTGCCAAAAGTCAGGATCAAGAGGTCTTCATTTCTGAGTCTGATTTTTATTCAAGAAAACGCCCATGATATCTTTAGAAGAGACTGCAATTTTGTTTTCAAGGCAGGATATTCATATTTTTTTGGATCCATTAATTAGGCTTTAAAAAAAATTCTTTATGCTTGTCTTTTCCCCTGTAATATACAAGGAATGGGGGGGCATGATGAACTATGTAGTTTCTGTTGCGGTTTTGAATTCTTTGCGACTTATACACATATATATACACACAGTAAATGAAAGGAAAGTATTTTGAGTTATACATCTTCCTTTTTCTTCCCATTTCTTTTTGCAGTTTATACACCAGCATGATTTACTTTGTACATGGTATGACCAATGTATAAACTTGTATCAACTAGATATATATTATATCCGTGCACTTATGATTACACACGCCTATATTATGCGAAAAGAGAGTAGAAATGATGCAACCACTGTTACAAATTTAATGATCAAAATATTAAAATTATAAGTCAATAAACAAATAATTGTAGCACACTGATACAGAAAACTGTTGGTTGATACTTGATAGTACAACACAAACGGTTAACACGTACTAATACAGAATACTGAGACATAACGAGTCACTTTGCAGACAACATGAGAGTTTCAGACACATTGCTAACGAAGAAGAAGATGATGATGTGATCAAGCATACAAAGGTGCTACATTCTCCGACAGTCCATTCCTCTTTTGTTTGGAAAGTGCATCCTGTAAAACAAACAAAAAAGAGAATAAATAAGTTTAAAAAAAGGAAATTCCTCTTTTCATATTGTAATCAGTCTAACATTCTGTTAAAATTTAAACCAAGTGAAAATATCAGAAAGACCACAAAACAAAACTACTCCAACAAGTTCGAATGGGTAAGGATAACTTGTCAATAGGACTCTTGTTGAACTAACACGTCACGCGCGTCTGTTACAAGCTGATTCACCTAGCTAGCACAATATGAGGGTGGTGGATCATCTCCTGTGATATTGGTGCAGTGATTCCCCCAATGACCTAAAGGACCACTAGAGGGATCTTTGCATTCAATTCACGTGAGAGGGTTTGAACTTGTGCAATACCTAGAAGAAAGTTTTAAACCACCCAGAGAACCACCCTCACCCCCCACCCCCACCCCCCCCCCCCCATTGCGCAAACCACATGAAACTATGACATATGGATTTCCCATAGGTAGAGACGGCCCCTTGGGATAGAATTCCAGGCCAAGGAAACCCAAAAAATGAAGAAAACTAACTAACAGCTTTTCATTTCATTAAATAATCAGTGCAGTACAAAAAAAGACCTTGTGCAATCATGAAGTCCTTGAAAACATGCAAAACATGGTCATATAATATATATATAGTACCAGGTTGCCATACAAGGACATGGTCCTGAAACCACAAATGAATATCGACTTTCTGGAATCAACTTGACAAATATGCTCTTTCAAAAGTAATAACTGTACTTTGCGTACCTTAGCAACTGCTGGAAAGCTTTGAAGCATTTTGATGAAATTATTACGTGAAATGAAAAGGGATGATGACATTTTTGGTCCCGTATATTTTCCCATTGTTTCATAAATAACATTTTTCTTTCATAACGACACTTTTCACCACTAAATATACAATTTTTTGTTACACTTTTAGACGCTTAACGGAAGCACTTAGTTGACTAACATATGATGGTCAACCACTACTGTATGTGCCCCGTGTCACCATACTTGCGAAATAAGAAAAATAAAAAGGGGTAGTGACACTTTTGGTCCCCAGTATTTTCTTTTTGTCTCTGAACAAGCTCTTATCCTTTTCATAATGAACAATTTTAACCCCTAATTATGCAATTTGTTACTTATTAAACCACTTGACGAATCCAACTATTGAGTCAGACGTTACTTAGCTTAATTGGATCCATTAAGTGTCCTTTATGTGTAACAAAAATGTACAGTTAAGGTGAAAAGTGTCAATATGAAAGATAGAGGCTAGTTTTGAGACAATGACAAAAGATAAGGGGCCTGGAAAATAATGAATTGACCTCACATTATTGTAGAAGACACATACTTTACCACTTGTGTTGTGTTAACCAAACACATTAAAATTATGCACAGAAAAATTTAAATTTATTGTGAAAAGAACTGCATACTATAGACAAAATACTGCACCGAAGCCAGGCGCATTCTTAAATAATCTATTTTTTTTTCAGGGAAAAACCACCAAAAAAAGGTCACTTTTATCCAAGCAATATTGTAAGGAGAGTTTATTCCAAGGAAGTTAACACAAATGACTGTGAAGAAATGGACTTTCAATTAAAGTCCATATTTTCAAAGATCATTTGAAAAACACGACATTCAAAATGGTTAGAATCGTTTAGACGGGACATGAGTAGACTTGATAACCGGATAAAGCAAAGAAAAGGGGATTTGTCAAAGTTAAAAGGAACTTACCTCGCAACTGCCCCCTTTCACATCAATGTGCTTGGAAGCAGTAAAACTAGAACTTCTTAATACACAACGTGCACTATAGCATGGTTTACTACGGCAATTTGGGAAAGAACCCATACTCGTATTAGAAGATTCTGATTCACTTTTCTGTAATTTAGGGGGGCTCGGCAGGCAGTTACGTGCAATGGCAGTTGTATGGCTTTCTTCAACATCGCCCTTCTGTTCTGCAACCTCTTCATCAATCGGTGCACATACCCTCTCCCTGAGACGAAAAGAGGATATTCACAAAATGGAACTATAATACTACCTTCATCCATTTATTACATTTTTTTGTCATTTTACTTAATAATAGCCTCATAGCCAAAGGGTATTTCAGACTTTTCACTTAAACCAAGGAACCATGGAAATCCTCAAATGGATGAGCAATAACCTTACCTTGGCAAGGAGGCATACCGCCTACAGAAGGGTGTGCTTTGCATCCCTTTACCACTAAGCGCTCCTCAAGATGGTTGAATCTTTGCTTAAATTGTTCAATTCCACTAACACACATACAAAATGAAAAGAAAAAATTACAATTTTACAAGCCCAATCAGCAAGTAAAACAACAAAAGCATAGATAAATAAATAAATAAAGGACACATTCAGGTTAAATAATCTTTTTTTATCAAACCAATATAGCAATTAGAAAGAAATATTGCAGAGAACGGTATGATCTGATTTATTCTGATTTCAAGCGAATGTAAAGTTTATGAGTCGTTGCCTCAACTCAATATGAAAAGCGCCTATTATACGCCAAACAAGAGGCCAGATTAGAGAACTCCATACACTCTATCAGATGTAATTACATATAGATATCTTGTGAAACTAATTAAGCATCAAGGCAGTAATCATGGAAACAGATGGGGTATGGATCAGTGACGAATCCAGAAAAAAAATTCCAGTGGGGCACCGGAGCAAATTTGAAAATCCAGGGGGGTGCATTAATAGTGTTTTTACATTTTTAACTAAAATACATCGGTTTAATACCCAAAAAAATACAAATCTCAGTTGCCCCCCCCCCCCCCTCCCTGGCCATGTGCGTCCGCCACTGCTATGGATGTATCGTATAGCCATGATTAACTGTGTATAATCGTCCTCCCACAGATACTTCTAAAGTCGTTCAGTTTCAGATACTGTTAAATATGTTTGATGTGATATGAATGATCACATTGTAAGCTGACAAAGAACTTGTTTAAGTTTTGCAACACAAAGTTCTCTTCACTTCTTTAGCCAACTTATAGGCACAATCAAACTAAGAGATGCAATACACAAGAATCATGCCAAAAATACTAATGATTCTTAGATAACATGGAATTTGAAGGGCGAAATACATTGTTACAAAGAACAACAAAGTAGGTCATGATACAGAAAAGAAAACTGGAAATTTGCCAACCTTGGATACATAAAATGAGCATGATCCATCCCCCATGGAGATACTCACGCAGCATTTGAGGATGATACTCCAAGATCTGTCCACTCCAACAGTAAAAATACAGTAAGACACATAGAGAAACAGCAATTGTCATACATAAAACTGTTGCAACCTACCTCCTGTAGATTAGCTCTCTGACATCATCTTTTGAAAGCTTCCTCCTTTCAAAGTCAAATTAATTTCGAGATAGGATGCGTGGAAGGTTCCTCTTCCACGTTTGCCAAGCCTTTGAAATATGGATCTGCTAAGGCCTGAAGGAAGAGATATCATGCTTATCAGGGATACATTCACAAATGATAGATACAGCCACGTAATTAATAAAATTTTCACGCGGTATAGTAAATTTTACAAAAAGCTTATCTGTTCAGCAGAAGGACGATCTCTTGGGTCAAATGCAATCAAACGCCCAAGCAGCTTGAGAGCAAGTGGGTCAGCATTTGGAAATTTTTGAGACAGAGGTGCAGGTGTTTTCTTTCTCATTGTACTCAAATACCGTCTTGCTTTTTCATTTTTTATCTGAGGAATGGAAACGCAGTCCAATGGATTCTCCATATAAATTTCCATCCAAAACATGTCAGAGAAAAACGGTTGAACAAAGTGAATCATAAATTAACAGAGCTAACCCTTGCAATGGCTTCAGCAGATGGAGAACCAAGAAGATCCGTTATAAGATCCAATTGGTGCACCACATTTCTACCAGGAAACAGTGGCTTTCCCATGAGAATTTCCGCGAATATACACCCTATGCTCCAAATATCAATAGCAGGGGTATACTGGAAAAGTGTAGTTCACAAACAAAGTTTGAAATTTGTTGATAAAATCAAATTCAAACACACATAAAAGGAACAAAATTGAAATACTACCTCCGTCACAAAATATAGGTCTTTTTTTTTTTTTTTAAAAATATAGGTCTTTTTGACTCTTCATTTTTGTCCCATAGTATAAATCTTTCTAAAATACCAGTAAAACATTATTAAATTTTTCCAACTATTGCGTTAATGATAGTCAAAGGGTAAATTAGCCTATTTTGTTGAAAACTTATGACTGACAATGTTGCCATACTTATGTATTATGTGTGTGTATATAAACACATTTTCTGAACCAGAAGTAACCACCCTTTACAGACTATGTCATAAACATGTAACTCAAAGAGAAGTAGAAGTCCAAACAAGTTTTGTATTGCAGCCTCTTTAGAGGTAAGCTTCTAAGTAATATCAAAATAAACATCATCAAAACCAAACCTTATATCGGATAAAAAAAAAATTAAACTTACCAACAAGTCATTACTTACCTTGGAGAAAAAGGACCCACAGAGTTCAGGAGCACGATACCATCGAGTTGCTACATAATCCTTTAAATAATGAACACTATAATCACTTTAACATATTCAAAATAGGAGGTTACTTCACAAATTATTTATAATATTGATGAAAATAATTGATGTGGCTTAGGAATAAGAATTATTTGAGAACGCTACAATTGAGATACTTGTCTTTTCTTTTTTTTTGCATATATTTTTAAGAAGGGAGAGAGGGGGTGGTGACTTTTATTTTATCGAGATACTTGTAAAATAGAAGGGAAAAGGTCAAAAATATATATATTAAAAGAGCCATGTCTCAGGCCTTCATTGCACAAAAACACCTACGGTCCAAAAACAGCAGACGGTGCATCACCAAATGATGCACGTGCAAGCCCAAAATCACAAATCTTGAGTTTGCAGTCTGCATTAGCAAGAATGTTTTTTGGCTTTAAATCCCTGTGGAAAACATTTCCTGCAAAGCGAATCAAATTTAGCAACTCGCTTCAAAAGCAAGTTTAAACAATTAGAGTAAACATTTACTCAGTATAAGTGAACCTGAGTGTATATATTTCAAAGCTCTAAGTAGCTGATACAAAAAGAATTGATGATGTCCAGGAGTGAGGTCATCATTCATTTTAATTACTTCATGAAGGTCAGTTTCCATCAATTCAAAAACAACAAATATGTCCTTGAATTCTCTTCGGCATGGAGGCAACATTATGTGCTTAATCTCTACAACATCCGGGTGCCTAAGCAGCCTAAGGATCTTGATTTCTCTAAGGATTCGGGTAGCCTCACAAACATGCTCGAAAACATCAGTAATCTTTTTAATGGCAACCTTCTCCCCAGTGTGAGTATCAATTGCAGACGCAACCACACCATAACTTCCCTTGCCAACAACCTCTCGAATTTCATATTGGCTTGCCTCGCCATATTCGGTGAAGAACTCATTGAACGGCATGTTCTAAAACATAAATCATCAATGTTAGCACTACTGAAAACACAATAGAGAAAATAGAATTAATGAAAACAAGCACAGTCCAGATAAATCGCAAAGATGAGAAAATCTAATAATAGTTTGCATATGAGTAAACTAAAATAGCAACCCGTTGTATTCAGATTCAGCCCTACAAGGCCTTGGTACAAAAGAAAGCAAATGAATGACCTTGTTTAAAACACCGTATCCAGCTAACATAAAGATTTTTGAAACTGTGAAACCTTTTTTTCTTAATACTACTTGGATTAGTATAATTTATTCTACTAAAAACCTTGCACATCTACCCCCAATACTTCAATTTATGCAAGAAGCCATGGCAGGTCAAAGTAAAACAGGACACCAGGTCAAATGTCCGCTCACCTAACTTTACTGTCTAATACACCCACCACCAGAAGCACAATGCACTAAAACATATTGGTACAAACTAGTAAAATGATGAACAAGCTTATCACTTGCAGCAAAAACACTGGCAGAATCTAACAACAGTAGAGTTCGCCAACCAGACAAACAAGCAAACAATTTACAATCATATGAAAATCCAAACCCAGACGAAAACAAGAACTCAATAAACATCGAGCAGAATAAATAGCTTACTTGTAGAACGGCACAGGAAAAGTCAACCATTGATCACAACAGAGATACAAAAAAATACGGGGGAGAAAGTGTGCTCCAAACACTAAAACCTATTCATCAACCATCCAATTGGAGAACCCTTTTCCTCGAATTAAAAGAAATCGAAAATCTGCATCCACCACTTATTATGAAAACCCTTTATCAAGAATTCCCAACCACTAGCAATGCGCTCTCTCTCAAAACAGGCCCATAACTTTGCCTTTTCAAAACTAGCCTCCCAAGAAAAAGAATTCTCAATTAGTCCCCTCCCCAGATAGGTTCGGAAAAAAGCAAAAGGACAAAGAATGATCTTTTGATCTATTACCCTAGCCAGCTAACTCGACGCAGCTGTTTAAACCATTGATTTCGACTTTTACTGTTAATAGATAGATATAGTAGATTAATAGTGGCGGACCCAGCAAAAGAATAAAGAGGATGGGTGACGTGCATGATTCTGGACCACACAGTTTCATCCTAAATTCAAATTGTGTGGTCTAAAATCATCCACGTGTATCTACGGTGTAAATGGAGTGACTAGGGAAGACTAATCCGCATAAAATGCGCGGTTCATGTGCAGACCTGGCCCAGTGCCGACATAACGCATGGTAAACGTGCCGATGATGCCGTTTGCGACGGAGACGTCTCCAACTCTCCGCCACCACCATATATCTAATAAATATATTTTTTTATTATATCTATTAAATTATTTTATTTTCAAAATATTACTATAATCACCCTTTCAAAAAAAATATAATCATGTCCATTTTTTATTACGTTTATTTTATTACACAAAATTATCAGATAATACAAATATAACCTGACACGAGACCAGGCTTCGAGCCCCGTAAAATTAAGGGTATGTTAATCTTTCGTATAAAAATAACTATAATTATTATAATTAATTTATTTTCAAATTAAAATATACCGCCGTCGTTCCAAACATAGTCATCCTACGTTTTTCTGATTTGTCCCACAATATAAGTTAGGGTTAATTACTTAAAAGTATAGTTTTTTATACTTATTAGCCCTATAAGGACATAAAGGAATCTGTTGGACTTATAATGACACATTTTATTCAGCTTACCTAATTTACCCTCTTTTTGGTGGGTTTCCCTGTGCTCTGTTCTAATTATTATTTGTTTCTTCAGATGCATTGATATGAGCATTACGTAAATCAATTGTCATGAGTTGGTCAGGTGCCGTAAAGAAGTTATAATTAAAAACAGAAATAATAGAACAAAAGAACTCGATGCCTTTTTTCATCCATGTTTCTGCTTCTTAAATAATAATTGAGAAAGAGGCATATTTTTGCATGTTAGCGCTTCGTGGAATATGGAAAAAACATCAGAATGCAGAGTTTAAAACTACTTTTGCTACTCCAATCGGGACTCGCCTCTTTGCACTTTTAGCTGGAACATCAAAATTCAACTTGACCATTACAAGCAATGTTCAAGGATTCCACCATCGCTCCAACCACCGCCCCATCATTGCTACTTGCTTTCTTTGCCGCCACTAGAACCACCACCGCCGCCCCAACCTCTCGGAAATGCCTCCCCGCTGGTGAATTATTCGAGTAATCGTGGACGTTATTATCGTATTTCCTGGTGAATAAGTGCACCTCAAATTTTAATAGGTTTGATGATCAACTTTAGTTTACTAGTGGCAACCATGTTTTGGGAGGATGACTATGTTCTTTCTCGGATTGAGGAGTTGGTGCTTGATATTATGTCATATATGCTTTCGTTCGTTCAAAGTCGAACGTTCCATGTATTATTTATTATTGTTGCTCGCTTACTACCAATACTAATATTGTTGTTATTTGAATCCTTTTTAGTGTCCTTGGTTTCTATTATTGTATGGAACATAGACTTGTTTAAATGTGGATGCTATAGTGTTGCAACAAGTAGCTTCCTTTTGTGCATTAGATTTCGGCAAAGTTTGGTAAAGATGTTCCATTGATGATGAAATGGAAGAATTTTGTAATCTATCTAGATTACTTAAAACTCATATGGATGTTATTACATACATGAAAAAAAAGAGACAAGAAAGAATTTCGCCAGAGACTATGTTATACACAGGTAAAAGATAGCTTACACAAACCATATTTAAGTTTATCTAATATGAAGTGACATTGATGTCACTGCAGATGTCACTGCATACATTAGACAACTAATGAAGTGACATTGATGTCACTACATAAATCGATACAATAAGACGTCACTGAATAAATCGATACAATAAGACGTCACTGCATACACCGATACAATAAGGTGTCTCGCATCGCGTGTGTCTGCGTGATCGCGTGTCTCTGCAATCGCGGTGTCACTTCATCGCGGTGTCTCTACATCGGGGTGTGTCTGCGATCGGGGTGGTCACTGCGATCGCGGTGTCACTTCATCACGGTGTCTCGTGATCGCGGTGTCACTTCATCACGGTGTCTCGCGTCGCGGTGTCTTTGCATTGCGGTGTCTCTTTATCGTGGTGTCACTTCATCGCGTGTCTCCGCAATGAGGTGTCACTTCATCGCGTGTCTTTGCATCGTGTTGTCTCTGCGATCGTCAAATGTTATAACATCGCGATGTCTCGCGATCGCGGTGTCACTTCATCGTGGTGTCTCGCAATGCGGTGTCACTTCATCACGGTGTCTCTCGCATCACGGTGTCTCTTATTCGCGATGTCTGCGTGATCGTCAAATGTTATAACATCGTGATGTCTCGTGATTTTGTCATCGCTGATCGCGTGCCTCTCTGCATCTGGGTTGGTCACTGCGATCGTGGTGTCTGCGCAATGCGGTGTCACTTCATCACGGTGTCTCTGCGATCGCGGTGTCTCTTATTCGCGATGTCTCTGCGATCGTCAAATGTTATAACATCGTGATGTCTCTCGCATTTTGTCACCGCGATCGCGGTGTCTCTCATATCTGGGTTAGTCGCTGCGTCGTGGTGTCTGCGCAGATCGGAGGTGGTCATCAGATCGAGGTGATCAATGGATCCGCCGTGGTCAATGCATCTTGGTGTCACTTCGTTGGCGTCCTCGCATCACGGGTGGTCATTACGTCGATGTATCACTTCATCGGGTGTCTCTCGCATCGGCGTCTACATCATCACGGTGTCTTTACATCGGGGTGGTCAGCGCGATCGCGGTGTCACTTCATTCGCGGTGTCTCTCGCATCACGGTGTCACTTTCATCGCCGTGTCTCTACATCGCGGTGTCACTTCATCGCCGTGTCTCTGCATCGCGATGGTCATCGCATCGGGCGTTGTGGTGGTCAATGCATCAGGATGGTCATTGCATCGAGGTGGTCAATGCATCGGGGTGGTCAATGCGTCGCGGTGGTCATTGAATCGTGGTGGTCAATGTATCGGGGGTGGCCATTGTATCGCGATGGTAAAAAAAAAATAAAAAATAAAAAAAAAAAAAAAAAACCCTTGAACAGCACCCCGGGAAAAAAAAAAACAAACAGCAATTTCATCTCATAATAATAATAGAAAAATTTAAAATAAAATTTAAAAAAAAAAAAAAGAATACAACAACAACGCCCAGGGACGCCTCTTCTCCCTTTTTTTTTTTTTTTTTTCTTCATTAAGGGTATTTGAGTCTATCTATCTAATTTGTGTCCTTATAAGTCCAACAGATTCATTTTTGTCCTTATAAGTCCAATAAGTCCGTTTTGTGTACTTTTGGGTCTTTGGCCCTATAAGTTATTCTATATTATCATTGTAACATTTATTTTTTTCTCTATCTTAACTCTAATTTATTATCAATCCAACCACTTTCATTACTTAACAACTATAGTGATGATACAAATAATATCGCCACCAATTAGTCCCGGAAATAGCCTCTGACCCGTCGTCGCCGAGGAAGGTCCGCGACTACATCATCAGGCGACTCCATATGATACCAAGTCAAGGCCGTTGAGATCGACCTCGCCTAGAGCGTCACTAGAACTAGGGGCCGGTCCGCAACCTTGGGCAAAAAGGCCCTCAAAAGGCCACACAAGACTTGATAAGAAACAGGGAACAAAGGCAAGACAAATAGTGTTGGCGGCCCTTACGACCCCAAAGGATCGCCGCCTAGATATTATATCCATTTGCAGATTAGATACTTAATGTTTACTTAGCTATTAAGTAAAATTAGTGACTAAGTTCGCTTCACACCTTGATCTCTTACTTAGCTCTTAAGATTATTCTTCCTATAAAAGGAAGTCTTGTGTAACATAAATCATATATACATTCTATCGCCGCCGCACATCTCCGGCTAGCATACACTTAATCACCCCCCAAATAAGCCAGACATCCACAACACAAACATCACTAAAACAACCGTGATGATTTATGCATCATCATATAACATTAATTATATTCAATTGGTATTTTAGGTATTTAACCTTCAATTTATAACATTCAATTACTTTTTTAACTTGTATGAAAACTCTTATGATAACTTATATTTTGGACAGGATGTAGTAGTAGATTGTGGTTTCATGTGCTACATCCGGTTACGACGGTTCATGTGCACTTGTACAGGTCATTGCACTTCTTGATGATCAGGGTTTGATTCTCAATCCGACCCGCGTAAAAATCGATTTCCCCTCCCCAAAAAAGAAATACGGTTGCATTAGCTTAAACTTATCATGATACCTACTATTTTCGTGTTACATAAAATGATATAATCGATATTTTAAAAATCGATATTGTATTAAATACTTGACTTTTGTGCAGCAGATTTTTGTAAACGGTTTTTAATAGTTGATTTTAATCAATATACAAATTTTCCTAAATGCATAGATTATGTATGATGTCACCGGTATACAATGCTGAGGTAAGACGAAGTCATATATCTCATAAATAAATAATCTTTCGTTAATTGTCACTCGTAAATTATATTGAAATCCCGAACCCCTCAAAAAAAGATAGTGAAAATCTCGAAGAGTACTATTAGTTATACTAATGATAATGGTAATTATTGTAAGAAAATGGTATGTTTATTTGGAATTGTCATTCATTCGAGCCCCCATGTTTTCGCTAAAACCGCATTTTTTTTCTATAAAAAAAAAAAAAAAACAAATAAAGATAGAAATTAACATGGACAAAGTACAAATAAACGTATGAAATATGACAATGTATTAAATATACTAAATGAAATATAAAGGACCGAATGAGGAAGTGATGAGAAAAGGAAAATTCATTGGAAGAAATGTGAAGTATTATCTCGTCGTAACATTGATGATTGCAATTGCAAAATTTGTTGCTAGTACAAGGTTGATAACAACCGTCATGTGTTGTTCAACCGTGACATACGGAAAAAGATCCCCAACGGTGCATGTTGCACCTTCCCTTCCACAAGTGCATCAAAACGGTGTCGTTTTGATTCAAAACGACACTGTCTCGATGTGATTAAAAAAAAGAAAAAAAAAAAAAACACAGTCAAAACGGTGTCGTTGATGAAATCTAATCATTCTTTGTTTGTATGGCATATTTGAAAAGCACGAACCGGTCATTTGTATAGTGATGTTTTGGTGCATATTGATCACTTAATGACAATGACGAGGTATGATTCTGATAAATTTATGCATGCTATCCAATTTTTGGGTAGCCGAAGCCCATGCCAAGCCAGTTGCAACGACTTGGTCTCCTCCTGTTACCGGTGCTGTAAAATGCAACGTTGATGCTTCGATATCTGATGGGTCTTTTGCGATTGCATTATTTTTCAGGATCATTTAGGTAGGATTCTTCGAGCTTTGTAAGAGATGCCTATGAGTTTTGTTCGCCATTTTTTCTAGCTTAATTGAGGCTTTTAAGCGCCCGGGTGGGGTGGGGGGTGTGAATTTTCATTTAGAGCCATCAATCATTCTCATAAAACTAGCTCCACAAGTGATTATATGATCGAGGATTGTTTGAGTTTGCGCTTTAGTTTTGCACCGTCAATTTTATTTTGTAAAAGGTAAGTGTGACTTTCTGGTCAACATGTTTCTACAAGCCGAACAGCCTTGTCTTTCACATCTTTGATTGATGGGGTATAAGAGCAACTCCAATAAACATCCCCAATTACAGTATTCAAGCACATCGTATTCTGTTTCAGTTACACTTTTTCAACTTCCAAAAGAATTTTCACTTCAATAAACAACCACTATATCACCCTTAAAAATCAACTACTACAACATTTTTTTTTCTCTCTTTTATTTTATGTTTTTCTACTGTAAATACATTTTCCCACTAAAAAGCAAGTTGATGTGCAAGTGGATGTACATTTTCAGTCACTTTCCAAAAAAAAATTGCAAGTGGGTTACTTAACAGACTTTCTAAATTTAAAAGTTGTTATAACTGTTTTTTTAGAATCGGGGATGTACATTTTCTGTCACTTTCCAAAAAACTTTTTTGCAAGTGGGTTACTTAACAGACTTTCTAAATTTGAAAGTTGCTATAACTGTTTTTTAAGAATTGGGGACATAGAAAATGTCATTATGGCATTAAGACACCCAAAAGATGTTTTTGGGGGTGGAATAAGGTGACCATTGTGGTCACTCTAAGTCCCCTCCCCTTGGAACATGTGTGTTGAAAAAGATCAGACTTGGCAGTCAATCTGGAGGTTGAAGGGTCCAATGCGGCTGAATTTTCTCCTCTGGCAGGCCAGGCTTGATAAACTACCAACCATGGCCTTTCTATGCAAGAGGAACATCAGTCGAACGTCTCTTTGTAGCATCTGTGAGCAGCATGAGGAATCTTCCATCCATGCATTATGTGACTGTACTTGGTCTCTGGAAACACCTACTCCCCTCCCAAAAATGGAGTGAGTTTTTCCATTATCCTACTATAGGAGAATGGATTAAGGCCAATACACATGAGGTAAATGCATCATCAAATTGGCCTTACTCTTTTCGAGAGACAGTCTCATAGATATGGTATCGGAGCAACAAAATCCATCATGATTCTGGTGCAACTCGTCCACCATTGTAGATTTTGGTTTCCATGATTGTAAATAGAGTCAGGAATCTTAAAATAGCACGGAGCAAGTAATTAGTTTTTGTTTCTTCTTTGTTGATGCAATTGCATCAGACCTGTAGCTTCGGCTTTGAGTTGATTTAATAAATTTTGTTTTTCCAGAAAAATAAAAAAGAGTCTCCCCTAATGTAATTCAATATGCCTCGAAAGCTAAGACCAGAGGCATTTGTTTCAAAAGTATTTAAATAACGCATTTGCTATTAATTGGAGACGGATTAAATTTACGGAATCGTTCTGAAAATCTTTTGAAGCATATGTCCCACAAATGTTATATTTTAATGTATAGCTTTTTTAAATAATTACCTTCCGAGACAATTTTTTTTTTTAATGTAGACACATTTTTCAAGTTTCCCGATGTTGCCTCCACAGCCGATTTCGTTTAATAAAAATCGTTTTCGTTTCCTAAAAAAGTTAAATATAAGGCAAGTGGTAAGGCAGGAACATAAAATATTAACACAATGATTTAGGATTGTTGAGTATGTCAATATTCGATAGTACTCTTATAAAACAGAGGTTGACATTTTGCGAGCGAGTACGTTTATATTTGTTTTTTTTTTTTTTTTTTTTTTTGAGGAAGTAATTTGTTTTTTAATCGGATAGGATAAGAACTTGGAGTATTTTTGTTAATTATCTTTCATTTAACTTATTTATTAAAGCCTTTAAATAAACGTGGATGTAAGTCAAAGGACCTTTGTTATACCCCTATGATATGATTATCACCAATTAAACAATCAGCAGAATTGAATCATGTGGATAATGCTGGTTGAATTAATCGGCGGCTGATTCTATATTTCTTCCCCTAAAATAAAAATTAAAAAATTCTATATTTCTATCCACGTTTTTATTTCAATGATGAGCACACACGAATTTTCTTTTGTTTTGTTTTTTGTTTTTTTTTTTTTAGTTTTGCTTTTAAGTCAAATGTGTAAATATCAATACGAAACATAATGCTAAAATTGAAATTAATGCTTTAAGCAAGTCAAACTACTCTTAAGTAGCTCTAGATTGACTTGAGTTCAAAAGCAGTTTGACTTTGTTTGATGTTTTTAAACGAGTCAAACTACTCTTGAGTAGCTGTAAATTGACTCGAGTCCGAAAGCAGTTTGACTTAGTTTGATGTTTTTATTGATTTTATCTCTCGTATCTTTATTCATCTATTATGTATATGTAATATTAATGTATAATTTATTTTGTGTTTACACTTCATATTTTTATAACTTAACGTGCCTAACTCGAGCCCAACTTGAGTCCGACGGCAAAAATATGTTTAACAAATCGAACTCAAATCTGAATTTCGAACAATTCATCTTTTAAATGCGACCATAATTTTTTTTTGTTCATTTAACAAAAGAACGTCATGAACGTGTTCATGAGCTAAACAAACTCGAGTTCAAACAACAGATACCCGACTCGTTAACAACACTAATTACATCAAACCCAGTTTTAACTGCATATTTTTCCCAAGAGAAAAGCTACAAGTACTCCTACACACAAACACTCACAAATAACATAGACATAATAAGCCAAACATTACACTTAATCGATTAATGAGAGTCAACCAACTATGCATTTCAAACGTGTTTTACCCCGATTTGTAGCACTTGAGCCTCGTTTCTATCATAAAAACGCTATTTCCTGCTATTTTTATCACTCTTCCCGGTTTGAGATCTACAATACTGCACTTTGTACCAAATGTGCAAGGCGAGCTAAGCAGTCCAAACACTATAACATGTTGTTTCTGCTTTTCATCCTTCCTGCTACTACTACTTCACCTTTTCCTGCACCAAAAGCTTCATGCTTTCCAGATTCTCTAACGAGTTCGGTTTCCTCTGCAAATTGGCTTCTAAGAGCAGTATGCTCAGTTTGTTCTTCAACCAACACTTTACCCTTCTTGTCCCTTTTTATTGCATTTAGTACTTCAATTAGCTTCTGCTCTTTGTTCAGCTCGTTAACGGATAATTCATTATTATTACTACGCTTGCCCCTACGCCTATCTGCAGGCTTGATACGCGCTTTTTGCCCATTTCTATTTCTTTTAGGCAGTTGATGATCCCTCTTCTTCACACAGCATTGCTCTCTGATTGGCGCTACGTTATGTTCTTGCAACTGATTGGTTTCTTCAGGCAGTGGTTTGTCTTTCAGGCCAGTTACTCCTCTTTTACCTTCAATTAAGTGATCAAATTGTTTCTCCTGAGCTTCTGCTTCTTGCCTACCCATTTGTATTTTCATCACTTTCTTTTGATTATCATCTTGATCATGTCCATTCAGTGCAACAATGGCTACTTCTTCTGTGAACTGTTTTTTGATCGTTTTTTCTTTTGTTTTGATTCGATTCACCTTCTGGTACTCTTCCACTGACAGATTTTTCTCTTCATTTTTGTCACTTCTCTGTTTTACCCTTGAAGTGTTGGTTTCCATTATCAGCCCATCATCCACTGTATCCTCTTTGCTTTCTTTTTCTTTCTTCATTCTTCTAAGTCTCCTCATCTTGGTTTCTACCTTTATACGTGATAGCTCTCCTTATGGAGTTTCCCCTTTCGGATTTTGGAAACACTAACATCGCTATCAGAGTTGGAAGAGGATTGAATGTAAGAAGTAGAGCTTGAGATGGAAGGATCAGTATCAGTGGAGACTCTATCAGTGGTGGTTGTATACAAACCGTAACGAGTTTTGAAAATGGAACCATCTTTGCATAGGTTTTCCAAATGGTGCTTGACAAACATATCATGAGCCCATGGCAAGTCATGATTCTCTTCTCGAATAAAGTTCGATATTGCTTCCTCACTAGATCCACCTTTTTCATTCAGCTTTGAAATTGCTGTCACAATCATCTGTGACAATGTTCACAGAAAGAAAAAGTTTCGTGAGTACCGTCAAAGCCAGCAGATACGCGCTTCAAATAGCAAATGGAAATACAAGATAAGGCAACATGTATCATGCATCGTGCAATACATCTTTCATTTGGTAACCAATGGCAGGGTACTGAAGAAAATGAAGAGGGCATTTGATAAAATACCATCTTAACTAAAAACTTTAAGCTTGTAGTTACATGATAATTCTTTATGATATCGCAACCAGAGGCACACGATTGAATCTCAAGACCCATTTCAGGGGGGGAGGGGAGGGAGGGGGGGTACAGAAAAGAAGTGCAATGCACAAGATGTAAGTCCATGCATGAGGGAGGGGGGGTTAAAGTTTCTAAATGAGCCTTCAATTACATAAAGGGTCGACTTCTCTAAGCAATAAGAGGTGTACAAACAACTCCTTGCATACCGGACCACTTAGACATAACTCTCGATTCACATCTTCTGTGAGAACCTAAGGACGTACCTAGGGACGGGGCAGTGGGACCCTTTATGTTGGGCTCAACCTTCTTTTCTTTTTGAATAGAAAAAGAGTAAACATGATCCATAAGCATACATATGCATCAAACATTATCCATAACCATACAGATGCATATGACCAGAAAGTGTGAATGAAACTCAAATGCACTGGATCAGTCCCAATACAACATTGACTATTGATACTTCCAGAAAACAAAATTCACAATATCAACAGAGCATATAGGTCACAAATTACAAGTTACAACTATAATCTACAACTAGTGGCAACTCCCTTCTCAATAACACAAACATGACAATCAATTTGACAGATTTGGTTCTGTAAATCCCTCATAAGAATGAATTTTTTTTTTCAAATTTCACTCCGGTGAAATCAATACCACAACATTATGTTAACAAGAACATTGATTAAGGTGTCATACGTATTAGCATATGTTTTAATCGTTTTGTTCCTACATGTCACATTCCCAATATCTGAGTGTCCAGCAATATATATGCATCATCATCATGCTTGCAATTGCATGTCAAATATCTTCCGTGCAGAAAGCAGAAAGCAGAAAGCATAAAGTAAGCAAGCACAAAAGAAAAATGCGACTTACAGCAGCATAAGGGAGATGATCAGGTCGGAGATGAACAGGAAATGAATCGAGAAGGCGTTGCTCAATCAAGGCCTTTTGCTTTGGTGATAGTGTCTTTGTTGGAGAAGCAGCAGCACCGAATTTCAGAAATAGGGCGATACAGTTCTCCATAACTTTTGAATGTTTATGCCTTGAGAAGCTATTGTTGTCATCAGTGTTTGGTTTGTGGGAATCGGAAGATGATTGATTTGCCGGTGGGTTTTCCGGTGAATGGTCGGAGGGTGGGTTTCCCACTTGGGCCATCTCAACAGTCTTTCACTTCTCACCGCCCCACTTCAACTTTGGTTTCAGTTCTAAAGTCTAAACGGTCTACAACTTTTTTGGGAATACTAAACAGTAAACACACATATACTAACTCCGTGTCGATAAATGCTTGTTTTGGAATATGAATATAAGAGTAGTGATAATGCTACGACAAATGTGCATAACAAAGTTTCATAACATATTTCTGGATCATTGATTATAATATCCTATTGATTCAAATGAGTCCTAAAAAATCAATGGTGAAAAATATTGTTATGACATTTTGTTGTGTATATTTGTTGTTGAATAATCATTTCTCATGAATATAAATACTACATTCGTCTCATCAAAAGTCCATTTTTTATTGTATACACAGATTAAAAAAATAATTAATGTGTTGTATTTTACGTAATGATGTGCATATATACAACTACATATATTAAATGCTCTTTTGAAATATTAAATGAATATATAAAAATTAAATGTAATGATATGGGTACTTGTAAAAAATACATTAAATGATGTATTGGTTTTCTAAATTGATACTTTTTATGGGACAATTCATTTTGAAAAATAGACATTTTTATGGGGCGGATGTAGTATTAAATGGTATGATAGGGATATTTGGAAAAGATGCATTGATACTCTAAATTGACACTTTTTATGAGACAATTTATTTTCAAAAATTAGATATTTTTTATAGGACGGATGTAGTATTTACATACTTGACAAAAAAAAATCCGATACAATAGTGATTTATGTGTTGTGCGATGCATCCAAATCACCACACTGCTGCTATGTGAGATGAAGAATTAGAATTCTTTTTTTTTTATTTTAAAGGAAGAATAAGAATTCATTCGAAACGTCATTTGGTTTAACCATCAAATCGTTCTTGCACCATAATTATTCTTGTACTACATACGTTTTGAGAACTAGGGAAAACAAGCCTTCGGTAAAATAGCTCAGTCCTAAAAGAGCAAGGATGAAGATGTCAAGGGTTATGTAGTGACGATATTGTTTTTGGGTTGGGCATGACAGTGTACGATACTATGCCTTAACGATGACAATGCCACAGTGTCATTAATTCCCGTAACATTTTTCCACTTTAATGTCCGTACCATCTCCCCTTCAATGAATTTCGTGTTTGGTGGAGGTCGCAATGAAGGAAAATGTTCGTACACCCATGCCTGCATAATGCATATTACAAAATATTTCTTTAAGCATTTAAACATAAACACTAAAAACAAAAAATAATGTAAAAAACAAGTTTTACCTCCAACAATGTTAGGTATCCAGAAATTCCAACAGTACTGTTCCTAATGGCCTTCGATAGCTGTCGGTAAAGATTTGCTAGTGTGGCAGCACCCCAAGCCCAATCACCAACCTTATCCAGATCCCGTAGAAAATGAAGGTAGTTAATGTTTATCTTATCCCCACTACGGTCTTGCATCAAAGTACATGCAAGAAGATACAACAGATATCCGCGCGCGAACTTGATCCACGGTAACTATCGGCGCAGTCTGACCAGAACTCGATGCCTCACCCTGATTGCTTCTTACACCGCATTTACCCGCAGGACTGTTCTTTAGCCAACTTTTGGACAGTCGTAGTCCACCAACATGTTCTAACTCCTTTGTCACGTCTGCTATTGGAATCCCTAACAGCTCGTGAACAAATGTAACTGGGTTGTCCTCTTTTGCAAATTCATAGTTCACGACCATTCCATCAACCGATAATCCTGTGATATATCGGACATCGTCTAATGTGATCATCATCTCACCGAATGGCAAATGGAAAGTGTTTGTTACCGGATTCCACCTCTCAACAAAAGCACAAACTACCACACGATTCGCTTGGCTATATGAAGATTGTACCAGTTGTACAACGGGTTAGCTCTCACCTTGCCTTGAATTCATCACATTACGCATCAATCTTCCATATCTTTGAGGAAGATGTGTATACGCTTACATCCAATTATACCTCGGTCTGTTCAAATGAGTTTATATATAAAGTTAGGTATGTGAAAAAAATATAAGTTCACAAATATGTAATAAGATTATAAAACCTAAAAAACATACATTCTTATTCAACAACGCGTAACCAACATGCTCCTTCCAATCCTTCCCCAATAGAACATCAGTGTCTACCACCACACCATCATCACTGTCATATTGTAAACACTCAGCTGCTTCTGCCTCTGTCGGTGCCCCGGCACTTCCGGATGTCTGTCCTATACTTGCACCAGCATTACCTGATGCCTCACCTATAGTGGCCCCGGATGGATTGGCTCTCTGTTCTGTAATGGCACCAACAGTACTAGAATCTGCAAATGGATCAACTGTCCCAGAAGGAGGCTGCACTCCCGATTGTGTCTCCATCTCCACTGACTCAGTGGTGGCCCCAACAGTACTAGAATCTGCAACTAGATCAAGCTGTCTGAAGGAGGTGCACTCCGATTCTGTCTCCATCTCCACTGACTCGGTGGTGGCCCCGGACATGGAATCAAGCTGTAAGTGAAGGAGCTCTGCACTCCCAACTGTGTCTCAACAGACTCAATGTTGGCCTTGAGACTATCATCTGCAACTGTCTCAACTATAAGTGAAGGAGCCTCCACTCCCAACTGTGCTTCAACTAACTCAGTGGTCTCAACTACCTCATCTGTCTCTCCTAAACCAGCCTCAGTTGGCTCATTCGCATGTCCTATCTCTGCTTGCACATTCTTTAGTCGTTTACTCATTCTTTTATATGGCACACTTGTATGTTCAGAAACAATACTAGGCTGAACTTGAGCTTCGAGGGTGCTTCAAAGAAAGACCTTCATCCATCATGGTACCTTCATCGCTATCTGCAAAGCGTCTGATCTTACTGGACCTCGTCTTAGTCATAATTTCCTACACATAATACAAGAAATAAATTGTCAGTCAAATGAAGAAATCAACTAACAAAGAAAGTAGACATTTATAAACAAAGCTCAAGGATAAGACATAAACCTCATACAATGTAACATTAACAATAATTTGATAAACAAATTCATAAAAGAGACTAAACATAAACAAGTTATAAAAAAGGCATAAAACAACAACATATAGGGGCACAAAATATCCTATATAAAACAACCTATTAATGAAATTATGGTAATGAATTAACCAATTTAACCTCTAAAGTAACACAAAACCCTAATCGTCATCAAACGTCACAAAGATCGGCGTTGAAAAAGCCTTTACAACGTCACCACCCGGTGGCGTTTATGGTGCAAGACATTGGCATGGCAGCGCTGCGGAGCGTCACTATTACCAACGTTTCACAGGTCAATACAACGCCCACAAGAGCGGCGTTTAAGAGCTAACAAATTGCCAAGTCAATGTTCTAAAACGTCACCCAACCGGCGTTGTAGGAACAACTACAACGTCATTTATACCCGGCGTTCAGGCTAAACTTATTTACCCCACACACGGTGGGACGTCGGTGTGGATGACGTTGAAACCTTCCACGGGCGTCGTTCACACCGACGTCCCCTGTTTCATCATCTTCTCCGGCCTTCCAACCGGAAAAATGGCCGGAAAAACCAAAATACAACCCAAAAAACATAACCCATTACATCCAAATACTAACCCATTACATACAATATAAACCCATTACATCAAACACAAATTCACTTCCATTTAAACACAAATCCACAAACATTCAAACACATTTTCAAAAATTCACATACCTTGAATAAATTGAATTGATTATTCTTCTCTCCTTCTTTTCTTCTACAATTCGAAATCCACTCTCCCTTCTTCTTCTCTTCTCTTCTCTTCTCTTCTCCTCTCTTTCAATTTTCATTTTTTTTTTTGGTTTGTTTTGGAACTGCCAATGGGGTGGTTTTTGGGGAAGAAATTTAATGAGTTTTTGAATTAAAGTGATGGGAGAAAAAAAGGTGTATGTATGTAGTAGTTTTATTTAATTAGTACTTATTTTACTGTTTTGTATAATATTAGGGACTAAAGTGTAGTTTTTGTTATTTTAATGTTGTGTAGATAGTAATTACGTGGTGTGCGAAAGTAAAAAAAAAAAATCATTAATGTGGTGCAAGTAGTAAATAGGGGGTCCAAATAGAACCCCAATAAACAAAGGCATTTGTGACAGCTTTTGCACTCTTTCCGTGGAAGAAGACAGAGTCACCTGTCCTAGAATCATTCTCCTCTTTATAGACAAAATTAAAAGACAGCCTAAAAAGGCTAAGAGAAGGCAAAAACAACCATCAATGATTCCTCCTAATGGAGAGAGATCTTCAGATGGGGTGATTTAGCTTCTCACAAATTATCAATGACCCACTTTCTATCACAATATTGAGGAAAACCCACTCAATCGCCTCACATGAGGTGTAAATGGGTCGGGCTTCGGCGATCAAAGCCTCGCTTCCTCCCTCTTCCAAGTTCCAAGAAACACAGAGTGCAATGCAAGAATGCTCTCATTAGCATCTCTTGCTAAAATACCCGCCTGCGAAAACAGGCAGCATCAAACTGGAAACCAACCATAACCTCTGACTGATTCCACTTTAGAGACTATGTGTCTCACGTAAATTGGTTTTTGGTCAAAGATCCACACACATCGACCCTTCCAGATGTGCCAAGGCGTGAGATTAATACGAGAAATTAGAATATAATCTCGCGTTTGAACACAGTAAAAAATGTTTCTACAAGACAAAATGCCCCTTTAACAGAACCTTGATCATCAAATTTATTTACTTTCAAATCAAACAAATATCTTCCTCAGACGAAAAGAGAAAAGGGAAGGAAAAAAAATGCGTACATTAAACTAACACTAACAAGATGAAGATGAACAATAACATTCGTGGAAAGCTAAAAAACTTGAACCTTATTGAAAACACACAAGAAATCTAAATCCAATCCTGAACTAGGAGATCAAGAGCAAATGTAGTTACACAATCTCTCTCTCTCTCTCTCGTTTGTAACCGACATTGAGACACATAGTGGAAGTGTAACAGAAGAATACGTTATACCGTAGATGGTGTCTGAGTTTGCTTGTCCTCCAAAAAAGCCCGCAACATTGATGATACTGCATTACATTTGCACTTCAAAGAGCAAGGTTCTTGGTGAGTTTAATGTTTACACGACGTCATATAATCAGCTTCCTCGCATTGTTTTTCCATTCTTCCTCTGTCACTGTTATGTGAGAAAGATTTACGGCGTCTATTAGCTTTCAAAGACCTCTCACGACTGTCGTAGAAATTGAAATCATCTAATAATGATGTCTTTGCTGAATAACTCCTGAAAATCCTCAGCATTTCAACACCTTGCTTAAGCTCAACCTCCTGAGTATCCCTGCTGCGTGTTACAGCCATGTTATCGTTGTTCTCAAGGATAATGCGATAAAACAGTTGACTAGGCACATCTTTAATCACATGCCACCTCACTGGGAAGAACCCTATCCACCTATCCGCCTGCCAAAAGTCCAAATTTTTGTTGAAATCCACCTGCCCGATCATCTCAGCAACACCTAGGAACTGACCACTTACATTTACTGAAAAGAAGAGAAAAACCGGGTGCTTGGTTCCAGTTTTAGCTGCGTTAGCTTCCGCATCATGGAAAGCTTGATCAAGCTTTTCATTTCCTCTTGGCGTGCTAGACCACACCTTATACTTGACGCTTTTGTGGACATCATCTTCACTGAATGACTTGATCACATAAAACTTTGCACTTTCATACTCACACTGAAAATCTTCCAAGTTGTATTTATCCCTCTTCAACTTTTGCCCTTGCCATCCATCTCCAGGCCTAGCGGATGTCTTAGACAAATTGCCCTCACGTTTTTCCCTGGGTCCCCGGGTCATCGCTTTTGAAGCATCACTATATCCTTCTTGCTTTTGGTTGCTGCTATTCCATAACCCCTCAGTAGGTCGGTAACTCGTTGAATCACTTGCCATGAAAGCACCTCTGTTTTGGTAACCGAATGCTGCTGAATGCTTTCCACCATTGTAATAATTGCTTGAATTGTGTGGGGACTGAAAACCGGAATATAACATTGTCAGAGTATACACGCTTACAAATTACAACAATTGTCTACACGACCACACATACATAGAAATCGTTTAAATTACAACAACACTTTTAGTATCACTAATGACACAAACATAGGACAATCACTTAAAAATTGATGACAAATTCGGTTCCCTAAATCCGTCTTAACAATAGGTAGTTTTCAAAATATTCACAGGTGAAATCAATATAATACAAGAAACAAGAACAGATTGATTATGGTGTGAGTATATGAATGATGACAGTGTTTTAATCGATTTGTTCCAAATACTGTATAAGGAGTACCCATTACATGAGAATCCTAGGAATAAACACATGTTCATGTCACATTCCCAATATTTGGGTGTCCAACAACAAACATCATACTTGCATGTCAAATATTTTCCGAGCAGAAAGCATGATGCAACCGACAATAAAAAATGCAGACTTACAGCAGCATAAGGGAGATGATTAGGTTGGTCATGAACAGGAAATGAATCAGCAGCACCGAATTTCGAGAATAATGCGGTACGATTCTCCATAATCTTTGAAGGTTTATGCCTTGGGAAGCTATTATTGCAATTAGTGTTTGGTTAGTGGGAATCGGAGGATGGTTGATTTTCCGGTGGGTTTTCCGGTGAATGATCTGAGGGTGAGTTTCCCAATTATTTGCAAGGGTCTATCAGTTGTAGTAAACGGTTTACTGTTTATACCTTTATTTTCTTGGGAATACGGAAAACACGAATTAGGAACCCCTGCTTACGATACCCTTACTGTGCAACAGTAAAAATACCTAATAGAAAGGGAAATTTTAATATGAAATCAGGTTACTGTATAGATCCATTTTTTTTTTTTTTCTTCATGTTGTGTCAGATTTGTCCTTTTTTTTTCTTTTAGATAGCCTGAGTAAATTTATACGAGCCCGTGTAAAATTTTCATGTCGTGTCAAATTTATCCTTTTTTCCTTTTAGTTAACCTGAGTAAATTTATATGAGCCCGTGTAAGTTTGTACGGGCTCAACACAAACCATGTGCAATTTGGCTAATATCAAGAATTGTTTTAGATAATTTCTATTGGCATATTTTTTTTACTTTCAACACCACAATTATTTCCAACACTTTTTAAATTGCTTGTGACACCACAATAATATCTTTATTTTATTTTATTTCAAGCACCACAAAAATTATAACATAATTATTTCCTATACCATAATTTAAATTCAAAAAAAATAACAATTGAGTCCTTTATTTATAAAAATGGAACAAAAACATCCAAAAGTTAATGCATCAATCCATCGTCTCCGTCTCCTTTTCACCCCTTCCACCGCGTCCCATAAACACCTCTCACAAGCATCTCTCATTTACACACCAAAACAACCAAATCTTCCTCCCTTCCGTTTCATCTTCAAAATAAAACCCTAATTTATTGTCATCACTCAATAATCCCGCTCCCACCCCCATCCCCATCCCCTTCCTGTAAAAATCCTTCCTTCCCCTCCCTTATGTAAATCCATCTTCATTTCTTCTTTCAATCGTGGTCGACCATTGTAACTCACTAATATTAAAACCTATCCGCCCGTGCAAATATCAAGAATTGTTTTACCCATTGTCTTTTCCGTGGCTTGTGTTGAGCCCATGTAAATTTGCACGGGTTATCTAAAAAAATGTCAGGTCTTACACGATCTGGAATAAAAAAATAGATCCCTACAATAACCTGATTTCATATTTTCTCTAAAAGAAAACCGTTGTTTTTTCACCCTCACAACGGTACTCACCGCCTTTTCTCATATCATAGGATTTGAACTCACGAAAGCACACCTATGTACATGGGCGGACCCAAATGGACTAAGACAGTAGCTAGTGTTGGGGAAAAAACAAAGGGGAACGAACAATGCCGAACCAGAAATGAAAGTCCGCAATGAAAAGAACCGGATATACACGTAGAGTCGATTTGAGAGTCTTTCTGCGAAAATTATTCGTCCCCAAATGATTGTCTCGGGTAAACACGAATATTTTCACGGGATAAAACTACGATCCTCTTTTAATCTAGAGACAATATAGATAGAAAGAAAGCTACAAAAGTTTGGTGACATTTTGTGTGTTGAACTTTGAGGTTTCAAAGGATATTCAAAGAAGATGAATTATACTCTCAAAAGTGGAAGTTAATTCAACATCAACCAAAGTGTCCAAGTGTTTGTATACATGTATTTGAGTTATATATTAATGTATCCTTCATATACAACCCTTAAGAATTGGTTATAAGGCCAAAACCCGAAAGGATACCAACAAAACCGACCAAAAACTGCTCTATAACTGAAAATCTGCTTACCGGACGCCAGTTTGGACGCCCGTTTGAGATTATGGACGGGCGTCGGAAGCAATGGGCGTTAAATCCATATAACGTAATACTCTCAAGTTTCAAAATCAGACTTTGACGCGCCCGTCTGATAAGCAATGGACGTTAAATCCATCAAGACAGATTACTCCCAGTACTCAAAATTGAACTTTGGACGCCCGTCCAATATCTTAGGACGCTCGTTCAGAAGCAAACGCCCGTCCAAAAGAAATGGACGCCCGTCCAAAAGGCAGCAGAAAATCGGTTTTTGGTTCAACACTTGATCTAACATTTCCGTGAGCTCGTAAACATCAATATAAGCATGCACTTCGCATCTCCAAACTTATATCGATTGTTCCAAGTTCACCAAACCTCAAACTAAATCCCGATTACACTAAATCACATGGTGATTCTACCGAAATCACCAACAATCCTCCCCATTTAGTGTAATCCACGATTTAATTGAAAACTTACCAACACACAAGCAGTTCATCTTTCAATGATAATGTCACGCAGATTGAATTACCATCTACAGTATATTACACATTCCAAAATATTCGAGTATTGGGGTGTGACTAAGCATTGAACCCCGTTACACATTTGAATACTTCAAAGATAATATACAAATGAACCAAGATACAACTTCTATAGCTACTTGACACCAGTTATCCAGGCCTTGTGTCCATATCCATTTCATGAGTATATAGAAAGTCAACCCCACTTTCTTGAAGCGGCCAAACTTCATACTCATATAGGTGAATCTTTCTAATCATGTACCTGAAACACTTTTCCAAAAGATATCACCTACACAACAGGTAATGCACATACTTTCGGGACCTTTTCATGTGCCAAATCTTCGAGAATGGGCCTTCCACATTGAATTCTGCTTATGGCGTTGTACCATAAGGGAATTGGGTATCCCACCCCAAAGATTTAATGGGTTCTACACATCCCGATAACAAACTTTTTACCAAGTTTCAAGTCAATCTATATTTGATCAAACAAGATTTGACTAAATCACGAGTACTCTTTGAACAACCACCATCATCCTTTGAGTTAAAACTCACAATCCAACTTTTCATTAATACATTGGTGTCTAGATCACCATTGTAACATTTGACAAATTTTCAACCAAACACATTGGATAAAGCGGGATGAACTTGGTTATTAATTGCAAGGAATTCCGAACTACTAAGTCATCAACAAAGAAATCCAACTCCATAGTCCAACCAGAAATTTACGCACTTAGAAGCTCATAAATGATACTTCATCCTAGCACAAATTACTAGTTAACCGAGGATTCTTCTAAATCGAAGGAATCTCATATAACTTTACTATAGAGTTTAAACCTCCCCATGATCGTAGTTTAAAACCTTGATGACAATACCGTCCAGTTATGAACAACATGATTTGGTTAATACCAAAATCAATATGTCAACAATGTAAACTACTACATCACCTTATATTCCAAGGCAAATCCAATCTTTGTAGATCGAGCATGTTTCACTTTTAGTATCATGAATAGATACTAAACCAAAGCAAAACACCAAACATGTATTCAACATACATCAAAGGACAAAGTCATTTCATTAGACATCAAACATATGTAAGATTTGTATAATTCACGAACACGGTATTGTAAACAACTTTAAATTCAACTAATCTTCAAGCTAAGAAGTCTATCAAGTTTAATTTAGCACCTTGAACCAAAATAACATATACACTCCTTATGCTAATTTTAACATAACAAGACCCTCCAGGTTGTTTCAAATACAATGCCCATTCCAATCTCCATTCTAAAACCGAAGTTTTACCATCCATGTAATGGATTACAAAATTTGTTTAACGATTGTTAAAACAAATAACAACAATTTATCCGAGGAGATTTCATTAACCGGTGCCAAGGTATCAAAATAACTAATACCTAAAAGCGCATAAAACCTTACATTATTAATCAGGATTTATACATGTTGACTTACATCAACTATCATCTTTCATTGAAAGATTCACGCACCATTTGCTCTCATTGAGCTTTACAGCATATTTAGAAAACAACTTTATTGTTTTCCTTCACTCGAACATTGGTAGTCATACTTCAAACTTTGTACAACATTATAAATGTCCAAAGATGGCATACCAATGATCAACAACATGATTAAATGTACTAGAATCATTCAAACTCCATTATATGGAACCAAAGAACATTGGAATGCATAGCAATTCCAATAAACATAGTTTCAATGCCTCTTTTACTCAAGGAATTAACCTTAACCTCGGAAAGTCACAAGACCTCTCTCACACCTCCAAACCTCAAGTTTGGATTTCATTATACCAAAGTTCAAGTAATTTAGCAAACAAACAACTTGTTGGAGGCGTAGGAGTATAAACAAAAAGTATATAAAACTCATTATAACATACACTCTTTTCATTTACCTTTTGGAGGACATAATAGTTATTTACTACAAAGTAACGCAAATAAACGATGTATCTATTAAATAAAAGAGTTACAACTTTTCCAACCAAGGATTCATAATCTTCTAAGCGGAAGAACTACAACTCTTACAACCAAGAGTTACAACTTTCTATACCGGAAAGTCTCAAACTTTCAAAGCAAAAGTTACATCCATACGAACCGAAGAATCACAACTTTTCAAAACAAGTCACAACTTTTAAACCAAGAGTTGTAACCTTTAAAAGCGAAAAGTTACTACCTTTAAGCGAAAAGTTATAACCGTTCAAAAGAATACAAACTCTAATGAGTTGTATCCTTTCATCAAACCGATACATTCTTTATCAAATCAATAACATGATTTTTCCTCCAAAACATTCACTTAAAATCAAAGTGAAAATCCATGATACTAATCATGTTTCCGAAAAAGAATAAGTTCAAAACAAATTATAAACATACATTACATATAAGTATCACTTAAGCATACCAATAAACATACATGTATAGTTATTTCAAATTATACTAACCATGTACAACTAATGTTTAAACTATATAGTTTCAAGAGCCAAAGGATATACTTAAATCTCTTAACAATGACAACCTTGACTCCATTTCATGAATGTCACGGATCAACAATCCACCGGTTCAAAACTTCAAATCAAGTTGATCCTTACACTCACAATTTTCCAAACCGAGTCAAAAACTCAAAACAACATTTTATTAGTTGTTTCACCAAAACTTAGTTTCTGATCATTATTCTATCCTTTGTTTGATCTTACATACTAGGCATTCAACCTAGTAAAACAAGATTTTTAAATCCAAATTTCTTTAGATTTGCAAACTCTTAATTACAAATGTTCTATCAAGGATAGACATTTAAAAACATTATCTCTTCAACATGATTTCCATCTATTTGTATCATTAGAAAACATCTTACTACAATAGACATCAAGTTTTCCAAGAGATAACACTTGATTTATCCCAACATTAGTTATACACAAACACTTAAAATTTCTAAACATTAACATGATTTTATCACCAAGATCAATGAACATTAAACATTAAACACGCAGCAAGTTTCATCATTGATTCAATCATGTCTAGAAATATCAAGCCAAACAACATATATGTATAATCAATCAACATCCAAGAACAAAACTTAGACACTACAATCAAAATTTATATTGATTGTAGTTACTGTTCTTGGACACCACAAACTTGCATGAAATAATGTAAATAAACATACATACCATTCATCCGTAGTCATAGCAACATCACAGCAATTTTACAAAGTCATTCCAATGAACTTTTACTTACCAAAAGATTATAATCGACTTTGCATCAATCAAAAAACCGCAGCAACTTCTCAGAATTTCTGACAACTGTCAACATTGAACCAGACTGCAAACTTGATATCACTGCGATCCTCGTCTCGCCCACGATTCTAACGGTATCTCGGATTTTCAAACCGATTCTGAATCAAGAGTTATGCCCAAAACACTAGGACACAACCTTTGATAAAATTCGGAAAAATGCAACTCTTCATTTTGAAACCGACATCGTTCTAAAAATTCAAAAATAATTTTCGCAGATTGTTGGGGAAAAACAAAGGGAGCGAACAATGCCGAACCCGAGGAAATGAAAGTCTTTGCAATGAAAAGAACCGGATATACACGTAGAGTCGATTTGAGAGTCTTTTCCGCGAAAATTATTCGTCCCCAAATGATTGTCTCCGGGTAAACACGAATATTTTCACGGGATAAAACTACGATCCTCTTTTAATCTAGACAATATAGATAGAAAGAAAGCTACAAAAGTTTGGTGACATTTTGTGTGTTGAACTTTGAGGTTTCAAAGGATATTCAAAGAAGATGAATTATACTCTCAAAAGTGGAAGTTAATTCAACATCAACCAGTGTCCAAGTGTTTGTATACATGTATTTCGAGTTATAT
This sequence comes from Gentiana macrophylla, assembly GCA_026214975.1. Taxonomy (NCBI): domain Eukaryota; kingdom Viridiplantae; phylum Streptophyta; class Magnoliopsida; order Gentianales; family Gentianaceae; genus Gentiana; species Gentiana macrophylla. The sequence continues at coordinate 140,682,724 of CM047805.1, read as the reverse complement.
ATTAATGTATCCCTTCATATACAACCCTTAAGAATTGGTTATAAGGCCAAAACCCGAAAGGATACCAACAAAACCGACCAAAAACTGCTCTATAACTGAAAATCTGCTTACCGGACGCCAGTTTGGACGCCCGTTTGAGATTATGGACGGGCGTCTGGAAGCAATGGACGTTCGTCCATATAACCAGAATACTCCCAGTACTCAAAATCAGACTTTGGACGCCCGTCCATAGGCAATGGACGTTCGTCCATCAAGACAGATTACTCCCAGTACTCAAAATTGAACTTTGGACGCCCGTCCAATATCTTAGGACGCTCGTTCAGAAGCAAACGCCCGTCCAAAAGAAATGGACGCCCGTCAAAAGGCAAGCGTAAAATCGGTTTTTGGTTCAACACTTGATCTAACATTTCCGTGAGCTCGTAAACATCAATATAAGCATGCACTTCGCATCTCCAAACTTATATCGATTGTTCCAAGTTCACCAAACCTCAAACTAAATCCCGATTACACTAAATCACATGGTGATTCTACCGAAATCACCAACAATGTGTCTTCATTGAAATTCGAAAAAAAATTGTATTACAAGGATATAGTTTTATTGATAAAACGCTTTATATGTCAAACCACCATTTGGCAAAATATATGATAAAAAGCCACAAGACTTGAAACGTTTTATATATCAAACCGCAAGGAGACAAAATATATTTTCCTGTTTTTCTTTTTAATTCTTAACTAGTGTATTTGTAGAACACGGCTATGCTCATGCTATATTTTGCTAAAAAGTATATATTCATACGAGAAAAGTTATGGTGTATCACTTATTAACTGGGTTATATCAAGTAAACGTTGAATTACCATATCTTCCAAAAACTTAAGCTGATGCGAAAACATATAATTATTAATATGTTAAACACTCAACACGCTCCCTCAAGTGTTTCCCTATAACAAGCGTAGGCCAACATGACACGTAAAGACATATAAAGGGCACACAATGCCACCAAAGAGGCTCAACACATGCACAATGTAAATGGAAAGACAATGTTGGGCCTGTTGGCAGCATACGACATCTCGCTTTGATATGTAAAACAAGATGAGAAAGTGATTCATGTTTTCATTGTATTTTTGGTTGAGATGATACATTACATTTATAGAACAAAGTAGCATACTCTACTACAACTAGCACACTCTACTTATGCGTAAATTCAGCTATAGATTCAGCTATGTATGTGTACAATCTTTAACTATCAAATGCAAGTAGGCTAAAATAGATACGGTAGATCTTTGAAAAACGGTTTAACCCTAACCGGAAAGGGTCCCCTCGTCCCCGATCCCGCATGAATGCGAGGAGAGGTTAATCAGGAACTTAGCAACTCGTGGAAGAGACTTGCTGTTTTCTCCGCTTACCGAAATGGACCGGCCCTTTACGGGACTCGAACCCCCACACCCCGACTTTCGGTCTAGCGTGACATTACACCACCCCAACCGCTTACCACTAGGCCATATCCAGGGGATTACAGTAGATCTTTGAATATTCAAGGGTAGAGGAGTGTGATGCATTTAACTTAGCAATGCATTATACATTTCAAGCAGAAAGTTCTAAAAACAAATGGTACGCAGCGAAGGAAAAGTCCTTCTAAAACTGTGATATTCAGCACAAATGGTAATCGCTTTAATTCGAAAATAGCTTTTAACAACTTAGCCCAAGTAGTTCTATAAATTTCACTATGATTTCATGATTTTCAAAATAAATAAAAATACAAATACCAAAATCAAGCATTATCATAAGAAGAATACATTTGGTTCAATTACAGCTTACAGATTGTGTTCATCCACTTACAACACTCATAAACGCTCACTACAACTAAATAGATCTTAAACTGTGTCCTTGTTTAGCCAGTAGGCTTTGAAATACCAACGTAATGCAAGATTTGAAACTAAAAAACCCGGGTTGATACCTCCGCATTTTACCACTTAAGGCACGCCTGGTAACCAGCACTAATCGACATACGGCTTGTTATCCCATTCCTCTCGGACTTCAATCAGATCAGGGCAGTACCGCTTAGCTAGCACTTCAACTTGTTCACCAAATGATTGGGTCTTATGAGAACCAATGTGCAGAACCATTTGACTCAACGTTTCCTGCATACATCACCATCCCTGTGCTCAAGAAGGTTGTCCCAGTCTACATCTTCAATGCAGCTCGCGTCCAACTCATAAAGTGCGTTAATCAGGCGATAATCATCAGCATCAGCCCATTCACCTTCAGCAACCAAAGATGATGTTAATTGATCATACCATTTCTGGCAGCAAATTGCGTCAGATCGTGTAGTCAGTTTGTCACTAATTGCAGTCCAACAGATGTTGTCTCGCAACATGCCGTGCTTAGATTTCTTTTCTTCTTTATACTTTGATTTTAAATCAAGGTTTACCAAGTCAAATAAAGCCTGGTACTCCTCTTGGTTCCAGTGTCCTTTCTTCATATTACTCAATCTTATTCTGCGCCACGTATCTTTTATGTGAACCCTGTGCTTTTGAAGATCCTCAGCCAAAAGCTTCCACTGATTCCCATGTTTTTTCTGAAATTCCTTGATTTGTTTATACTCTTCCTTGGTCCACTTACTAGTCTCGGACCTTCTGAACAAAGTCTGAGCCCGAAAATACACAGATACTCTTGGTCTATAAGGTAAGGCTGATGCTATCTCTTTCCAGCAATTCCGGACTTCAGGGTGAGAGCGACAGTTCAAAACCATATTTAGACCTTCATCACCCAAGCAGCGTGCCTCAATGTAGTCATTTACAGCCTTCATTATAATCTCGTCTTCTTCAGGTGAGAAGCGCTTACCTCTTACTAGTTTCTCCTCGTTATCAGATAGAGGGAAAACCTCCACCTGGTCTGAAAACTTCACTTTTTTCTTCTGTTTTACTGGTTTAGCATCCTGGTCGTCTTTTGCTTCTGAGTTGGTTTTTTTCCTCTTCTGAACATTACCTTTCTCATTCCCTGCTGAATCAGCATTTACATGGTTGGAACCCGAAGCATTCAATTCCTTTTCCTTTTCCCTAGTCCTCTGCTTCTTCCTTGATTTCTTCATAACATCTTTGTCACTTGCCCCATCTGTCTCAAATGCTTTTGTACTAGTGTTTTCTAACTCCTGTGTTGCATTACTGGGCAGATCGGTTACATCTAGAGAAGCACCGGTATTGACCTCAACCTCGTTTTCCTTCTTCTCTCTCTTTCTCTTCTTCTTTCCAACCTTCTCGACAAGGCAATCATCCGAAAAATTTCTTGTCTCAACGATTTCCCCGTTTTGCATCCCATGACCACTGGATAGACTAACATCCTCTATACTCTGCTCTGGAATCTGATAACGAATGTCAGTCCTTTTCTTGTCCTTCTTCTTTTTCTTCCTCTCAGCCTTCTCCACGAGACCCCCATCCAACACTTGTCCTCTGTCTACAATTTCAACATTTTGAATCTTGTCAGTGGCTTGGCTAACATCCTCCACGTTGTGCTCTGTGAGCTGATGACCAGAACCACCATTTTTCTTGTCCTCCTTATTCTTTTTCTTCCTTTCAGCCTTCTTCGTAATGATGTCCTTGTTGACTATTAAATGCTCAACTTCTTCATCTTTTCTCTCTTTCTTGCCCTCCTTGTTTTTCTTCTTTTTAAGCACCTTCACATAATCTTCACTATAAGTTGCATCACCTTTCTCTACGACTTTTCTGCTACTAGCAACATCCTTGCCTTCCACTTCAGCCTCTCTGTCCATGTTCTTCCCTTCTGAATTTCCCCTCTTAATCTTCTTTTTTGTCTTAGTATTGCCCTGCCCTTCCTTTAATCCTTCCTTCTCTAGGGTTTTATCATCCTTAAGCATAATCATTTTGCCCCCATGTTCACCAATGTCAATCACCTCATTCTTCTTTAATTTCTTTATCTTTTTCTTTGTGTAATCCATCTATCACTTCCCTCTTTTTTTCTGCAAACCAAAAATTCAAGCGCATCAGCTACGGAAATAAAATAAACTAGACTTGAAGGGAAATCCCAGAGGAAGCAGAGATTGAACATTCTTTTATTACAAAATAACAATCACAAATCAACCTCTTATAGCTTCCATCGATGAACCCCAAGTCTATACTTCTTCGAGACTTCAATGAACAGACGAACAGACAAAATAAGGAAAGGAAACTGAAAAAACATTCATAATGCATTTGAAGAATAATTGAACCAGCATATTAAGCTACGTTAAGTACAAAGCTAAAATTATCACACAAAATTTACTAGAATGAAGATTTTTGCTCTACAAATAAAGAACTGAAATAATCGATGGAGCTTTTGTCCAACTAATTACTAACAATGAAGAAAACACAAAGTGAAAATAAATCAACAAACTTTATAATACACATCTCTTTACTCTTCTGCCAAAATATAAAAACTATCATAACAGTGTAAATTTCCAGTACGATACAATGAAATGACCTAACCAACATATGTTGACAAATGGCAACTGATAAACAGTAATTTTAAGGGGAAAAATGATATATCAAAAGTCAAACTTTTGTTCATCAATCCGAGGAGCATGTGATGCAACCCGCTTCTACAATTAGAGCATTCCAATTGGAATCAAAGGAATAGATTTAAAATAAACCAACTAATCAAACTAAAGAATCACCCGTTCGCTCAAAAAATTATCTTTCAGCAATAAAGACATGTGAAATCAAGTCCAGATTAAAGGCACTCACCTGAACAGGAAGACAGAGAAGGTTGTGCTGTTGACGGTGGGACAGTGGCGTCTCTGTGAAGTCGCCGATTTAAAAACGTGGAGTAGATACACACAAGGGTTAATTAGCCGGTGGTCGAGGACTGATGAGATGTTTGTAACGAAGGTAGAAGAAAAAAAACAAAGGAAAAACGAAAAATTACCACGACACAGAGTAACAAATAATGAACCGAATAAACTGGCTTTTGTTATGAAATAATTTCATTGATGGATTATCTATTATTCTGAATGATTTACGTAAATTTGATTTTAATTCTTATTATTGTGTTCACATTGTAATCTCTAGTATAAAATTATAAATACCCTCTTATACTATTGGAATAAGACACAAACAATTTTCTTTTCTTCTATACTTGTGTTTCCTTTTGTTCTTCCTCCATTATCTTTTTAGTTTTATAACACGTTATTAGCACGAGTCTCTACCGTTATGAGATTATTTGTGTTTGTATTCAATCGATAGCCCATATTATCACTCTGCTGATTTGTACATATCAAAATTGTCCTTATGGTGATGACATAAAATGCAAAACTATCCAACCAGCCTAAAACACAATTATAATCATACAATCTTGATCCAAAAATTTAACTATTCGACAATGAAACGAGATGATAAATGAGAAAAGGAACAAATAATTATGAAATAGAAACAAAAATATGTTTCATTAAATATCTCATTTCATGAGAATTTTGAAAATATTATCTATCTTGCGCTTTATATACTACTATGTGATTTCATTACTTGAACCATTGGTTTCGATTCTTGAACCATTGGTTTCGTACAATACTTGTTATACTAGTACTAGTAAAAGCGGCATCCGTGCGTTGCACGGAATGCCCATGCTAAACGTTGGTAATTAAACAGTGGAAAGGCTGGTCATCTTTAAACAAAGGTTAAAGAGAGGATAATGGGAAAACACACGGGGACACGAGAATCCATGTAATGCTCAGGCCAATGAAAAAGATCATCGTTTATCTCAAGCCGACTTTAATGTAATGCTCAGGCCATCTTTAATGTAAAGGGAAAAGATCTTTAATGTAATGCTCAGGCCATCTTTAATGCTAAATCCATGTAATGCTCAGGGCAATGAAAAATCATCACGATAGATCGATGCTAAAAGGAAAGCACACTCAACCACAATAACAAAAACATCAAAACGACCATCGTTTAAAACACTCAGAGACACCCCAAGCTAAGGAACCATATGCACACACAAAGACCTATATTATACATAAGAGGTTCGTCAATCATCTATGTGATGATGATTGCAAAATGTAGTTTACATCTTTACATTCCAACCCAAAAGAGCTAACAAAAGCTTTCAAAGATACTAAAAGAAACTTAACATGATATTAGTCACCATTAATCTCCGTTTTAGCAAAAAGACTAATGGCTTCTAATACAAACATGCAAGCATCACAAAATAAGACACCTTACACGAAAGTCGTGGATGCCACCATTGTTTGTTCTAGGTAAAACGCATACACAAACAAGCAAAAGCTAATTATGACTGATGTTGCCTTCATTTTCTTAATAGGGCTTTCTGCGAGAACCGAAGCTTTCATGCCGGATCGCACTGCGACATCATCATCAATGAGTTCAATTTTGACGGTTGCATCGACTTTCTTTAAATCCCCAAAAGCTAAGACTTTTTACGGTGGATGCGAGTCTAAAAGCGTAGGGTTGATCTCGATAGAAGCGAAATCGATCAATCCTCTGTTTCATTGATGGCGTGAACAATGAACGCCATCATCATCCCTTGTCGATCTATAGCTTCTTCTCTGAATCTTACTTGGAAGTGGATCATTCATTTTTACTCTTCAAAACAAAGATCTTTGCCATGAAAGACATCCTCATCTTGATAAATCTTTGTCAACGGGAATTTTCTTGTAACCTGTCCTCGAATAAGTTTATCGAAGTACTTCACAAAGCACACAACGTGTTTGTTCTCCAATGCTGCCTCTAATTCCGCCACCACCGATCGACCCTTAAAATCATTGAAACTATAACAAGTCAGTAATGAGATGAGTAAATATCCTAGGCCATCATGTACGATCATGCGCGCATTAAACAAACTCTCACGTTTTTTATGAGTAAAAATAAGCATTAAATTACCTCTTCTTCAGCAGTCCTAAACTTGTCAACGGTAAAAGGAATCAACAGCTCAACATCTGGTGAGTATATTTCAAACAAATCTTTGTCTCTGTCTTATCGATTATCGTCACCGTGAATGTGGCACCTAATAATCGCATCTGAGATATGTAAGTGTGTTATATGAGCAGGCTGAAACAATCAAATAGCAGTCTTGCTTACTTATAGCTAATCGAAATTTGGACTCGCCACATTTTGACACGGATTTTTCAACTTTATGGTCATGCTTAAAGGCCTTTTAGCGATTTTGCAAGCTATGTACGAGAATTTGTCTCGGCCTGGAACCAGTGTAGCTGCCGAGAAATCAAGCGATTTTGATGATGCAAGAATTGAAATAAGTAAAGCAATACCGCTAATTTTTTTCGGCGCCAAACAAATAACTACACAAATACCGATAAACTTACGGTTTCAGCGTCCCCATTGCATTACGCACCGAAAAGGATATCGTAAGAAGGTGACGGTTTCAAGCAACCTCGCCGTATCTTTGTAAGCCATGTCGTCGACCAAACCGATCAACATCTTTTTGTTTGGACCATACTGTTAAATTTTTATTTTTTGTTGGAAAAACACAAAATATTCATTGTATAGATATATAATGTTTTTTTTTATAAAGATGAAGATTGTATCCTATCTACTGAAGGGAATATCACAGCATTTAATTATAATGTTATGTTGTTAAAAACTGACCATTTCTTCAACTCCAACGCATCAGGGATCAAAGGGTCTCTCAGAAAGACACTGTTAAGCCGTGACGTCAAAGACAAACCTGATATCAATAATCAATCAGTTAGACATTGGATAACTCAGCCTGAACCAAGGACAACGCCAAGAATAAAGCAGAAAAATCATACAAATAACTCACCATTGAAGGTTGTAACCTTCACATTCATAGCAAGGAAAAATATTCCTTCAGGAAGGCCAACCGACAAAATATCAGCATATTCTTCCAACTTTTCATTCCAAAGCCTCATTTTCATCGGAGTATTTCTGTTATACAGGAAAACATCATGAAGTGTACAAATTTGTTATTAAAGACAGCTAAAATCTGTAAACTAAACATACCCGGAATCGACGATGATAAAGTCCTTTGCAATCATGTCCCGACCATTTTTGTCCACACCTGCTTTCATCTCAGGAAAAGCCTTAATGACAAAACCCCTAACATCTATAAGAAAAACCTCGGTAAGATAATTTTTTCCTGATGTAAGAAATGAGCACAAACCACACAAAGGATAAATAAAAGTTATACTTACTAATCGGGATATCACGATCTGCATATCTGAACAATTCTGAGACCTTCTTAAACTGGAAATCAAAAGGGTGGGCGGAACTTTTCCTCCGGTGGGTGGACGTCGACGTCTTTGTAGAAGCGCCCACGAGAACTTGCAATCACTAACTTCGAACCCGGTGTTTGAGACTTGACATAAGCATTGGATACATAATAAGCGTCGATATGGTAGCAGAGAGCTCTCGAAATACGCCACGTCCGATCCAAAAAGTAACGGTGATAGTATAGTTCCCTACATAAAAAGAAAGCAGTTTAGTAGTTATCAAAGTGAAGCGCGTGACTAATTTTCCAAATGATGGTACTATCAGTTCTTCTAATAAATATGCCATTCTATGATACATTGTAATTCACTTTTCAGCATGCTCTTTTAAGAGCTAATTTAAAAAGAACTAAAATCTGCATATGCAAACCTATAAATAAAATAGAAAGCAAGAATTACCACTGTATCGACAAACAGGTAAGCCCTATATTGTGTTGGATTTGTTGGAGATTTGCTCACCCCACCCTTTTTTTTACGTAAAACTTGAATCAACACTTTCCAGTTCCTTTTTTCTGGTGTTACATCATTGATATTGCATATTTGTTTCTCCTTTGCTACCAATTTAGGAAAAATTAGATTTTACATAAGAGACTGAAGAGTCTATGATCAATCACAAGCATATATACTTTGTTATCATAACCAATGTTGTACACTTATGGAAGAAAATATAATTTCAGTAAATATAAACGTAAAACCGATCGGGAAAATCAGTTAGGATGATAGAACTTCTTTGAAAACCACATTTCTTGTTTTATTTGTAACGTTTTGTTCAAAATAAGCTGGGGCAAGCAAGACACGGACTGATGCAGCCGTTTTGGCCCGCGACAAAGCAACATATAGTTGCCCGTGTGAAAAGACTTGTTCTTTTAGATAAACCCGCACAAAATCCAATGTCTGGCCTTGTGATTTGTTAACAGTCATCGCAAAACAAAGCCTTATTGGAAATTGTATTCTTCTATAAGGAACTGGATAGTATTCTTCCCTTTTGCGGATTTCCCTTTTGCCTTAGTTGCCACTTTTTTTTATCAGGTAACCAAACAAAGTGATCCGGGAACTGATTATACGTACAATTTAACCTTTGAGCATCTTCACTCAATCTATTAGTAGTAAAATACTCCGTTAGCATAGTTTTTCTACTGAATGGATTACCTAAAACATCAACTAACTTTTTATTTTTGTTGAACATTGTGAGGTGGTGATTTTCAAGATGAAGCTGTAGATGAATAACGGCAGGCTTCAGCTCACCCATCGTCATTCGATAGATTCGCCAAAGTGCTTCCGGGGCTGAAACCCACCTACCGGAAACATAATCTTTAATTTCATCAACAACCTCACTTTTATCTCCATCGCTAACGTTAAACATAACTCGATCATTACCCTTACATATGTATTTATATATATATTTTACCGCCTTTATGGTAGAGCAAATCTCAACATTAATATGGCAGTCATATTTAGCCAACAAATAGGCATTGTATGGAACGACCCACCTATTGTCTAACATAGCACCTCTAACTTTAACCCTCTTATTATCACATCTTCTCATATAGGTTGGATATTCATCTCGAACCTATCATTGTTTTTGAAACGATTACTCTTTAGGAAAGGAATTTCTACATGTCCCATCTTCCTTCATACAAACATTGGTTGGATTTGCAGGCCCACAAGGGCCATGCAGCATATGTTTAACAACCAACGCGTACAAATGTGGGTATTTTTTCTTATCTTGTAATTCAGCCGAAACTATCCTATCGAATTCTTCAGGCTTGTATAATTTAAACTGTGGTTTTAAAATGAGAAGGAAGTGAGCATGCGGTAAACCTCTTTTCTGAAACTCAATGACATAGGTAAAAGCAGCAACCTCACCAAAAATATTTTTTTTAAAAAGATCTTTTTTTAGTTCTTCAAGGCGTGAATGGAAGGCTCTAATAGCCAAATCCGGTCTATCTTGAGGCTCTTCATTTTCAAGTAAATGGTCTTTAATATCGGACCAATTTGGATTACATGTCATAGTTATAAAAGGTCCTGGTTTTCCATACTTACGCACTAAGGTCATAGCATCTAAATATTTCCTCCTCATATGCCTAGGACCTCCTACAAATGTAGCCCGGCAAGACCACACGATGTCCTACATTACCACAACTATTTTCACCGGCACCAACGCGATCACCATACCCGCAAAACTCGCACGTATGTTTGTTTCTTTGGGAGTCGTAGTAATCTAGCCTTTGAGTTTCCATCTTAATAAACATATCTACGCTAAATTGCTGAAACAGTCTACCAAAGTGTAGCAAATACGACTCATCATTGTCTCGCATCTGGAACTTATAAGCATAATATTCCCTAATGGATACATTGTTTGAATTATTATCTATGACCCTAGATTTTCTTTTTTTTTTCCTTTTGCAAAAAATCTTCAGCATCTTGAGCATTACATGGATTTAAAGAAGCCAAAATGTCTGAATCTCTTTTCTTTTATTTTTATTTATCCTAACACCTTTTTTACAAATTCCCTGATGCCATCCAATTTCACCCTTAGGAAAAGGAGAGGGTATTGTGTTGGATCAAAGCATCCATAGTAATATTGGATAGGGCGCGACTGACCACTATGAGTATACACATTAATGCTCCTAACAGTTTCATGTTCACCATGATTAGAGTCTTCAATTATAGCTGCCACCTGAGGGACCGTAGGCTTATTATACACTCTTTGGTCTAACTCTGGGTTACAATACAAAACAATTTCTCGCTCTTCAAGATTGGGACAGAATCTTAAGCCTCTAAAGAATCGAGCATACGGATTCTCGGACAACACCAACAACAGCTTTTGTAGTACAGGTTGTAAAAGCCTAGGACATTCCTGCATTCTATTATTAATCTCATACGTGGTATCATGGAAATAGAACTGCAAATTTTTACAACCTTTTCTCTCGTTGTCTAAATCATTAATAAAATGGTACATTTGACCTTGCACCCTAAATGTATATATGCCTTTGTTTCTTTTAGCCAAATCTTTGTCATACTTAACCCCTAAAAGTGAGCGCTAGATGATTATTGTATGTTCTAATACAATTTCTAAAGCGCTTAGCTTCATCATCAACTCCAAGTAATCAATCTGTATCAATATTAACGGAATCTTATTCGACGCAAGCACAACCTTACCGGCGGAACAACGAAATTTTGATCATATTCAAATTTTTAGCATTACAATGACGGCAAGGGTCCATTTTTTTAAGCACAAGAGATTTAGTGGGGATATTTTCAAGTAATTTTACGCCCTAAAGCTATATTGTTCTGTAGGATCCCTGCCAGATGGTAGCGAGCTTGAAAGCGCTTTTATCTTTGGAAGATCTTTATTTTTTTTTTCCTTCCATCTAATAATCGCCAACCGGCGATATTCCCGACATTCATTAGACCTATGGTTCATAACACCACTGTTGGCAATGTCGTTATTTAAATTTTCACAGGCATTATAATCTAAATACCTAGCCTTTGCTGGTCGCTTTGTTCTCATTGCAGGCTGATAACTTAATTTTATAAGGACAGAAAAAGTTGCAAACAGCAAACTAAAACACAAACAAACAGGAGTAAAACTATCTACAGGCCAAAAAATACAGGCCAATATAACTTACCACACGTGAAGCCATGGACAGCAGACAGACAGACAAATAAGGCTGCAAAAACCAGCAAGATATCCTAAGCAGCGGCAAAAGAGCCTACAAAACAACATAGATCAACTACCGTGACATATACATGGACATATATAACAAAAAGACACTAACATATCAGCATACAAAAACTCATGGTACATTGCTTTACTCAACTAAAGACACCATATGAAACCTTAAACACCAAAAAAGAACAAAATACAAAAGGAATAAATACATCCTGAAAACCAACAGCAAATAAACGTTCTTGAACCTTTTCCCTTATGCAGGTTCAACTAAACGTTCTCTATCCAAGGAAAAAAAGACTACCGCAAAAAACCAACTAATTTTCAACTACGACCAAGTACCTAACCCAAATAAGGCAACACCTGATTGTACATAATAAAGCTAAGGCAATAAGTGAAGCATATTGCTGCAGTAAAATGAACATCAACACAAACACATGTGAAGAAAGTTGTTATAAATCTTTACAAAGTGAACTACAAATGTATCGCAACGGGAAAAAGAGAATCAGACACTTTTCAGAAAAAATACAACAATGTCTAAAAGAACAAATAGCTAACTGGATCATCCTCAAAAGATCCTTAGCTAACATACATGGCTACCCAAGTCTCTTGTGGCTGTGTTAATCGTACATGCAAATCCCTGGAACATTTTATAGGAGGCAAAATGACAGAAGTTAAAAGCAGTCAAATTCTTAGACTAATTATTAGTTACTGATAAAACCAAACAAGCGCGAATACATACAAACTCCATAGAAAAAAATTTAAAAAAAACCGGGGAAAAAAAAAACCAAGCGTGAACACATACTAACTCCCAATGCATTTTGTAGAGACACTACTACGCTAAACAAAGAAAGAAAAGCAAAAACCATATATAGGTTCCGCAAGAGTAAGATAGTAATTGATGAAGTATGCGTAATAAAAGATAAAGAAGAATGCCCTTGTAAGATGAAGAGGTAAACGTTTTAAAATGGCAACTGAAGTGATTTAATAAAGGAAAGAAACAAAAGCTCACACGTCGAAAGTTGTGAGAGCACAAGATTTTTAACAGAAAAGTAGACCTATGAAGTATGGTGTACTTGAAAAAAATGAGTAATAGGCATAACATAGAGCAAATATAGTAGTTATCATAACATTTAGTAGTTATCATAACATAGATACAGCAAATATAGTAGTTATCATAACATAGAGCAAATCACAGAGTACTAAACTAAACGTTTTACCCTAATTTAAAAAAGCCAAACAAGAAAAGCTCAACTAAACATACTCTGAAACTAACGCATGTAAGCACACGCAAAGAAAACAAAAAGAAATGAACAAGTATACTTGGTCGTGAACCGGTGAGGCCAGGAAAGGGGAAAAGCTTTATGATCGCTAATAAACACCAGAAATGAAGAAGATGGATAAAAAAGACAACACATAACAAGGCCTAGTGTGTTTGACCAATCCATTCAGAAACACACATACATATCTGGAAGAACACAGAAGCAGCAACAGTCCCTTAGAACATGCAAACCACATTTCAAGCCTAATGTGCATACCGGTAAATGCAACGACTAAAACATAACACTATGCAGCAGTATCTTTGTTATTGTACTACAGATAAGCAGGTGCATGTGTACAAAGACATTAGCCGTCAACTAAACCTGTAATTTGTTTTGACCGGTTTAACCTGAGCCAAGGGTTTTTTTTTGTACCCTGAATGAGGTTGAGAATCTTAACAAAAAAGAAAGACATTTAAAGAGTATGATTTCAGATTATATATGTGCTGATTTTAGAAAGGCATTCATCGTAAACCAGATACACATATGTACACACATATGGGCACACAACGCGTTGATTTCACATTGTGGTAGACCAATGTACAAAGTGGTTATATCTGTACAAATTTTAGAAAGCAATATATGTCTGATTTGAAAGCAATATATGTACTGATTTTGAGAGAAAGACATTCATGCTAAACCGGATACACATTATATAATCTAAAACCCTTGAAAGATACACATATATAACCAATGTGGTAAAGGAATAAGCTGGAAGGCCGATTCGACCCTATAAAGCTCCTACAAAAGAACCCGAACAAACTGAAAGACAGAACCTTTAGCGAGATCTTTGTTCGTTGAAGTTGGATCCGGAGATCATTAATCAAAAAGGAAAAGCAGAAGACCAAGAATCGGACCGCAATAACCAAAGTAGGGGCATGGAAGGGAAAAAATTAATTTTGGTGTAAATTCGCATAAATCGCCAATTACCTCTCTACAAATGACTTATGCATTTTGGAAGAACAAGGCTTTCTCCGCTCTTAAAAGGATTAAGAAGTGTGACTTGCAAAGTTCTGACCAAAGTCGACGTAATCATCATTGTATTTACGTGCGGAACAGGTTCAAGAAGTTGTTGGAAGGGTAGATACATCGGCGGGGAGGACGGATTAGAAAGGCTTTGGTGAGTAGCAGGTGAATTGTTGGAGTGTGGTTAGGCGAGGGTGGTAGTAGGGGTTTGAATCGGCGGGCGGGTGAGAGGGTGGAAGACAATGGGTAGGTGGTGGTGGGTGGAAGTATTGAATGCGGTGGCTGAATGTTATCAGAAGTTAGATTGAAAATGGTGGGTGCATAGTACACGCGTCCACCCTATAGTCCTACCCCTCCCACCAGCTCTTTCCACGTTTACCAAGGAGACTTTTGTGTTCCAACAAACGGATAATAATGTAAAAAAAAGACTTATGTACGTACATAGGAGGTAAGAGTTATTCAGTTAAAAAAAAGAGTTATTCAGTTTAAAAAAATGAACCTAAGAAATTACAACGTTATCGTATAAATTAGATACACCGTGAATCTAATAATATGTTTCCCACGAAATTATATACATACGTGACATGGTGGGTGGACAAAAATATTTATTCATAAAAATCTAATTAACCTATTTTACTTACTAATGCATGACATATTTAGTTACAACTAACAAATAAGACATGTTCGTTGTAGAATATAAAATGATCTACCCCAAACAAATAATAAACAAATGTCGCATTAAGGTTACTCCTACAAAATAAGCAATGCATAATGCATGGGTAATATTAAGCGACTTCTATTCATGGGACAATTGTTTTCGAAAATGTATAAACAGTTAGTATATCACGTGTTCGGATCATTATGTGTGTTGTATTTGTATGGAAAAAAAAAAATATACATGTATTATGTATATACTAATGTATATAAAATAAGTTAAGTTTTACTTATTATATTATTAATTTATAAGTTTATACTAATAAAATAATATATCAACTAATAAATAACACATGTTCGTTGTAGAATATAAAATGATCTACCCATAACAAATAATAAACATTCTTTATAGAATATAAAATGAGCGGCATAAGTAAATGTCGCATTAAAGTTACTCCTACAAAGTAAGCAATGCATAATGCATGAGTAATATTAAGCGACTCATTTTCATGGGACAATTGTTTTCCGAAAGGTACAAACAGTTAATATAACACGTGTTCGGCTCATATGTGTGTTGTATTTGTAGGGGTGTTCGTTGTAGAATATAAAATGATCTACCCATAACAAATAATAAACATTCGTTGTAGAATATAAAATGAGCGGCATAAGTAAATGTCGCATTAAGGTTACTCCTACAAAGTAAGCAATGCATAATGCATGAGTAATATTAAGCGACTCATTTTCATGGGACAATTGTTTTCCGAAAGGTACAAACAGTTAATATAACACGTGTTCGGCTCATATGTGTGTTGTATTTGTAGGGGAAAAAAATATACAGGTATTTTGTATACTAATGTATATAAAATAAAATAAGTTTTATTTATTATATTATATATTAATTTTCATACTAATAAAATAATATATATAATAAAATAAGTTTTATTTCTTTCTCTATATATGTACGTGTTTCAAAAACCTGGGCTGGGCCTTAATTGTGTAAATTCAATTGAACATAAACAAAAAAAGGGCAAAAAAAAAACCTGGGCTGGGCCTTGGGCCATGAACAGTAAAACGTAAACCAATAAAAAAAAAACAAGTGGCAATAATGTAAGTCTTTTCCCTTCTTATATATAGAGAAAGAAATTTAATTTTATGTTCTACACCATTGTCTACTATTATTTTGTGTATACATGATATGTGGATTATCTATTAAGGTAGCATATATAGTAATATACTTGGATCATACTCTGACTGATATAATTTCCAATTACATATAACTGTATAAAACTATATAATTGGAATAGAGTTTGAGCACTCAGCGGGTGATTAGTAATATTATTTCCCATTCAAATAATAATTGTTGAATAACAATATGTTGTGATCTGCACCTTCTAGATAATTGCTTCTTTTGTTTATGTTCCAACTTGGGCCTCTGTGTTAATGTCATTTTCTAGTATGTTTAAATTGGTTACACATGAATATTATTAATTGATGAACATTTTGAACCGTCCTTGTATCATAATACAATGTAATCTATTTCATCATATTATTTTGATTGAAGATGGATTTATGGTTTTGACAGTCAAGATCATGTTACTATTATGATTACCATCCATCACTGATATGGTGCCAAAAAAGGTTGAACGACTATAACAAAAATGCTTCTTTTGGACGCTTATGAATATGATCAAAGGCATGAAATCCAACAACAGCCTCTGAAAAGCATAACAGTGAATATAAAATCATCAGAAAGGAAACAAGAAGTTCGAGAATGATAAAGGATGATTATCATATTTGCCTCAGTGATAATGTGACATCGCACATTATGATGAGAATAAAAAGAATTCCTCAAAATAAAATGTGGGAGGAGCAAATGTCGAATTCAATATTTGCAAGTGCTATAGTAATATAAGGCTTCGAAAAGCCATTGAATTAGAAATGAAGCACTATATGTTAGGAAATCTACGCGGGAACGCAGCGGAATTCAAAAATTTATTTCCTATCGACCCAAGATCGACTTCGTTTAAGCAATAAACAAATAGATAGTAGACGGTGGTTACCTTGGTTGATCTAAAAATCGACGCTTTGACCGTCAGGAGAGTAGTTCGTATAGAGCCGCCCAGTGTTCGGTCTCTACCGCTAGTCCACACGAGCGACCGCTTGAGAATCCCATCATGGATTCTTTATTGGAAAACTCCGGTTCTTGCTAGACCGCCCTTTTTCCTCTCTCCAACTCTCTACATAGGACGCTTCTCTATTTTTTACACAAGAACTATTAGCTCTTGGAATTATGATGTACAAAAGAGCTTGACACTCACCTCTTATTTATAGTGTAGGTGGCGCCATCTTCAGGAGTGATTTTATGGTGCAGCTTGGTTGTAGGAAGGTTAGTCAAAGTGGCATCTTTAGAGCCATTCATTTTAACTCTCTTTCACATAATACACTTTTGGCGTGTGTGAGAGGTTAGAAATGAAAGGTGGTAAAATATCTTCACTGTGCATAACCTCATACACATAATAATTGCACCATACAAAATTTTTCATCTTCTAGAGTGGAGGAGAAGAAAACATTTTCCCAATAAAATAAGGAAAATATAATTGATTGATTTATCTCATTTAATTTAATATCTTATATTAAATAAATACAGGATATATCGATATATCTTATATTGAATATTCCAAGATATTGTCAATATCTAATATTGATTATCTTTATTCTATTACAATAAATCAATTTCTGCATGTGTATATATATCACATATATAATACACAAATAAAAAAAAATATATATATATATATATATATATATATATATATATCTTAAAAACAAATGTGCACAAGCACATTCAAGTGCAAGTCACGCATGTGACTATATATATATTTATATATTAATATCTTATATTAATATATGGTAATCTAATTAATTAAATTCTGACAATCCAAAAGTGTATCTTTATACACACACAAATTGCGCCACCTTTAGCCATAAATTGGCTTCGGAATATTCTTTAATTAATATAATTATTATTAATATCTTGTATTTAATTTATTCATAATAAATAAATACCACCATATTAATTTTACCACTATAACCTTTATAGTCTCGAGATAAACTTTCCTTATTTGGTTATCATCTATAACCACATTTTAATCCGACTAGATGTTCATATGTGTGTGACCCGATAGGCTTCCGAATATGTTGGCCGTAGACACAAAGTGCAAATTACGAAAATGCCCTTCATGCCTAACGATCACGGGATAGCGTCTCAAGAACACACCGTGACCCCAATCATCGGAAGAGTCAAATGCAATGACTACTACCTTTCATGTGAAAAGCGATTACCGTGTAACTTACAATCCTATCATTTGTAATAATATCCATACGGTCGTTAGTCGAGTGTCAAAACATCAACGATCGTATCTTATAATTTGGATATCAAGCTCTCTCAAGTAACTCGTTTACTCCCACTTTGCAAAGATTCACGAGAGTAAGACATTCCTTATAAGAAGGCCATTTCGGATATTCGATCCCAATCATAGATACGCGATTCCCGGACGACCAATCATGTATACTCCGCGATGCTTCAATATCATACCCAATCACTACCGCATGATCGCCCCGTGGCTGTGGAAACCTCAATAGTGTCAAAGCATGACAATCCACACCGTGATGCCATGAAGACTCCGCCCAAAGGATAATTACACAACCGCCACATAGTGTGACACTTATCCGTGTAAGTGGGTCGATCTTAACGTCGCATTCTCTCGATACACATCCACGCATACCCAAAGTCTCTACACTTCGATAGAGCGAGATCTATCAACGCCCTTAAAGGCAGAAGACATCTAATACGTGCTAGCATGTTCATACTATCAATGCCCTGTTTAATAGTACATCGACTAGAGACATTTAAGTATCAAACTTATTAAAGTGATTAGAGATCTCATCAACCATAATCGCCTATCATGGTTTCTCTATCACGTTTAATACTAAGGGCGTTATCATATAACAATTCATAATTGGTTCTTTAAAAGAACATATATATGACAACAGAAAAGCCATTTAATAAATGTACAAACATAAAGAAATAGTAGAAATGATCCGACCCGGTCGGATCCGGTCCAACCCGATTGGGTTTAGGACACTATTTCAACACTATATATGCTCTCCCAAGTCTCGATTTTTTTTATTGAGTTTTAAGGATATCCATTAATTGATATCATATCGAGCTTGAGACAAATAAAGAGCAATATGCTCGAAAATGATGAGACATGTCCATTCTTAGAAGAGAATGTGACTAATACTAAATTCATTGGTTATGCAATGATATGTGTATCAGATTATATAAGATGCATCATACAAAGTCCATTCAATGAAGTGATTGCGACCAAATTAAAAGTAAAGATGCATCAATCCTTCCATGAAGCGAACATGACAGAATAAAATTATTCTGGGGATATCAATTACTATGGTCATATCCAAATGAGACAATGGATGAATCGGTATTGAATTATCAATCTCTATAAATAATTATCTAAATTCCCCGATTGGAAAATATGAAAGAGGTTTGTTGATACTTTTTGTAAAATCCCTTTATACAATATACGAGAAAAAGATAAGATCAATTCCAAAGCATTTATTAATTAATATTAAAAAAATATAAAAAATATAGCAAACATAATTTCGTTGATTTAATTCGGGACCTTGTGAGAAGTTTTAACTCTATCCTACAAAATATAAAAATCAATAATAACGAAATGTCATGATATTTAGCTGTGATCTTTGAGGAGCCGTATGAGATGAAAATCTCATGTATAAGAAGATTTTATATTGAAAATTGAATCCGTTACGAGGTGTATTACAAATCCTCTAATTATCTTTTTGCGATAAAAGTGTTGTTCGAGATTAGGGGGAGGATACATCAACGCAAATAAATTATATCTCGTGACAAATATTGAAATAAATGAACTTGAAGTTCATTCATATAATCGTGATTAAATCACGTAATATTAATGCACATCAGTGTTGATACAATTTACCAGATGAATTAAAGACTCTAAAAGTGTAATCAATTATGAATGTTCTGGTAATATAAAAGTCCGGGAAGGACATGTCCTAAAATAACTATATAGCATATTAATATATGGGACACAATATGCATAGTCAGCCTCATGAGGGGAGAAAATGAACATGAAGTTCATTATATTATGTTGTTTTATCGAAACCCTCAAAAGAATGTGAAAAATAATTTAAACGATTCTTGAAGAATCTGAACTGACATAGTGATATGTCGATATTTATTATGATATATATTGTTTCCGACATATATAAATCTCATAGATATGGGATAGTTAAAAAAAATTATTACCATTGGAAACAAAAGTGAAATAGCACTTGATAATGAGGTTGATTTAGCGAAACAACTATGTTTTAAATGTGTAAATCACTTGAAAAATAAAAGAGCATCAAGGTATAGCTCGGTGCAACATGTTTGATGAAGATCGATTCTCGGCATTAGGGGGAGATAAAGAACACCCCATGTTAGAATAAAATAATGCCGATAAACTTTAACAACATAAACGATCTTCCACGCATCAGTTTAACTGATTCGCGAAAATAATTTACTTGTAGTATTTAACAAGTAATCCGCCAGATGTCGTTATTGAAATTAAATGAGTGACTATTTATAAAGGCACCAACAATATGATTGATGATATTTCTCTATGCGAGCGTAGAATACCGATCGGCGAAAAAAGATAAAAATCGCGGAAAATGAATTCACATTCAGTCACTCATGAAATCTCTTAAAGAGATCCGTCTTCAAGGTGAAAACCCCAAAATAAAATTGCACGTGCGACAGATGATTAAATATTGGGGTTGCGGAACAACCAATTCATACATTGATAAGGAATTGGTTTATGCTAATATTGAATTAGCAATGAAATTTACGGAGAAATTTATAATAAAACATCATAGTAAATCGATGACATATTTGCCTCTTTAATTGCTATTATTATATCGGATCCAAAGACTGAGTCAATAGCAGTGTGAAACACTCGACTAGGTAAAAAATGAAATAAGCAATTGATGTTGAGTTTGAATTGGAAATATTTATTTGTTAATGATCAAATATATGCTTCCGTTATAGATAATGTTATGTCCCACTAATTAATATATCTGGCAGTAACTTTGAAATTTCATATGTCATGACCACATATTTATGGGTCGTTGGACATGAATATTGATATGGAAATCCATGATGGATTTCAAAAATGAATTAATATGACAATTGCAACATGCATATGGTTAAGGTCGTTAACATTCATGTTGAATGTAGTATGACCAGTTGAGTAGAGTTCTATTGAGAAAAGAATATATAAGTAATGCATGGTTAATGTCATAAATTTTAAGGAATTATGATGCGTGATAGTGGAAATATGTGCATGAAAATTTCGATTATATTACTTCCCCCATTATTTAGCTGATTACATTGTTGATTGTGTTGCACAAGTGAGTAGTGGGAATGACACTTATTAGCCCCTACATTCGACTATCCAATAAACTCTAAAAGAGAGTGATATGCAAAGGTACGCTCTAGTGACAATCTCATAGATTTGTTCACTAAGATTATTCCTACATCGGTTTTGGATAATAAGTGTTTATAATAATGGAATGTTTACATTTGAAAGATTGTTGTCATCAGGAAGAGCGACAACTTCAAAACGTTTGTGTGGATTTGGTCTTAAAACCAATGATTGTACTCTTTTTCCCTTTAACCAAGTTTTCCCAAAGGGTTTTCTTAGTTAAAAGGTTTTTAATGAGGCAGTCAGTGCAACACATAGAAACGCATATGACATGAACTATTTACATTGTCTAGTTTTTTTTCCCTCTGGGTTTTTCTAACAAAGTTAATAGTACATGACATATACGTTATGCAACTATGATCGAGACAATCAATTTTACCATTTATTCATTGAGACTTTGTCAAGATGAGAATTAAAATCATTTAACTGCATTATATGAAGACAATGCATCTTGCATATCTCAATTGAATTGGGCTATATTAATGGGGATAGAACAAAACATATTTCACCCAAGTTCTTCTTTACTCATGATTTGCAAAAGAATGAGGAGATTGATGTGCAACAGATCCGGTAAACCGATAATCCAGCAGAATTATTTATCAAGACATTGTCGACTGCAACATTTGAAAGACCAGTGAAGAGCATTGGGATACAGCAATTGAAATATCTAAATTAATGTTTGGTTCAGGGGGAGTAAATCAAACAGATAAATATGTACTCTTTTTCCTTAACTATGTTTTTTCTCACTGGGTTTTCTCTTAGTAAGGTTTTAATGAGGCATATCATATCTGTTGTATTTTTAATAATAGATATCCAAGGGGGAGTGTTATGAAATAACATCATTGATGGATTGTCTATTATTCTGATTGATTTACGTAGATTTGAGATTAATTCAGATTATTATGTTCACATTGTAATATCTACTATAAATATCCTCTTATACTATTGGAATAAGACACAAGCAATTTTCTTTTCTTCTATACTTGTGTTTCCTCTTGTTCTTCCTCCATTATCTTTTTAGTTTTATAACAACTCTCAATTTTTTGTGATCGATTGGAATAAATTTACTGTGTATAAAAACACACAAAAATAAATAATAATTAAAAAAACACACAAAAATAAATAATATATAAAAAAACACACACACACACAAAAAAATAAAAAAAATACTATCATAGGGATAATTGGTAAAATTCTATCTAAAGACTATAAATTAGTTTTTTGTTTTGTTAATTTTATTTTTAATTTTACAGTAAAGACATAACAAACTGCTGCCTCCTTCGTGAATAATAGTCATTTTGATGTTTTTACCCGATAAGTTGGGATAGGGATACTAAGGTGATTTACGAATGTTTAGAGAAAAGTAAAATTCAATGTTGGAGAGGCACACAACGTATGATATGTTTTTCGTTTAGTAAAAAAAAGGGAAAACATAGAGATTTTATCGACCGCTATCTAAATAATAAGCATTATAACATTTTGAAGAGGGAAATTGCGATTGTAATGCCCGAAGAAAACAATAACTAACATTACTTAAAAATTGCGCAGAGGCATTTCCATACGTTTAACAAAAAGAAAATGACATTAAAGTGAAAAACAAACTAAGGTCCTAATGAGCTTCAATAATACCTCCAAGGCTCCAACTTAGTTTCGAAGAGGGAAAAAAAGAATGCCTCCAAATTTGGGAAAGTCGTCATCAACCGCATTGAGACAATGAAAGATGGTTAAAGAATCACCATCAGCATATGAACATGGTATTCATACGAAATAGCAAAAGTAAATAACAGGAAAAGCCACACTAAACTCTAAGGGCTAGAGATCCTCATCCAGCAGCTAAAGGAATTTAAGGCTGAGCCTTCATCATCTTTGTAACTGCCACCAACTGATAAGCCTATGTTTTTTAGATTAAGATCTATGTTACATTCGAGAATACCCATGGGTGACTTTTCCAACAAGCGTTTGAGCAGGGTTAAAGGAAAACAATCAAAACCTCAACGGATCATCGCAAGAGTAGTCACATGCTGAATGATAGAGCTGATGCTAACGGTCTTACTCTTAAAAAGCCAAGAGCATAACTCCTCTTCAAAATAAAACAAAGTAAATATAATAAAATCTAGAGCATCACACAAAGAACATAACTCAAATACCAAACCCCCCTTCATATCGGAACCTCTTATTCGGACCAAACCTCTCAGGCAATGTAATATCCCACATCTATAAAGTAATAGCCTGCTCACCCTCATATAAGCGTGAGAAATAAAAACCTTGTCAACTCGGGTTAACCCTTTTAGACCAAGGGAGGACGACGGTCTAAGCAGTTCACCGGACCATTTATGACTCATTTAGCGCAATGGGCGCCTCTACCTTATACGAATCGGGTCAGCCGACCCGCTAAAAAATATTACAGTGAGAATTTTTTTTAGGTACACATATATATGTGAATCTAACCCGCTTAGATCCACATTGATCTGTATTGAACTATAATATATAAGACTTAGTTTAGTAATTACAAAATATGACAAATTTCCGACCCGTATCATCAAATTCCTGGAGCCACCCCTGTTTAGTGCTACCAGACCCGAGGTCTGGGGTGTTATAGAATGGTATTCAGGGCATGGTATTTGAGCGAAGCGTTACGGACTGAGAGTGCAGGGGTATTCTGAGAATGGTATTTAGAGCCGACTATCAGACGAACCTAAATGCCACACCGATGGTGGGGGCCACATCTACTTGGTATTCGGAGCGGACTATCGGACGGACCACCGATGATGGGGGCCACCTCTAGAATCCTCTGGTAGGGACGAAACTGGGATAAGTACTTCTCCGGTAGGGACGAAACTGGGATAAGTCCTGCCGAGGACGCCGGTCCTTTATAAGGGGCGAATGTAAAGTCTCACATTTGCACCTCCATATAAGCATGAGACATAAATATATTGTCAACTCGGGTTAGCCCTTTAGACCAAGCGAGGACGAGCATGCTCACTCCCATATAAGTGTGAGACATAAATGTCTTGTCAACTCGGGTTAGTGTTGAAATAGTGTCCTAAGCCCAATCGGGTTGGACCGGATCCGACCGGGTCGGATCATTTATACTATTTCTTTATGCTTATGCATATGATAAATTGCTTTTCTGTTATTATATATTTGTTCATTTAAAGGACCAATTACGATATTGTTATATGATAACGTCCTTAGTATTAAACTGTGATAGAGAAACCATGATAGTGATTATGGTTGATGAGATCTCGAATCACTTTAATAAGTTTGATACTTAAATGTCTCTAGTCGTATGTCCTGTCAAATAGGACATTGATAGTACGATTAGACTAACACGTATTAGATGTCTTCTATCTTATTGAGGATAGGGATAGATCTTGTCTATCAAAGTGTAGAGACACTTGAACTGTACGTGGACGTGTATTAGAGAATGCGTACGTTAGACTGACCCACTTACTTTATTAAGTGTCGCACTATGTGGCGGTTGTGTAATTATCCTAAGACCGGAGTCTTCATGACATCACGGTATGGATTGTCATGCGTTGACACTATTGAGGTTTCCCCTAGCCATGGGGTGATCATGCGGTAGTGATTGGGTGTGATACTGAAGCATGCATAGGATTCATGTTGCTCGTCCGGAAGTCGCGTATCCTATGAACATGAGTGATATCCGACAGGGCCTTCTTATAAGTAATGTCTTATTCTCGAAAGTCTTTGCAAAGAGGAAGTAATATGTTCTTCGAGAGAGTAGGATATCTAGATTATAAGCTACGGTCGTTGATGTTTGACACTTGACGTACGACCGTATGGATATTGTAACAGCGACATGATTCTATTTACACGATAACCGTTTCAAATGATATGTAGTAGTCATTGCATTTGACTCTTCCGATGATTGGGGTCATGGCGTGTTGCTGGACGCTATCCATGATCGTTAGGTATGAATGGTATTTTAGTAAAATGTTGTTTATGCTTACGGCCAACATATTCGGAAGCCTATCGGGTCACACACAGAAGAACATATAGCCGGATTAAAATGCGGTTATAGTGATAACCAAGTAAGGAAAGTTTATCTCGACTATGAAGTGTTATAGTAATAAATTAATATAGTAGTATTTATTTATTATGAATAAATATAACACAAGATATTAATTATGTTGATTAATTAAATATACATATTTTATTATGTATGGGGCGCATTATATTTGTGTATATGATACACATGGATTTTGAAAATTATTTAATCATAGTATTATATTAATTAATTAAGAATATTCCGGAAGCCAATAAAAGGCTATATGGGGCGTATGTTATAAGTGTATAAGATACACTTGGATTGTGCAATTAATTAATAGTATTATCACATATTAATATTAGATATTAATGTATATAGATTTACACACATGTGTAAACTGATTTATGGTAATATGATAAAAATATATTCAATATTAGATATTGGCAATATAAATCTTGGAAATATTTAATATAATATATTGAATATTAATGAGATAAATCTAGAATGTCTATTTTTCTTATTTTACTAGTAAAGTGTTTTCTTTCTCCTCACTCCACACAGGAAGCTTCTCCCAATCAGATTGGGACAATAAGTGGCACCACCTCCACTATATATATGTAGTGGGTGTCAAGCTCTTTTGTATCAACAATTAGAAGAGTTATAATTTACTAGAAATATGAGAGCTTCCTATAGAGAGTTTTGAGAGAGGGAAAATGTCGGTCTAACAACCGAGTTTTTCTGGTAGCAATCCATGATAGGATTCCGACGGGCTGTTCGTGTGGACTAGCGGTAGAGGCCGAACACTTGGGCGGCTTCGTATAGAAACTACAACCTTAGACAAAGCGACGATCTATTTTAGATCATCCAAGGTATTTCTTAGTCTTCTTCCTTTTATGCTTGTTGCTTAAACGAAGTCGATCTTGGGAAAAGGAAATCAAAATTTTAATTTTGCTGCGTTCCCGCGTTGATTTCCTAACAGTTAGCCCTTTTAGACCAAGCGAGGATGACGGTCTAAGAAGTTGACCGGACTATTTATGACTCATTTTAAGCATTTATCGAGCCGAGGTCGGGCGCATCGTGTAAGAAATCAATCGAGTAAATAAGAACGGAATTTCAAAATATTGATTTCTCAATCCAGGATCGACTTCATTTAAACAATAAACATATAAGAGGGGGACGGTAATACTACCTTGGTTGATCTAAAAAATCGACGCTTTGACCGTCCGGTAGGAGTATATGTGCGCGAGCCGTCCACGTGTCCGGCCTCTACCAGTAATCCACACGATCACCTCGCCAGAATCCCGCCAAGGATTGCTACTAGAAAAACTCGACTGCTAGGTCGATCTTTTCTCTCTCTATAATCTCTCTCTGAGAAGCTCTCTTATTTTTCACAAGAACAATTAGCTATTGGAATTATGGTGTATATAAGAGCTAGCCAAGCCTCCATTTATATAGGGTGACCTGAGCCCCTCTAGTCTCCCCAACTGATTGTGATTAGCTTCTAGTAGATTGATGAGAAATAAAACATTTTCCTAATAAAATAAGGAAAATACCTTTGATTAATTTATCTCTTTCATTTTAATATATCATATTAAATAAATCTAGATATTGCCAATATCTTATATTGAATATATTTATCTTATTACCATAATTCTATTATATTTTCCAAAAAATCAATTGATATCCAATATTAATATTATGGTAATATTATTAATTAAATTGCACAATCTAAGTGTATCTTTATACACTAAATCTGCGCCCCTTATGGCCACATATTGGCATCCGAAATATTATTTAATTAATATAATGCTATGATTAATTAATTTGCAAAAATACTTGTATATCATATATACATATTTTTGACTTACATAACTAATATATGTATATTTAATTAATCAACATAATTAATATCTTATATTATATTTATTCATAATAAATAAATAACACAATATTAATTTACCACTATAACTTTTATAGTATGAGATTAATTATTTCCTTATTTGGTTATCAATTATAACCACATTTTAATCCGACTTGATGTTCATATGTGTGACCCGATAGACTTCCGAATATTTTGACCGTAGACATAAGGCTCAATTACGAAAATGCCCTTCACCTCTAACGATCATGGATAGTGTCTAGAAACACGTCCATGACCCCCAATCATCGGAAGAGTCAATACGCAATGACTACTACCTTTCATATGCTTGGTTAGCGTGTAAATAAAATCCTATCGCTGCAGTAATATCCAGCGATCGTATTTTGATCGTATCCCGTAATCTGGATATCAAGCTCTCTCAGAATAACTCATTTACTCCCACTTTGCAAAGATTCACGAGAACTAGACATTTCTTATGGGAATGCCCTTTTTGATATTCACTCATACTCATAGGGTACGCGATTCCCATACGACCTAACATGTATATTCCGCATGCTTCCGTATCACACCCAATCACTACCGTATGATCGCCCCATGGCTAAGGGAAACCTCAATAGTGTCAAAGATGACAATCTACACCGTGATTCCATGTAGACTCCGGTCCTAAGGATAATTACACAACCGTCACATAATGTGACATTTAATAGTGTAAGTGGGTCAGTCCAACGTACGCATTCTCTAATACACGTCCACGTACAGTCC
Source organism: Gentiana macrophylla (assembly GCA_026214975.1). Lineage (NCBI taxonomy): Eukaryota > Viridiplantae > Streptophyta > Magnoliopsida > Gentianales > Gentianaceae > Gentiana > Gentiana macrophylla. Next base: position 140,654,623 of record CM047805.1, on the reverse strand, counting down.
AAGTGTCTCTACACTTTGATAGACGAGATCTATCAAGACATAAGACATATAATACGTGCTAGCATGTTTGTACTATCAATGCCCTGTTTAACATTACATAAGCTTAGAGACATTTAAGTATCAAACTTATTAAAGTGATTAGAGATCTCATCAACCATAATCGCCTATCATGGTTTCTCTATCACAGTTTAATACTAAGGACGTTATCATATAACAATTCATAATTGGTTCTTTAAAAGAACAAATATATGACAACAGAAAAGCCATTTATTATATGTGTATAATCATAAGGAAATAGTAGAAATGATCCGACCCGGTCGGATCCGGTCCAACCTGATTGGGTTTAGAACACTATTTCAACAGTTACATGCAATATTACAAGAGAATAGGCAATGCTCTAGAGTCTCTTCGATAGAATCTCAAACACTACACATATTTGATGTTAAACCTCTTGAGTGTAAGTTGTCGCATCTCTTGAACTCAAGAATTGCACCGTTTTGATGCTAGACCTCTTGAGTGTAAGTTGTCACCTCTTTTAAACTTAAGAATTGCACCGTTTTTTCCCTCAAAGGAATTTGTCATCATCCCCAATGTCAATAGTCGTATGATAGACCTCTTGAGCGTAAAATGTCACCTCTTTTGAACTCAGGAATTGCACCGTTTTGATGCTAGACCTCTTGAGCGTAAGTTGTCACTTCTTTTGAACTCAAGAATTGCACTATTTTTTCCCTCAAAGGAATGTGTCATCATCCCTAATGTCAATAGTTGTATGATAGACCTCTTGAGCGTAAGTTGTCACCTTTTTTGAACTCAAGAATTGCACCGTTTTGATGCTATATCTCTTGAGTGTAAGTTGTCACCTGTTTTGAACTCAAGAATATTTGCACCGTTTTTTCCCCCTCAAAGGAATTTGTCATCATCCCCAATGTCAATAGTTGTATGAAACATTATAAGTAGGTTGATGGGCATCACCCTTTTATAGCATGAATCCATAAATGAATGAAAAAATCATTAAATACCTAATGTCCCTATTTTTTTTACATCCGCTCACCTTGTTTTGATTTTTTTATGCATGTCTTAAATTCGAAGGTACTGCTATGAATTAAGGACGGTAACGCTCTAAATTTGTCAAAGGTACCGTTATAAAGTAGAATGTAGCACCGTAAATTTACGAAGGTACCGCTGTAATTATAACGGTCCTGTCGTTTTTTTAATCTCGATAAAACCGATTTGTAACTCTGAAAAAAAATCGATATTAATTTCAAACAAAAATGGAAGTTGGAATTTGAATACCTTGGACTCAACCTTCGTGTCTTTTGAAGTGGATGCAATCCTAAAAATACCTCTCAGCAAATTGATTTCACACATACGCTGATTTGACATTATCACAACAAAGGAGTCTACACTGTTAAAACATGGTATTATCTTGATGCAGAACTCAAAAACTTAGGAAACCACACAAACTCATCCCACACCACAGCTACATCGACTTTTTCGACTAAATTATGGCAAATCGAGGTACCTCCGGAAGCTCACCTATAAAATCCTCCCTTTTAGAGTAAATCTCCGTAAGAGAATTCTCCATTTAGGGATCTGCAATGTATGCTTTGAAGACCAAGAAACGGACATACATTGTCTTTTTGAATGTAGAAAAATTTCTCAGATCTGGTCGCTTTTTCCTATTGGAAGGAAATAGAAATCTCAACATGCAACCTCATTCAAGGATCTTCCACATTGGATAGTGGAAGAGGAAGCTTCGAAAGATGTAGCTTTCTTCAACCTCATTTGCTGGAACATCTGGAAGAACCGATGCAAAATAATCTTTGAAGAAGCATCTTCAACCCCACAACAGATTCTACACTCATCCGTGACAGCAACGGAAGAATACCAAACTTTAATTCCCATTCCACTCCCTTTCCAAAATAATCCTTCCTCCATCTTGGCAGAAACCCCTAAAACATACCATAAAAATCAAAATTGACGCATCTTGGAAAGATGGAAAAACTGGTCTGGGAATTATTGGTAGAAACTCTCATGGATCTATCTTATTTTCAAATTGTGTCTTCCATGAAACCTCATCATCACCGGAACAGGCATAACTTTCATGGGATTTTCGGAAAGTGTCTTCGCGACCAACCGCCTTCAATTGAAGGATGTAATTCTAGAATCGGATTGTCAGCTCGCAGTTAATCGGCTCAATAACAATGAAGAAGAAGGTCTATCATGTTTGGGGTTTATCGTGCAAAATTGTGAAAATCCCACATCGGTAAAGTAAAATCTCCGCTTCTTTTTATATAAGTGTGAGGCATAAAAGCTTGTCATTCAGGTTAAGTGCTTTTTAGCACCAAATGAGGGATGTTAAGCCACTATCATACTGAATTAAGTCACACACCGTTAGAAATTTGTGAGCCAGCCTCTAGAATCCACATGGTAGGGGATGAACTGGGACAAATCTTGGCCGTCACCAGTTAGACGCTTGGGTCCCTTATAAGTCGAGACATAAAAGTCTTGTCAACTCGGGTTAAGATTTTTAGCAAGCGAAAGCGATGGTAAGCGATTAGCCAAGAATTTGACTTGACCATTTACGACTATTTAGGGGCGCTGGAGTGCAGGGGCGTTTACAAAATATTAGATGCTCTTTTGAAAATGTCTATTCCTTTACTTTCTCTTGGACAAAAAGAAATTGTAATTTCTAGCTCATGTTATAGCTTGAAAATGCTTGTAATAGGTATTGAGGCTCCTCCTCCCCTCCTCCCCTCCTCCAGATGTATTAGGTGCCGTTCACGCTGATGTATGTTTAATAGTGATTTAATGGTGGTCCAACCACACTATGTCATGACTTTTACGACAAATTATAAAATTTAAAATTAATAAAATGTTTTTAAACATGTGGGACCATTGGCAAATAGTGGAATATGATTGGTTCCGGACCATCAAATCATACTTGTGGCCGCCGGACCACAATAAAATTTCTGTATGTTTAAAGATTTTTTTTTTTGAGAAAATAAACGATTTTATTATATCTGCTACACAAGCGTTTAGAACGTCACCCGGGGGTGAGGAACCCCAGAGTGTCCGAGCAGTAACAACCAAACCATGTCTAGCTAAAAGTTGTGGAAGAATATTCCCCATGCGTCGAATAAAGGAAAAGGAAACAGAAGTAACTAGGCACATAAGCCAAACAATCTTGAACTAAACAGCCCAGAGCAGTGAGATCCACGCCTGGCTGCCGAAGTCGCGAGATGCACAACAGACAACCACTCTCCACTTTAAGCTTCTGAATCCCAAGATGCGCCGCCTCCTCTAGGGAGAGATTTTATGGTGCAACGGTTGTAGAAAGGTTATACCAAGTGACATACATTAAAGCCTCTCATTTTTACTCTCTTTCACAAAATACACTTTTATCGTGTGTGAGAGGTTAGAAATGAGTGGTTATAATGTATGCCATTTGGTATAACCTTCTTACAACGGTTGTATTTTAAAATTTCACCTCCTCAGAAATTAAGAAAATAATTGAAGCTCCATCCTACCTAGGATCTTGGATCAAAATGATATACAAATGAATGAAGGATTATCCATTCGAGTCCCGGAATATAACATCTATACCCGCATCCGCCTCAGTAAGTGATGCATCTATATTATCTCTCATCACATCTCCCAAAGGCTGTATCTATCTATCTGGAAAATGGTGATCCAAAGCGTGTACCCATGTTTAATGACATTTGTCTTTTAGGAAAAAAAAAAATGAAATTCGCTTCTTTCTCCGAGAAAACTTGTGTAAAATAAATTTCAATGTGCAATGAAACAAAATAATTTGATCAATAAATATGACGTAATCAACATTTCAAAATTCATTCCAAAGCCCTCTTTAAAAAAGGAAAAAAATGGTTTCCAAGCCAATGCGATAACTACCGAAAATTGTAGTCTGGTTTTCTTGAAAGCACAGAAGTACACGTTGAAGCAACCATCATATCATCATTAGGTAAAAAGCCGAGAAATTAGCGGAAAACGGAATCTTTTTGTACAAAAGAATTGCTTCCTAATTAAAAGAAGGAACAAAGAACCTGAGTTTTCTTTCATTCCTTCACTCTTACAGCGAATCGCAGCAACAAATTGATTAAAATATTCAACCAAACTCTTCCACCTCCCCCCCTTTTTGTTGCTGCCTGGCCGCCCCATAACTGAATAAAGTTGGAAACTTGGAAGCAAAGGCATAAGAACTAGTCAGAGAGAAGACAGTTTTGGGCATTGGATTTGGTGAGCAAATAGCAAATATGGATGATGAGGTGGTGCAAAGAGTGTTTGAAGAAGGTGGGCGTGATTATTATCAACAGCAGCCCTCCACTTCTTCTTCCTCTTCCATCCTTCAATCTCTTCCTCTTCATGTGGTATGCTTTCTTTTTTCTTTTAGCATTTAAGTTGAATTGACTTTTGGAATGTCCCATTTTATTCAAGGGTTATTGTCTCTGTTTCTTTATTTCTACTTCCCTGAAATGTTTTAAGTTTTCCCTTTAGCAAGAATATGTTTATCGAGTAAACAAGAAGGGATTTTAGGATTGCATGCAAATTGGGATGCAAGGAGGGGATAATGAAGCATTATTTTTGACATCATTGCTGTAATTGATTGGTTTTTTTTTTTCCTCCTGAATTTATCATTTGGTGTATTCTAGACTGTCTGATAATGAGTGTATTATGGGGCTAGGCTAGTGTGTTTATGCACATTATGAATAACTATGCTTTTATGAAATGGATTGGTTTTTCAGCAGTATGCTCTGGCTTCTAAGATCACTTTTATTGGGATTTTTCATTTTAGTTTAATTTGGATTTTTCAGTCATTTGATCACGGGTATTACCTATTGGTGAAGTCCATTCAAGAGCTTAGATCAAAGAAAGATGGTATGGTAACTGTTGGAATTGGGGGTCCAAGTGGGTCCGGTAAGACGAGGTACATGATAGGCTTTTGCATGTCAACTTATATCCTGCGAAAGATTTTTTGTTGTGTTTTACAGAGTCTCATATCTAAGCATTTAAATTTGATAATGTCTGAAGCTTAGCCGAGAAAGTAGCCTCTGTCATTGGTTGTACTGTTGTGTTAATGGACAATTATCGCACTGGATTTGATGATGGGAATGATTTGGATTCAATAGACTTCGATATGTTGGTTCAGAATCTTGAGGTACGAGTCCCGCCCTCTCCTCTTTCTTTTAATTATATTAGCTTGCATTCGTTTCTTCTTTGGTTGGATCATATCCTAGCATGTTTTTGCTTATGCATTCTTTAACTATGTTCACAAAACAAATACAACAATTCAATAGAGCTTAAAAGGCAGAGCAGATCAGTAGTACATGCTTCATCATGTCCTCCTGTACTGCTTTCTGAATGTTAGTTTTTGTCCTTTTTAGGATCTGATGGCTGATCGAGATACATCGATCCCCATGTTTGATTTCCAAGAAAGACGCCGTATTGGTTTTAACACGATAAGAAGAACATCTGGAGTGGTGAGAGTTGAAGCATTTATTCTGTAGAATATATACAGCCTACAAATCCGCTAGATGCATAACTTAATTGTTTTTGTTTTTGTTTTTTGTTTTTTGTTTTTTTTTTTCAGGTCATAGTGGATGGTACTTATGCACTACATTCGAGACTGAGGTCATTGCTTGACATACGAGTTGCTGTGGTAATTATGATACTTATGTCCTCCTTGTGTTACTTTCAGAAAAAAGAAGTGAAGATCTAATTGTGCATTTTGTCTTTCCTCTGCTCTAATTGTTCATCGTTTAGTCCAATGTGACAAATATAAACATATTTATTATTACTGGACTAGGTTGGTGGTGTTCATTTTAGTCTTCTTTCCAAAGTGCAATATGATATCGGGGACTCTTGTTCTCTGGACTACCTCATTGATAGCATATTTCCTCAGTTCAGAAAAGACATTGAGCCAGACCTTCATCATGCACAGGTTAGAGATTTGGTGTTTAGGCCCTGATTCTCTTAGTTCCTGGTGTATCTGTTCTTTTTAATTTTTCTATCTTTGCAGATAAGAATTAACAACAGTTTTGTCTCATCATTTAGAGAGCCAATTTACAAGGTCAAATGCAAAATTGAGGTATGCGAGGACAAGTAGTGCATCATTCACATTTTATTTTGTTGGTGATACAGTGATAAGTGCAATAACCAACTTAGGCGATATAACTAAATAAATGGCCGTCATGTTAGCATTAGCTGATATATGGGCTCTGTCCTTTTCTTTCTTTTCAATCTTTGTTAAGATAAACTTTCTTGGTATCCATATTTTTAAGGGATGGGGTTAGTTCCACAAGTAATGGAGAGCAACACTTACAAATCATGTACCTAAATACTTGGTTAGAAAGAAGATGGTTTTATTGCAACTACAAGACCTTTTTCCTGTCAATGTTGGGAGAAAGGCATTATCGATTTTACATGAAAAAGTTACTGATAGGAGTACCGGGTACCAGTTGAGTTCAAAAGGGGAAAGAGTTACCGCCCCTGTCCCTAAATATTATTCATTTTAGGCAAAATGTTTTGTCCCTTTTATATTAGTCACTTAAGATTACCTAGAAAGCATTTATTATCTTTTTTCTCTCATACTACCCCCAATTTATTATTCGTATAACTTTTCAAACTCTACATTCACGTCATTAATGATAGTCAACGGGTATTTTAGACTTTATTATCTTAATGGCATTCATCCACTTCCTTCATCTGTGTGAAAACCTACAAAGCAACTATTCTTTAGGGACGGAGGTAGAATTCCTTTACTAATGGGTTTTTGTGTGTTCTATGTTATGAATAAAGTATGGATTTTCCATTTGCAGTCTAAAAGTGGATATGTTTCCTACATTTTCCTTGGAAAAGAGACGCAAGTAGACAAGTGAGTCGAGCTTTTGCTTTACAAAGATAATTGTTAAAATTTTCAGTTCTCTTTCAATCTTCTTTTTCTCAACTACGATGGAAGTCTAATTAACTACATTCACTTCTAGTTTCATTGAGATGTATCTTAGACCTCCATCTGCAAGTGAAGAAGCACGAATAAATGATTGGATTAAAGTGCGACAATCTGGTATCAAGTATTATCTCTCTCTTGGTGATCAGAGGATAGTTGACAAAAGTTACATCATTCGGCCAAAGGCTGAATTTGAGGTTAGTCCTCTCCACTTTGATAACTTTGTATTTGCTTGTACAATGCGTGCTTCTGTGTGATGGGGTGTTGCTGTTTTCCCTTTTCACATATTTTTCTGATCTCTGTGTAGTGCCAAACTGTCTTGAACAAAGCTTTTGTAGTTTTGTGTATCCCCACCGTCCCAAAATATAAGGGCTTTTGGCTTTTTGGTTTTGTCCCATAATACAAGGCATTTTAGAATATCAATGGAGCATTTATTACATTTATCCTTCTCTTACCCCTAATTTGTTATCAAACATCTTGCTTTTCATTACTTTACAACTATAACATTAATGATAGTCAAAGGGTATTTTGGACTTTTATCATTAAAATTTATGACATTCTTCCACTTTCGTAAACTGTGTGAAAACTCTAAACGGCCATATAATCTGGGACGGAGGGAGTACCTTTTTGCTGTTATCATGAACAGTCTTTCTCTGGTTAATTAGACATATTCTCCGGATTTTCAGTTTTATGGCTTAAAACATGGCTATTAAGAAAGATTTTTAGCATACAATCAAATGAATCATTGAAACGATTCAAAGCTGATCTCACCTGGTATAAATGTCTTAGATGTAGGATATCCAATAAGTATCGATGAATCACTGTGATTATAATCTATTTTGCTTCTTTCATTATTTTTATCTATTTTGTTCGAATGGCTCCTTATTTTATGGTCTTTTTGCAAAACTTATAGGTCGGAAGGATGACTCTTGGGGGCCTTCTGGCTCTTGGATACTCGGTTGTTGTGAGTTATAAACGTGCATCGACCTCGATCAGAGAGGGCAATCTCTCAATTTCACTGGAGATCATTGACACCCTGGAGGAGACATATTTGGTGCTTAGAGGCGCAAACAGGAAAGTACGGGCAAACTTGATTCTGATTAAGATTCTTTTGAATGTTTTTTATCTACATCATACATTGTTAATAATGATGCTGGATTCTATGGACCATGTTTGTATTATATTATCTGGATGCACATGATTTCAAATGATTGCACTTGTCGAAAAATTTAGCGAATGAGTCTGTTTTCTTCTAAAGTAGAATGTATTGACTGCATGTTTGTCAGTGTTATGTATTATATATGCTTTCGGGTAAGTTTTGAAAGGATTGTCCTCCTTATTTTTCTCATTTTAGGCATAATTTTTAGTTAGTCTGCCACATACAGATTAATTTCCTGCAATCCTGTTCGTAACTCTGAATTCTATGGGGAACATATGATTCTTGGCAAAGAGGAACTCGGTAGTATTCCCTTTATATCTGTAACTTCTAAAGTCAGTCTTCTGGGACATGTTAGTTTCGCGCTAGGCTTAATACTCCATTTGGCTAAATCCACAGCATCTAACTTTATTGTCTAGCGGTTCCTGTTATGTTAATGTTCCAATTCGCCTTTTCTTTTGGATTCCTCAGTATAAAGAAAGGGGGCCTTTATTTGCACCACAATGACTCTACCGGTGCACCACACTACCTATGCACCACAATAGAATCGACCCTGTGAAAGTCGATTCTAGTGCCAAGAATCGCCTTTCACAGGGTTGATTCTGTGAAAACGGTGTGGTGCAATGGGTAGAACGACTGTGGTGCAAATAGTAACCCCCTAAAGAAAAGGGTAGTGAATAGGCATTAGAACTAGGGATGACCGGGGGGGGGGGGGAGGCCTCCAGCAGAACATTTGGATATTGTTATTATGCTAACAAGATTAGTTAACCTGGTTATGCCTATATATGCCCTTGTTATATATAATCTTTCGTCTTGATTTCCTGCAATGTACTTGCAATCATGGAATGCTCTTTATTGCAATTTTCTCTTTCTTGGCAAATTGTTTAACAGATAGTTGGAGCTGAAGCTACGAGAATGGGTATCAATGGGCCATGGATTACTAAATCATATCTGGAAATGATACTTGAGAGACAAGGTTGGTTGTACACACCTTCCATGGGGTTCCTTGTATATCGATTCTAATAGAGTGTAGATTGACCTGTATAGACTATGGTGCGATTTTCCGGTGTATCCTCTTTCTTCTCATGTAAGATAGACTCAAAAACTTATTGGTATTATGCATGAATGTTCATTATGTTGTTCAAGGCTGTGGTTTTACATAGTTGGCGGCATATACAGGGAGAATTCTAACTTAACCATAACACAGAGGCTTTAAGTCTCTGTCAAGACATTATTTCTCTCTTCGTTTTTTGTAGAAAATATTTCATGCTATCGTTTTGTTTGCTTGCAGGGGTTCCTCGCCTCAACACACCTCCGCCATTGTCAAGCACACTTGACAGGATGGTTGTGGCTCCCAGGCCTGTTCGTATAACTCCAAATGTGACTAATCGCTTGGAAGATATGTCACTACCATGGACCCGGTCCCCGACCAAGTCAAAAAATGATCCAGTTTCTGCAACGTGGCATTTCACCTTGGATCCTTCTCATGCTGAGGCTCCTGCAAGTGGTGCGTTTATTTTTATCTTCAATTTCTTGAGACAATCCTCATTTGTGATTTTCCATATGCCCGTTTTCTTTTGCTGAAACGACTACAGACCCTTCTTCTTCCAGGAGTGCAATGCAGCTAGCTGCAATGCCTGATTCGTATGATCTGGATAGAGGATTACTTCTGTCTGTTCAAGCAATTCAGGTTTGCTTAGATATATTGCATTACCGGAATACATGCCATCTTTAGTTTTTTCTATGTGACTTGAAGACTCAAATATATTATCGAAACTGTGGTGTTACAGGCTCTGCTTGAGAACAAGGGTCTTCCTGTAATAGTTGGGATTGGTAATGCTACTCTCTCTCTCTCGCACACACACACACACACAGGGTCACTCACTCTCTCTATCATGCTATCTTGAGGCATAGGAATCTACACTCACTGAAGAAAGTTTTGACTTTTGGCACGAATATTAAATTGTAATCCAGATATTTTGAAGAAACTTATGGTGTGGAAGGCGGGCGATGACATTGTTTGACTTGTATGGATATTGTGCATTAGATAATAAAACCTATGATGAGTCTTGTCCATTACATGTGGTAAAACCAACAAACTATCGACTTAATGGATTTAGAGGCAAATGTCAAAATTTTAAGCCAATTATGTATTTCATACCAATGGCCACTTCCTTTATCAGTGAATTTATTTAACATCCTTGAACCTGGAAAACGGAAGTTGTACAAATTGTGATATGAATACACGAGCATTTATGGACAAAGGTATTTGCATATATGCTCTGCACTCTAAGAAATGTTAAACTACATTGGGGGATGGGAATCTATGTGCTTGTATGCTTCTTATGAAATCGCCACTGTTATGTTAAATTGTTAGTTGGTGGGATTTGGTTAAACGTCAAATCTTGAGGATCGGTTTCTTATGTCTTGTCATCTGTTTTTGTAGGAGGTCCAAGTGGATCCGGAAAACAAGCTTGGCTCGCAAAATGGCAAATATAGTTGGCTGTGAAGTCGTTTCCCTTGAAAGCTATTACAAATCTGAAGATGTGAAAGATTTCAAGTATGATGATTTCCATTCTCTCGATCTCGTTCTGTTGTCAAAGGTAGGGTTTATTCTTATTTTTAATCAATGTTAAGACAGGAAAGAAGGCATGATTATATTCTGTAACAACAACAACAACAACAACAAAAAAAAAATTTGGTAATAACTTTTGAAACTCTGAGAAAGAGAATCACGTATCTAGTTAGATCTCTAGTCATTGTTACAAGACAATGTGTATTGTCTTTTGGGCCACACACCTCTGCTTTTGAGTTTGAAGAACTTTTTGAAGCACATTGGTCTGTTCCTTCTTATCTGCTGCATATTGACACTTGAATTTAGCTTGAGAACACTGGTGTTTACTTTGTTCATTTTCACGGTTATGAAAATGAATTTCTGTAGGTTAATGGCTTATTAAATTGGTAATAATATAATATTCAGTAGGCATACATCTAATCAAGTGCTTCCCTTTGACAATTTATTCTTGGGTTTGCAGAATATTGATGACATAAGGAATTGTCGGAGGACAAAAGTTCCTGTTTTTGACGTGGAGAATGGTGCTCGTAGTGGCTTCAGAGAACTTGAAGTTTCTGAAGATTGTGGAGTGGTATGTAAATGAAACATTTTGTTTGCTTGGCAGCAGCAAAAACTGATGTTTTGCATTTTCGGTTAGAGAATTTCAGATAATTTGCGTTTGGACACTGATTTTTTTTGATTCAATTTGATGTCCATGCATGCACTTATCCGGGATAAACATGGAAAAGCCAGTACAATAATGAAAACAGCATATTATCCAGTAAAATGGGCTGCTTATCAAAAGCAGGATTATCTATCAGAATTCTTGTCATGTTGCTTGAAATATGCCGTCTTTTAATTGAAGGTTATCTTTGGTAATTTGCAAGGTGATCTTTGAAGGAGTTTATGCTTTGCACCCTAATATTCGCAGAGCGCTTGATTTCTGGATTGCTGTTGTAAGTATTATATGACTGTTCAGTCATTGTTTTTCTTTCTATCAATGAAACCTCCGTTGTCAAATTGCTTCTTATTATTACATAACCAGTTGAGAAGTTGATGATTTTCTTAAAACAGGTTGGAGGTGTTCATTCACACCTTATCACTCGAGTTCAAAGAGACAAAAATAAAGTGGGGTGTTTGATGTCCCAAGATGAAATTATGACAACAGTGTTTCCAATATTCCAGCAGCATATCGAACCTCATCTTGTTCATGCACATGTATGGGGTTTGCACCATTTATGGCTGCTTTAATTTTTCTTTTTCTTTTTCTTTTTTAAGTTTACTTGCTTTACCAATAGGATAATATGTGGATTTTAACTGTTGAGTGAATGATTTATTTGCATATTTGTACAAATTAGGCAAGACTAAAAGGTGGCTCACCTAGTTATTTAAGAGATATACAACTAATTAAGGCACGACTCGTATTGTCCCGACTAATCCTGAATTAAGACAATAAACAGTTGGCTACAGTAAAGATAAAGTTTCAATCATTTAATGTGTAAAATACAAAAATATTCCGACTTTTAGCTAATATAAACCTTCTTACAACAACAGTTTCTCTTTATTCACAGGTATATGCTAATTCTTTGATTTTTGTCTCTTCATATTTTCCTTCCAGCTTAAAATTCGAAATGACTTTGATCCTGTGCTTTCTCCGGAGAGCTCATTGTTTGTATTAAAAAGTAATAAGCAAGTAAGTCATTTTTTTCCCCAACTTTTTACTACCACGACTTGGAACAGTATAACTTAGTAATATATTGTGTTACCGCTTTCATACTTGTAAAACTAGCTCTGTTTTTTTACCGAGTTCTGCTATTTTAACAGGTGGCCTATCAGGATATTTTGAAAATTCTTGATCCAAGCAAGTTATGCAGTTCAGTTCAAAATTTTACCGACATCTATTTAAGGCTACCGGATTACCGTCGAATGGCCAGGTGACCGAGAGTGACTGCATAAGAGTAAGAATATGCGAGGGAGATTCGCTTTGCTTATACGTGAGGTTCGTTGTTTACTTAGTTTAGCTTACATCATGTCGATTCTACTGAATGACATTAATGCCTATTCTAACTAGGGTTTTCTTCTGGTTTCATTCTTAAGCCAATAAGAGAAGGAGATTACATCATTCAGCCAAAGGTGGACTTTGATATCAGCATCAGTACAGTTGCCGGACTTCTTAATCTTGGGTATGTTGGCTCAAGGCACATGTCGATTATTCTTATGTGGGTGGCCCTATATGGACCTTGGGAGACACCTAGTCAGCTAGTCCCCATTTGGTTATATGCTTGTAGGGTCCTGATGGATAAAGCTTGCCCTTCTGGTGGTTTTCCAATCACATGGTCCAACCAATATATGGTTTAGGTTTTATTTACCTTAATATCTCACAAAGTGCACACTAACTTCCCAATCCCGAGCAATTGTAGTTTGTTGTATGTATAACACTTCTATAGTTTCCCGGTAAACCTTGTTTGTTTTGATTGATGCTAGCCTAGATGTTTGATCCTTTCTGACACAGGTATCAAGCTGTTGCGTTCATTGAAGCATCTGCTTACATATACCAAGATGGGAAGGTACTTTCGTATCAGTTATCCGTGTTTGCCATCTCATATTTACAAAATTATCTTAAAATGGTTATTGAATGATCGGTTTTTGTGATTTTAGATCCTTATTGAGGTTGATCATATACAAGATGTCCCGAATCCTTACATACAAATAAAAGGAGCCAGTAAAGATATTGTTGCTGCTGCTGGTTCTACTCTTAATTTGGAAGGATCATATACCACGCAGGTTTTTTTTCTTCTCAACATCCTCATTACTCTACGTGAGATGTTCATATACCAGAAATTATTGGCTAAGTCCGCGGTCATCCTTATCAGAGTTACCTTGAAATTATCCTGGAAAGATTACCTGCACTTGGAAGGGACTCAAGTGGGATCCGTTCTCAACAGGCTGCAAAGATGCAAGAACTTGTGGAATATATTCAATCTCAGGTGCTTTTTGTGTTTCCGTTATTCCCTCCGTTTCCTTTGCCTCAGACTGGATTCGTGCGATATTTATTTTCCATGGACATTTCATTTGTGGAGGATCCCCAAGGACTTGAGAAAATATAAACAGTAACTTTTCGTTTTCTTGACATTTCTGTTTTTCTGAATGAGCAGGGAAGCAATTCAGCATCAGAGTCATCGCCATGTAGGGAAGTGTCTCCATTAGAGGGCGTAATCGAAGACATGCAGTCACGAATCAGAAGACTCGAAAGATGGCATGCAATAAATACTGTATTACTTTCACCATCCCTTCTTTTTTCATGCAAATTTTCTTTTCCAGCCAACTGTTAAAGTTTTCGTCTTGTGACCAAAAGGTTCACGGGTTCGAGCCATAGAACTAGCCTCATCTTATAGAAATAAGACGATCTCAAATAAACAATAAAAAATATCAAATCAACATCCTATGATGGGATTTTTTCTATTTTTAGAGTTAAAGTTAAAATGGATTAGTCATACCTATCCAATAATCTATTATGAAATAATTTAGTAATATGGCTACCTCGCCATTCACTTGGTTTTTTTTTTATCATAATCATTAGATAGGAGAGATGGCCGAGTGGTTCAAGGCGGTTCCGTTGCTAAATCTGCACAGTTTCCCCTTCATGTCTGATTGGCCGATGCTATGGAGGGGCCCACTCCCATTTCTGCTCTTATACACGCTGCCACTATGGTAGCGAGGGGAATTTTTTTTGTAGCTTGACTTCTTCCTCTTTTCATAGTTATACCCCCCATAATGAATTTAATCTTGTTGATAGCTAAAGCTTCACACAATATGCATATATGACTCGACCTTTCTTCGGGCCCCACATATGCAGGATGCTTCCAGATGATGCCTTTTTGGGTGTTGTATGGTGTTAGAATTAATCATGACGTCATGCTGTCATCATGTCAGATTTATTCTAATATTCTTTCCTATATTTATTCTAAGATTCTTTCCTATGTCCTTTATTGACTTTGTTAACTAGTTAATGGGTTGATTAGTCTTGGATATATTCTCAACTAGCCGTTGGGATATTATCAGCCAAGTTGCCAACGGCTAGTTTTTGTCTGTTATTTTTTTACGATTCTTTGTGTTGTAGTATATAAACAACACAACCTCTCTTGTAATAATTTAAGCTTTACCTTAATGAAATAAATAGCTAGTTATTTCTATCTTCTTATTAAGATTCCGCTCTTACATGGTATCAGAGCCTTTGGTTCAAAAATTCAAATTTTCTGGGAAATTTTAAATCATCATGGCTGCTGAATCTACTGCTACTAGTAACACTACTGCAGCTACTCCTCTTTCTGATCATCTTTCCACCAATAATGGTGATCTTCAAAACATCCAGCCTGCTCTTAAACTCAATGGAAAGAATTACTTGAAGTGGTCCCAGTTTGTTCGAACCTTTTTGAAAGGAAGGAGCAAGCTCAGTCATCTTAATGGGACAGGACCAGCTCAAGAAGATCCTAAGTTTACAGTATGGGATGAGCAAGACTCCATGGTGATGTCTTGGCTATGGAACTCCATGATCCCTGAAATCAGTGATACATGTATGTTCATGGCCAATGCAAAGGAAATCTGGGATCATGTGAAGGAGACTTATTCTAAAGTCAATGATGCAGCCCAAATCTATGAGGTAAAAACAAAGATTTCAAATACAAAGCGAGGTAATAGATCTATCTTTGAATATTCAGTCGATGCAAGGCCTGTGGCAAGAATTAGACCACTACCAATGCATCAAGATGCACAACGGTGAGGATGCTAATATCACGAAAAGGATATTTGAAAAGGATAGGATCTATGCCTTTTGGCGGTCTTAACATGGAATATGACTCGTGAGAGTTGGATTCAGGAGGAAGGAGATCTCCTAGTTTAAATGCAACAATTGCTCTTATTAGAGTCGTGAGGAAAGTAGGAGAAGTGTCATGATTGATACACCTCCTGTTGAAAGTTCTGCTTTGATTATTCAAGGCAGCAAGAATACCAATGATAAGAACCCTACCTTTCAAAGGAATGGGAACACTTATCAAAAGAATAACAACAAAATTGGAGAAAAAGACTCTTTTCTGTTCTTTCTGTAAGAAGAGCAGGCACACCAGGGAAAATTGTTGGAAACTCCATGGGAAACCAGGGAGTGAAAACACCAACAGAAGGACTGCAAACACTGCTAGTGGCAGTGAAGAACAACAAAAGCACAGTGAGAATATCCAGAAGTCTGTGAATCAGAATCAAAACACTACTCTTGGACCTTCAGAAATTGAAAAACTGAGGAAGTTCATTGAGTCTCTTGAAGGCTCATCAACCTCCTTAGCTTTTTCAGGTATGACTGGCATTAATAAACAGTTTGAAGGTCTGATAGAGTGGGTTATTGACTCTGGTGCCACAGACCATATGGTCTTCTCTTGTAAAAATCTGACAAATTACAGTTGTGTGACAAAAAGCAGAACCATTTACATTTGTTGATGGTTCTCTATCCATGTCCTTTGGGATAGGAGACTATTTGTTATGTAATAAACTTATCTTAAAAGATGTTCTACATGTTCCTAAATTATCTACTAATCTGATATCTATCCAAAAATTAACCAAAGACTCAAACTGCTTGGTTGCCTTCTCCTCTAACCTTTGCTTGATACAGGATCTTGTAAAGAAGGAGAGGATTGGGGTTCTAAAGCTAGAGAGGGCTGTATTTTTGGGAAGATCGAGGAAGAATGTTAGAGAAAAGGCCAAGTTGCTAGTTTTTGTCTAAGTCTAACACCGATAAACTATGGTTATATCATTATAGACTAGGTCATCCACCTTTTACGCTTATTAAACACATGTTTCCTACTTTGTTTAACAATTTGTGATTTAGATAGGATACATTGTAATGTTTGTGAAATGGCCAAACATAAAAGGGCCTCTTATCTATTCAAAATGTCGGATGTTACGAACCTTTTACTATTATTCATAGTGATATATGGGGTCCTTCTCCCAATTCTAATATTAATGGTTGTGTTTGGTTTGTTACTTTCATTGATGACTATTCCAGGCTACATGGACATATCTTATGAAAAACAAATCGATCTCTTGGAGATCTTTCCCAAATTTTACAATCATGTCCTCACTCAATTTGATACAAAAATCAAGAGGTTGAGGACTCGATAATGCAAGGAATACTTCAACAATCATTAAATCCTTTTACGGATGAAAGGGGATAGTACATGAATCCTCGTGTGCACTATACCCCTCAGCAGAATGGATTAGCAGAGAGAGGAAAACAGACACTTGATGGAAGTGTCCAGGGCAATCATGTTCCAAATGCTGGTCCCTAAGAACTATTGGGGAGAAGTTCGTCTTGACAAAGAACTCATTTGATTAACGAGACTACTACTAAGGTCTTTGAACAACAAAACACCTATTGGATGTCGAGGAATCAGATCCTACTATGTCTAAATCGAAGGACTAGGACCAAAAACCTTTGGTTGTGTTGCATTTGTTCACATACATGCACATAACAGAGGAAAGTTGGATCCTAGGGCCCTAAGATGTGTGTTTATTGGATACTCCAATACCCAAAAAGGGTATAAGTGCTATCATCCTCCTACAAGAAAAGTTATCATCTCAGGATGTTACCTTTCATGAAGATGTATCTTATTTTACAAATAAAGGAGGATTCTACTTGGTCGAAAGAAGACTATCTTGACTTCTTTCCAAGGGACAGGGAATCCCTACTCCCAAGTCTGGAACATGAATATGAACATACTAGCCCCACTATGAGTGATATTCTCATGGAACTCCTTTTCTACTACAGGCAGGAGATGCTAACACAAAGAGAAAACCCCATTGTTTACACTAGAAAAAAGAAGACACCAAAGCTGTCTAAAGTCAGCTCTCCTCATGGGATTGACAACCCTAATGAGGACTCTAGAAACACCAACAACCCTCAGAAAAGTGATGATTCTGAGGGTATTAGTGATGATACCAAGAGTATCAGTATTGCTTCAGATTCACACTCTGAATCTGAATCAAAACTATGAATCTGAAAGTTCTGAGGACACATTTGATGATCTTCCTATAGCACTAAGAAAAAGGAAGAGGGAATGCACTAAACATCCCATTAGAACCTTCCTATCTTATAAGAAGTGCTCTCAGAATCACAAAAGGTTCATAATGAATCTGCATAAACATGATACTCCAAAGAGTGTGAAAGAAGCAATATCGATGGAAAATGGTCTAAAGCCATGCAGGAAGAACCTGAGGCTTTGGAAAAGAACAAAACTTGGGATCTTGTTCATTTACCTAAGGGTGAAAAAACTGTTGGTTGTAAATGGGTGTTTACCACCAAGTATAAGTCTGATGGGACTATAGAAAGACATAAGGCCAGACTTGTGGCCAAAGGGTACACCCAAACTCATGGGGTGGACTACTTTGAAACATTTGCCCCGGTTGCTAAAATGAATCTGATTAGGATCCTTATCTCCCTGGTTTGTAACTGGGGTGGAATATGCAACAATATGATGTCAAGAATGCCTTTCTACAAGGCAACTTGAATGAGATTATTTACATGGCTGTTCCCCCAGGCTTTGAAAATTCAGATGGGAAAGTGTGTAGACTGAATAAAGCTCTTTATGGGTTAAAACAGTCTCCTAGGGCATGGTTTGGCAGATTTGCTAAATTTATGCTTGACCAAGGTTATAAGCCTAGTCAGGGTGACCACACCATGTTTGTAAAACATGGAAAAGGTGGGAAGAGATCTATACTGTTAGTGTATGTGGATGACATCATTGTCACAGGGGATGATCAAGAAACCAATCAAAATCTACAAGAAGGAATGGCAAGGGAATTTGACATCAAAACACAGGAAGACTCAAGTATTTCACGGGATTGAATTTGCCTACTCTACTCAAGGTATCTTCATATCTCAATGCGAAGTACATCCTAGATCTCCATGTAAACGGGAAACTTGGATGCAAGCACCGCTTCAACTCCTATTGAGTACAATCATGGCTTGAGTGACTCTCCGAAGATGAAGATGTTGACAAGTATTCCTATCAAAGGTTAGTGGGCAAGCTCATATATATCGGCACACACTAGACCAGATATTGCTTTTCTTTGTCAATGTGGTCGATAGATTCATGCAAAACCCTAAGGTGTGTCATCAAAGAGCGGTGTGAGAATACTTGAATACTGAAGGATGTCACGGCAAGGGATTCTTTACACAAAGGGGATAAGTTGGATATAAAGGGTTATCTTGATTCGATTATCTTTGGAGCTATTGAAGACAGGGAGATCAACCAGTCCTTGCATATTCCTGTGAGGAAATCTTGTGGTTTGGAGAAGCAAAAAACAAGCTGTGGTTGCAAGATCAAGTCTGAGAGGTGAATTCGAGATCCATGGCTATTGGGATATGTGAATTATTGTGGCTGAAAATTATTCTCAATGATTTAAAAATAACATGGCGATACCTATGATTCGAGAAGTGACAACAAATCTGCTATAGAAATTGCTCACAATCCTGTGCAACATGATAGAACTAAACACATTGAAGTTGATAGGCACTTTATCAAAGAGAAACTGGAAAGTGGGCTGATTACTACAGAATTTGTGACCTCTAAAGATCAAGTGGCAGATTTGTTCACTAAAGGGCTACCTGAAAAGATGTTTCATGAAGATGTTAGCAAGCTGGGAATGTTTGATATACATCTACCAGCTTGAGGGGGAGTGTTAGAATTAATCATGACGTCATGCTGTCATCATGTCAGATTTATTCTAATATTCTTTCCTATATTTATTCTAAGATTCTTTCCTATGTCCTTTATTGACTTTGTTAACTAGTTAATGGGTTGATTAGTCTTGGATATATTCTCAACTAGCCGTTGGGATATTATCAGCCAAGTTGCCAACGGCTAGTTTTTGTCCTGTTACTTTTTCTGATTGTTGTGTTGTAGTATAT
Source organism: Gentiana macrophylla (assembly GCA_026214975.1). Lineage (NCBI taxonomy): Eukaryota > Viridiplantae > Streptophyta > Magnoliopsida > Gentianales > Gentianaceae > Gentiana > Gentiana macrophylla. Next base: position 140,634,993 of record CM047805.1, on the reverse strand, counting down.
AAACAACACAGCCTCTCTTGTAATAATTTAAGCTTTACCTTAATGAAATAAACAGCTAGTTATTTCTATCTTCTTATTAAGATTCCGCTCTTACATATGGAATTTTGTATACTGAAAGAACATAGAAATGATCTGGACCAACAACCTAAAATGTGACAGAACACCCCTTCCGATAGTTTACCTTTTTTTTTATTGGCTGTTAATGTACACCATTGTTATTGGCAGGTGCTGTGGACATTTCTGATGTCTGCATTCGTCGGATATTCTTTATACCATAGGAAGCGGCAATAACTAACTGGTTTTACAGGTAGATGATTACGGTCGTTCCTTCCCTTCGAATAGCCAACCAATTCTACTATAAAAATGGCTTCTCAAATCCTTTACTATATTTAGGTGTGTTGCCCCCCTGATGCAAATAACACAGGATTTGCTGCGTTCTCGAAAAAAATTCTTATTGCTACTATAATGCATGCCCCCCATATAACATTGTGGATCCTCCTTCTTCTTTTATTTTTTATTTTAACGAGTGTAGTGTAGTCATGTACAGTGAGGGAACTGTAGTAGCAGGTTTTAGCAAATTCATTTCATATTTTTCTCTTCATAACGAATCGTCGACTTTCTATTAAAATATTTACTTGTACATTTTATTAATTCGCATTGCATTAAATTACACAAGTTATTACACTAATATATGTCAGGCGATATCGTTTGCTCCCTCCCCTTAAAATTTTTATCGCTTTCTATTCGAGATCCTGCGTCCGCCCCTGTATGCATCGGAACACATGACTCGGTAAAACTTGTTCGGAGTTGTCGTAATGTAATATAATAATTGTGTATGTATATGATTCAAATTTAATCAAAAGGGGGTTGTTCACTATTATGCGTTTCTGAGGAGTCTCTGCATGTTCAGTGATTCAATGATTTTTCCTACCCAAAAGTGTAAGGTGTAAATATGACATGCTGCTTAACAAAAAAGCAGTTTTTTTATTTTTTATTTTATTTTTTATTTTTATATTTTTTTTGTTTTTATAACTTTTAGACTCTCTTCAGATTAGACTCTGAACATGATTCTAATTTTGAGGGTTGTTTTATTAAATTCGAGTGTATGAGTTACAACCAATATTTATACCGAAAAAAATAGTCCGGGTTGTTTTATTAAATGATTCGAGTGTAGAGTTACAACCGACATTTTTTTTTTTTTTTTGAGGAAACAACCGATATTTTTACTGGAAAAAAAATAGTCCAAAAAGATATGAATTGCAAAACATAAAGTATAACTAAAGATAAGCTTAATTTTTAAATTTATTTAAACTAACTATGTGAAACATAAACATATAACTTTAACTTACATAAAAGTATAACTAAAGATAAGCTTAATTTTTAAATTTATTTAAACTAACAATGTGAAACATAAACATATAACTTTAACTAATACTTTATCTTGTACAAAAAAACTACTACTTTATCTTTTCTTTGAAATTCATTCTTTTCTACCTGTTCAATACATATTCTATATTTGGTAGCTTATGCTATATTCGATTTTACCAATCAATAATAAAAATGAGAAATTGTACACAATCATGGTAATGGTGCCAATTCTTTTCTTGTCCATAATGTAACATAAGATGGTGAATTGTTTGTGATCACTCAAATTTGTATCATACTATCCTCCTTGGTAAAGTCAGATTCATCAAAGGTGAAATCTTGAAGCTGGGACGGTTGCATGAATTCTTAGATACGAGTCAAAGATCGATAGTAACACCTTTTATATATACATATATTTCTTTTAGGATTAAAATACATGTGAAATTAAATTTGAGGAAGTGGGAATAAAGGACAACAAAGAGGAAAAAAATAGGAATCAAGACAGTGGAAATTAAAATTGGATGGTAAGGACAAATCCATTATTAATATAACCCCAAATTCATTGTTGGCTGCAGTGAAAATGCCCTCAAATCAAATGTTCCGGACAGAAAAAGGAAAAATGCGGTGAAAGAACTACCATCTTTTGACAACCACTTCAAAAGATATATTATTTTTGTAATTGAATATGAGAATTTAAATTCTACAAATGGAATAGCATCGTCATTTTTGTCCAATAAAATATTTCAATGTTCTATTTAAATAGTTAAATTATCAATTTGTCCGTTTTATAAAGTCATTAAATTTTTACAACATAATTTAGCTAGAAATTATTATTAATTAAAATTGAGTGATAAACAAGTTTCTAATGCATTAATTAATTTAAAACATCTAGATATATGATTACATGTCCTTTCTTTGGCGTAGTGTTCTGGAGGGGCGGGACCTGTTGTTGTTCAATAGGTTGAGATGACGAGTGGGGGATGGGGACTCAGTGTATGTGTTTCATTATGCTTGGACAAGTCGGCAACCTTCGTTCCGCATACCGTTTGCAGGCCACGAGCTTCCCACAGATTCCAAGGTGTCAGATTTATTTATTCCTAATTCCAGAGCGTGGGATGTGCAGCGAGTTCAGCGGATATTCAGGCCATGGGAGTCAGATGCCATTCTAGCGACCACCATAGCTCCTGGTGGGCATCCAGATAGACGGATTTGGCATTATGATCGTAAGAAAGTTTATACAATTCGGTCTGGGTACTTTCTGGCCTTATCACTCTATCGGCCATCTTCTGTGGCTGGGCCATCTTCTTCAGGCAGGGAGAGTAAGAGTTGGATGAGTTGCTGGAAGCTTCTTGTACAGCCACGTATTCAACATTTCTTGTGGAGGTGCCTGCATGATTGTCTCGCTATTGGCCAGAGATTACAGAGGAGGCAATTGGGGGATGGCCGTTGCCTGGCATGTGGGGAGAGTTTGGAAACTTTACGACATGTGCTTTTCGAGTGTGAGATGGTGGATAGAATTTGGCAAGTGTGGCCATTTTATGGGATCTTGGGGCGCATTCGTTCTGCCTCCTTTGCGATTTCTTTATGCGATTAGTGGAGGATCAGGGTGTCTAGGGCACCGCGAGCTTTGTGTGGCTCATGTGGGGGATTTGGAAGGCCCGTTGCTCTGCGGTGTTCGATGATCAGGTTGTTTACGTCTGCGGTGTACGTGCGCTACATGGCAAAGATCTGCAGAGTATGCAGAGGCTATGGAGGCTTATCGGATGCAGGAATTTGTCCCACACTTTGTGGATAAGTGGGTGCGGCCAGCAGAGGGAGTTATAAAGGAAATGTTGATGCGTCAGTTACTGAGGCGGGAGCAGGGGTTGGAGTCATTTTCCGAGATTCTTATGGGGCAATTCTTCATTCTTTTGCATATCACTTCGATCTACGGGGCTCGGTGGAATATATGGATAGGCCTGTAAACGAGCCGAACCCTACCGAACTCTGACATTATTTGATTCGGCTCGAAATTATTCGAATATATGGTTCGGCTCGGCTCAAAATTTTCGAGCCTAAAATATTAGGGTTCGGCTCAGATTCGGGCAGGAAAATGGGGAAAATTATTCGTCCGATTCGCTCGAAATGTTCGAATAGTTCGAACATGTTCGCCTGCGTTCTGGACATGTTTATATATATATATATATATATATATATATATATATATATATATATATATATATATATATATATATATATATATATATATATATATATATAAAATTTTTGTGAAAGGAATAAATAAAAAAATTCTAGTTCAAAAATATTACATGCCCCAAAATATAACATGTTTACATGTCCAAAATATTAGTCCAAAATATTACATTACATGTCTAAAACGTCAAAATGAATTCAAATTGGAACAACTTCATAAACCAAAATTAGTAAAGTCACCAAAATCCAAAATACACTTCCAAATCCCAATCCAATTCATGTTCTCCTAGCCTTTTTTTGACTTTTGTTGAAGGGTGGTTTGCCGCTACGAAAAAAAAAAAAGAAAGACATGGAGAGCGGCGGATGTGGTTTGAACTGAGAACGAAAAAAAAAGAAAGACGGAATGAAGATGGAATTAGGTTTCCCGTTTATACATTCAATATTCAGAATTGTTTTTTTAGGGAATATATTGAGAATTTATTCAATTATTCTCATTAAAGAATTTATATTGAACCGAACTATCTTTTGCAAGTGTCACGAGCCGAATATTATCGAACGTGTTTGGCTCGGTTATCGAATACCTATTTCTAAAGCTTGATTTGACGTTTGATGATACGAATCAAGCCCTGAATCGAACATTTTCGAGCCTAATACACCGAATCGAATCAAATATTAAGGCCACTTACATTATATATATGGAGCTAAAGGCTATTTCATTGGCTTTGGAGGAAGTGCGTCTTTTGGGGATTCAAATGACTCTGGTAGAGAAGCGATTGCTTGGCATGTATCTCGAGGCTCATGCACTGTCGAAGATCTTACGCCCATGATATGCAGTACAACATTGTTTGGCCATGTTATCTAGTTTCACATTTGTTTCCTTTACTTTTATTCGGCGTATGAGGAATGTCTCTGCGCACCTTTTAGCTCGACATGCTTTGTTTGTTTTGACTCGGACATCTTGGGGTACTTCACCTCCGGGTAACGTTTCGGCCGCCTGCTTGGCAGATGTTGCTTAATAAAAGTTCTTTTTCCTCAAAAAAAATATTTATAAATTTTAGTAGGTCAATAATTATTTATTAGTTGGATAAAAAATTTAGATAGTAAATAAAGAGAAGAGTTGAGAACAAAGTGGCGAACGGGTGCGTAACGCTTGGGAATCTGCCGAACAGTTCGGGCCAAATCCTGAAGAAAGCTAATTTCTTAGATATTTTTAAAGGGTCACTTGACCTGGGTGCTTTAGTGAGGCCGTCCTGGCCTCGATAGATCAAAATAAAGTTTGATCCGTTCTAATGAGACCGGAAGGACTGCCAATTTACGTTGCAAAAGCTAACCTACCAGAGACAAAAAAAACATCAAGGGCTTTGAGGGTGTATTTATGAAAATACCATTCGACGCTCAAAGTCAATGTAGTATATGACATGCATAATGTGACGTAGTGTAAATCGAGCATACATGATAATGAAAACATTAGGGTTTATATAGATGAAATCTATATAATAATCTTAGAATGCTTTATGCGTATCAAGTACATGTATTTGAGAATGTCTTATTGATAGAGAGACGGTGAGATCATACACGTGTAATATATGATTCTACGTAGTACATTTAATATATTGAAACCGTTGTAAACGAGTTTAATGATGTTTTTCAGAGCTCGATCAAACAATTATGTTGTATGTAGAGAATGATGCTTAATTCCATGAGGTCGGTATTTGAGTCAGAGTACTGAAAAGTTTTTGACCGAGTTGACACCAGTTGTGCCGCCACATTATGTTAGCCGACCCGCTAGTTTTTAAATATTGATCCATAAATCGATGCACGGTACAAGTCTAAACTTAAAAAACCAAAACAAAAAACGATATTTTTGTACTCCATCCTTTAGACTCCCCGAGGCGACACCAACGACAATTATAAATAGCCTTATGGGCGAGCTGTTATGAGTTCCATAACGGGTTAATGATCTGTTTACTTAAAACATTCTTTTTGTGCTACAACTAGCGCGGAAAGCAGATAAGAAAAGGCTCAGCTGGTTTCCCAACCTGTTGTTTCTAAAGACTGCCCTCTCTCGGCTGGATGTTGGTCCAGCCTACTAGAGGGATCCCGTAGTAGCTTAAAATCAATAGCATGTCGGTTGAAATCAATAAAGAGTTTTTTCGGTTGCTAGCATGTCGTGTAGCTTTTCCCATCAGAAAGAGGTCACCTAGGTTGTAGCCAACGGTGATGGCTGTCTGAGGGGTTTGTCTGCCGGGTAATAGTATGGATACACTTGTTTTGTCATGGATCGTCTTTTCTTTCAAACAATCAATGAAAGGACTTTAGGGTATCTAGGTAGAATAATGATTTTGCACAATGGATTTATGGTGTTTTCATGAATCTCAGTTATCAAGACTTAATGATCGGGTAAGCCTATAGCCTGCTGTGCAATATGCAAGCTCTTTATTGCTATTGATTTCATTATATTCCTTGCGTTTGTAAAGGCTTGCCATAAAACTAACGGTTTACTATTTTCTTGCAGAGAACAAACCCACACCCATTACTTTTCCTTCAACAGAGCATTTAATTACTCAACCATATCATTTGAGGTAAAATTGTTGTCTTCTATCATTTATTGGCTTGCATGTTAATTTTCTGGGCTGATGCCTTACGACTAGGATACCTTTTACAAGCCACATGTTAATGCAATTGTGTTGTTTTCAATTTACTACTATTGCTTGTGAAAAATTGTTTGTGCTGCTGGCATATATATTTCGTTTTGTTGTCTTTCATGATGATTCTCATACTCATACTGTGAGGACTGAGGAGGACAAACGGATATGTTGGGTTTGGCAAATGCTTGATGTTTTCTTCTTATGATCTTGGCTTAGAAGGCGTTCTTGCAGTGATAGTCTCCTTTTTGCTTGGTTGATTCTTCTGCAAATGTCTTGTACATAATTATCTTGCAACTTTCAACCCATGCGATTGAAGGTAGATTCCAAAATATTACGTGTTTAACCGTTGCCTTAGTTAGTCTTTGGGGTTTGGGGTAGCACTTCCTTTAGTGGCTTGGCTTAGTGACGTGGGCTTTTTCTCAATTGTGTTTTGTGTTTTTTTCGTGTGTGTTTTATTGGTTTGTTATTTGTGTGATTAGTGTACTTTTCATCTAAACTTT